>JANAVB010027198.1:605930-673358 GCA_029216955.1 Iris pallida | reverse complement strand
CCCCCAGCAAGAGTTGCAAATACACAAAAAAGAAGAGACTACGATCCCTAAACATCCCCGGGGTTGGCCAAAGCTCTTCAATCCGACGTCTCATGTCTGTCGCTCGAGTCTCCACAGTCGCCAGGACCCGACGTTCAGCTTCTTGACGCATCGCTTCTATGGCCTCAGGAGAAGTGTCATCCTCATGCTTCTCATCCAACTGCTGCCGCTGCTGAGCCAGGGTAAGAGCCTGGTGGTTGAAAGCTCCCTCCTTCGTAAAGGCTACATGTTCAGCCTGGGCACGCTCAGCATCTAATAGGAGTCAGGCCTGCTGGTCCTCAAGGCAGCGAATCTGGGTATCAACCTCCGCGATACTAGCGTCCAACGCAGTTCGCAACTCTACCTTCTCCTGCGTAGACTGAGACAACCGCTCCACTGCAGCTTCAGTCTCAGCCACTTCGCGTTCCCAGACACCCACGGTGGCCTGATAAGAGGACTCAATCTCAGCAATCAGCTTCTCCTTTTTTGCGTCTATCAGGGCGAAAAGATCATTCCGCTGGATACACTAAAACTCGGAAAGCAGCTGATCCAGCTCAGTCATCGAGGCCTCTAGAATCTCGGCCATATGATCATGGCCCTGGTGGAGACGTATCAGACCGATGTGTGGAAGCGCCATGGATTTTGCCATCGCAAAACTCCCATTGGTGTTCATCACTGTCGACACACCCTTCTGCAACATCTTGTACACTGCCTCAATGATGAATTTTACGTACTCATCCGCAGCCGCCAACACTTGTGGTGTCATGGCAGGAGTTGGAGGAGCTACCCTGGATGGAGGACCTGAAGAAAACCTGTCGATCTCAATCTGCAAGGTTTGAACGTCGACCACAATAGACTCTCCCGTACCAGAAACTTGAATTCCTCTACCAGCGCCAGATGCCAAGAGAGCAGAAGTTGGGTGGGGCGTCGATATCGTCCCCCAAGTTGAAGAAGCAACAGAGGGCTCTTGAATCAACAAGCCCTTGCCCTTTTCCGTCTCAAAGATACTATCAGCATCCGGAACTGCCTCCTCCACCACCGAGGCACGATCTGTAACCAGCACGGAGCCTTCCTCTGGCAAGCTAACCGGATCAGCTCCGTTTCCTAGTAAGGCACGTCTTCTGGGGTCGGGCTCGGCAGACGAGTCTCCCCCTCATCATTGGATCCCTCAACGGGGACCAAATCTGCCGCCACCTCCCGGTCCGCAGCCTCCTCAGCCTCCATTGCTGAGCCTGGGGTAGGGCTCGACAACGCTACACGCCGACCTCCCCGCATCATGACAAGGAGGGGAATCAACCCTCTTCTCTATTACAGTCACGTCTGTTGCCCTTACAACAGACTCACGCATCTCTGGAGGAACGTCTTCCGAAGACGACAAACTCCACTCCACTTCTACATTTGGAAGCCCCTTGTCTGCTGGGCCCTCAACGTCCAAGGCTCCTACACGGCTTGTAGCTCTCTGGGAACTGCTTCAATGTCAGCTTCTCTTTCTACATAATTCGGAGATACTGGAGTCTCCACAACAACGACATCATCTGGGCTCTCCTTCTTGGGAGACATTACGATCGGCGGAACGCGCTCTTCCAATGAGCCCACCACTTCCTTTGGTCTGCTGCCACTAGATTTTGGAGTACGGGTTCTCCTCTTTAGCGGCTCCTACAAAAAAAAAGCATAGGTCACCAGAAATGTTGAACCTAACAGACTATATGGGACATACTTACCTCCGCAGGTACTGAATCCGATGACACAGTCGGTGACGATGCCTTCTTCTGCATTTTTGACGCAGAAGAGCCAGCCTCTGTATCCGTGCGTCTTTCCGGCTGATCAACCGAGGGTTCTGCCAGACCCCCTGTGTATACGGTAGGGCACCTCGATAACCTACCTCTGGCGGACGGTACGATCGAGCCTTCGCCAATACATTCCCGGTCACCGCTAACTGGGTACCTACAACAAGACTGGTCTCCCTATCATATCCGGGAGGCATGGCAGCCATAACACAGTAAAACTTGGCAGTCGAGAAAAGAATCGGCGGTCGTGGATTCTGGACAGGCAGCGTAAAGCGAGCTCTGGTACATCCGGCATTGTAGTAATGCCAAGCTCGTGCACCATCCAGCAAGCTTCCAGTATACCCCAGGTTGATACTGGGATTATCCAACATCAACTGAGCATAGCCAAATTGCCATGCAAAACGGCTCGGTAAATACGGTTCCAGATAAAACTGGTTCCTGTTCCGGTACACCAGATGGGACGGCCGGATACTTTGCAACCAGCGAAATCCCTATGGAGGCAGAATGGTGGCATCTTTACCAGAATCCATCAAGTTTCATTGGCCTCAAAACCCGAAAAGACAGGACCTACTTTGGTGATCTTCCACCCCTGAAGGCGGGATAAAACTTTCCTGCAAACAGGAACGCCAGTATACAGCTCCTCCTGGTGAAAACGGCGGAGGAATACATCTCCGGCCCTATGATCTTCCTCCGATCCCGGACTCATTACATTGGGATGGTGTAAAATCAACCACCCGATCAAATAGTGAAATGGCAATTCGGCACGGGGGAAATTGTCATTTCTACCCCGATCATGAACCATATTTCCTACAAATTCTCGCAAACCTCGCAGCAGGTTACACACCATTACGGGAAGTAGAGCCATGCGCTGGCCAAAAACCAACTTCACAGCTGGCAGGATTAGGTTCCGGGTCACCCCTCTACAGAGCCTGACCCGCCCGAGAAGACGTAATCCCGAAGCCAAATCATCAGATACGCAGCTAACACTGCTTTCGACGACATCCGATGAGTAAGGTACCAGAAACAGCTATAGGAGCGTTCATCCGACTGCCGGTCCTCGTTTTCTCGAGGATTCTTCTCACCCAACCTGCTCATTTCGGAAAGTACCTCGCTACGGAAAAGCGCTGGCGGAGTGAAAAACTGAGAAGGGTCCTTCTTGCCTTGCTTAAAGATGTAATCTCTCCAAGAGGTCACATGAGGCTGTGACCCGCTCTTATCCCTCTTTTGCATATAGTAATGATGACTCGCCACTTTTTTGAAGACGGCCATCATCTCTTCGGCTTTATCCTCCTGGACTTGGAACTCCTCGTTGGTCGGAAAGTATTCCTCATAGGGCTCTGTTCTCCAAGAAAGCTTTGACACTTTGTACATCTCATGAAGTGCGAGTCCCAGCACCCCTACCGGAGTAAAGAAAGTCTCGGTCTGGGTGTTAAACATCTCCAAGAGCGCGAGGAACATATGTCGGTTGATGTCAACACCTGCCTGAGTAGCACGAATGCGGCAGTCAGCCCCATCTCTTGGAGTTCGGTTTGAAACCGCGACAGAATCTATAGTGTCAGCTTGTCCCATTTGGCAACATAATGACACCAACCCTCTACCCGAAATTCACCTTTCGGGTACGACCGCTCCATCAACAGCATACGATTGGCAAAAGTCGAAGCGCCGAAAGCAAATATATTGATGGAAACATCACTGTAAATGCTCCCAGGACGCAAAGTCCGCCAGGTAAAAGAAGGCCCAGACCGTACGGCAGCCAAAGTATCCCTTTGATCGGAGGTAGAGTCAATCTTGATGATGCCTGCCACCGCTCCCCCTGAGATGGGGTTAGCTCCCAAGATATCCTCCTCTTGGAATCAAGACGACAGAAAGCCGTCAAAGGCCATTGACATTCAAGTTGCTTAACAGTCATATGCACTCCTCTAGCTGTAAAAAACTAATCTTTCTTGACCTTCAACACCTTCACTTCAATAGAAGTAAGGCGGTCCCCAAACAGGAACTCGGGCTTCAGGAATGTCACATTATCAGAAGTGGCAGATTTCAAAATGCCACGCTATATCATCCGTTTGAGGAACCCATGAGGTTGTTCCCGTATTTGAGTCATTCTTTCGGGTGGCTGATCTAGCATAATAGCAGCTTGAGCAGGGTTTATCACCTCCTCATCGTAATCTACTTCCATCTGGCAGAGGGCAGCATCCAAAGCTTTCCTTCAAGAGTGGGACAGTCAACGACACTGATGTTCAACAAAGAAGGCAAAGATTCAGGGATGTTACAAACAACAAAAGAATCTGAGCCTCTTTCTCATCAAAAGTGCATCAGGCTCAGGCGCATCTAAAAAGGAGCTTCGGTGCATCATCTGGGCTTAAACCCATACGCGTCAGCAGTGGAGCTTCGGCGCATCATCAGGGCTTAAACCCATGCGCGTCAGCAGTGGAGCTTCGGCGCATCATCAGGGCTTAAACCCATGTGCGTCAGCAGTGGAGCTTCGGCGCATCTTCAGGGCTTAAACCCATGCGCCTCAGCAGTGGGGCTTCGGCGCATCTTCGGGGCTTAAACCCATGCACGACGGCAGAAAAAACCTCAGCACATCATCAGGACTCAAGGTCCATGCGCGTCGGCGTATGTATGGTACAGGAAGAGGATAATGAATCTCACCAACTACCAATGGCCGAACATCGACAGGCGGACGGGGAACATCAGCCCGCAGCCTCTACAGGCCCTTTCCTTTGCCTCGTCCCTTGCCAGCACCGCTACGAAGAGTCTTGGGAGCCATTCCTTGAGGGAAAAAAGTTAGGGTTTTCGAAAAGAACTCTAAAAGGCAAAAGTAAAAGAGAGGAAGAACTCTCTCTCTCTCACCTCACGCCGATTTATAGGTTCAGTCGCACGCGTGAACTGATGAAGTGTGACCTCAGCCACCGCCTCGGGTTCTGTAAGGATAACTGCAAATAAATCCAAAAAGATTAACATTAATCTTCTTGGTTATCGAGGCGTTATCATTTGCATTAACTGAGTGGAGCATGCGCTCCATCACTGATGCGCGAGTATCCATGCGCCCGAATAGTTATGCCCCCAACTACCATGCTTCTTATTCAAAGTATTCCAAAACTTGACAAAAAAGTTTTAAAAACTTTGAAGGGGGTCTTGTAGAAGCATGGAATTTACGACCAGAAATCCTATGCGCCAAACATTACATGCGCCAGAAAGCTCAGACAAAATACTTGGCACAGCAAAGCAAAAGCATAGACCTTAAAAGAAGATTTTTATTTCATATAAAAGTCTATTACATGTCTAAAAAGGCTGTACAAAGGAGAACTTCTACAAAAAGAAAAGACCCTAAGTCTACTGCCAGGCACAGTAGTCATCATGCACTCTTGAACATGCACATCTCACCATGCTCTCTCAGTCAGGCGCATCCCACCATGCGCTCTCAGCCGGGCACATCCTTTCAGCAGCTCAGTTATGTGCATCCTCAGTTGTGCATCCTCAGTTATGTGCATCCTCAGTTATGTGCCACCCTTCCAGCCAGGCGCATCATGAGTGCAGCATATGCGCCATCCATGCTTTGACGAATGAAGCAGCATAAACAAAACGACGACGGCAATCACCCTCTAGCTGGAGGAAGAGCTTCCCAAACCAAGAAAAGGAGGGCACCGCAATCAACCTGAGGCTAAAGGAGCAGCTTTCAACCCAACCAGAATGGGCAACACCCACTAGCAGGAGGAAGCTCTCCCAAAGGCCAAGAAAGACGATCGGGGCACCGTAATTCCGATCTGCGGCTCTTCCAGCATAACGGATGCGAGGCTCGAGCATTCCGATCTTTGGATGCAACAGGCACCTTCCGCCTGTCTCAGAAGCCCTCGACTCTGTCTTTTGGATGTAACAGTCACCTTCAAGTGCATCAATGAAGATATTTCGTCGCATCTTCACCCTCGGGAGCATCTCATCAACAGAATGTGCTCGAGTAAGCAAGTTCATTTCGGAAGGATATGAGAGAACGAGAAGCAAACCCTCTCCATGCCACTATTTTAGGCCGGGCAAATCAAACCCATGCGCCAAGTGGCTGGCTCTCCGAACCCCATGCAATAAATTTGTATTAAATGGATGAACCTGACGCTTCGAATTCAGCCAAGTCAAAAATGGCTATTTAAAGCACTCGAAGAACGTAATAGTTGCACCAAAAGACGTGTCAAGCGGAGCGGATGTGCCGGACAGACCGTGCATCACACAGACGCGCCCCTCAGCACCGAGCGCTTCACAAGCATGTGCCCCCATGCGGCCCCATGGCCTAGTAAAATGCCGATCTATGCGCCTACTCAACAACCCATCACATGTCAAAGAACATTAAATGCTGAAGTCTGACAGAGTTGGCAGCATGTCCCCCAAAGACTGCAGTTGACAGCTTTTTCAGAAAATGAAGCATCGTCGACGTCAGCATCATTATTACTTCACTCCGACGGTTAAAACCACGTGGCCGCCCAACCATCTCGTATGCGCCTCCGCAGCCATGCGCCTAAAGCTCTGCATGCACCCAAAAGCCATGCGCCACAGACTTTTTTGATCCCTAAAGACAGAAGTAAAGTCACTACTGAAGCCTCACATGCGCCTCAAATACCATACGCCCCGTATGGTTCATGACTCCCAAAGGTTACGAGCCAAAGTCTCCTCATGTGCCCAATCCCAGGCGCATCCTACCAGATCATTCTCCACCAAATTCGAGATCTCCGAGCCATGGGCCTACGACACGTATCCTTTGACTCGATTTACCCAAGATCTCAGCAACAGAAATATTCTTTCCCCTGCTACGTGCCAGCCCACAACAACAGCATGAAGAATTCAACTCCTCAATCAGGGTACATCATCCATGCGCCTCCATCAGCAATCACCACGTGGCGACCCCGCGTCCAGGTGCATCCTACATATGCGTACATGAGCAGCCAGCCTGCAGACTATAAATAGGGGGATCATTTTCTTCTTCTATACACGAACATACATAGACAGACAGAGACATCGCACAACCACAGAGGCAGATACAAACACTCAATGTCTTCTTCCTCTCCGCAAGCTCCTGCACCTAGAGCAACCCAGACCTTCAGAGAACCGATAACCATTGTCAGATCGTCAACGGAGTCAACGTATTACCACTCGCTCCATCAGCACAAGGGACCCAGATAAAAAAGTGTACTCCTAGGACTACGTCTAAGTCCTACATTGTAACACTGTTCTGTTTGTATTGAAATTACATCAAAGATTTTAATGACAAACAGAGGTGAGCTTCCTATGTTCCGTCTTTCCAGCAGGAGGCTGCTTTTTATGAGAGGAAAGATGAATGGTAAATGTTTGGAAAAAATGAGGACGAGAAGTACGTCATTTAACTGGAATCACTCGGACATCATTTGTGGTATCTCTCTGATCTTCATCAGTGTCCATGGCTAGTACCACCTTCATAAATTCTTCCTTATACATCCAAGAATTATTGCAGTATGCATCGATGCCTCTGAAAAGGTTTAGATCTGCCACTTCCTTCTGGACTTCACCATTGACATCTACGTACTTAAAGCATTGGTGGAGAGTGGATGGTACAATGTTATGCTCGTGCACGAATGGTCTTTCGAGCAAAGCATTATAGGAGCCATGATTATCAATCACGTAGGAGCTCACCTTTGTGCAAAGATTACCGATTTGAAGTTTCAAGCGAATCTTTCCCAAGGGTTCGCTTCTGCCGGAATTATATCCCAGATTGTCGTGATAGTTGTGGACAGATTGTGCAATGGTATCTTAAGAGCATTCCGTAGAGTCTTTGGCATGATATTGAGTGCAGACCTTGAGTCGATCAAGATGCGATCAACCTTCATAGTATCGACATATCCTATGAAATAGAGAGGACGATCATGACAATTGTCTTCTAACAACATGTCATCCTGCATAAAGGTAATGTTGGGCATCAGCTCTAATACGCTATGACAATGCAAACATGTGGCAGGTTCTTCTTTCGGCTTTTTAAGGAGTGCTAGACAAGTATCAGCTTGTATCAAAGCTTCACTCAATGTTTCTCGAGTTTCTTTAAGAGACGTAAGAGTTCAAAGATTGCCAGTCTTGCTGGGGTATTAGCTAGTTTAGCCAATATATCAAAGTTATATGGCTTCTCCAGCCCAAGGGATGGAGTTTTCTTCAATACCTTGTCGAAGTGGACTGGCTATTTTTTTTTGTCTGCTGCTGTTGGTTTAGGAAGAGTCTGTTCTACTGAAGGTGATGAAGCAGACAAAACATTCGCAACAAGGGAAGAAGATAATGTTGGAATAGCCTCTGGAGTTGGAGCAGAGTTCTCTTGACCTTCTAAGTAATCCCGCAAGTAGAGTCTCCCAGACCTGGTACCGGTTAAAGCTTCTTCTTTGGAGACAGGTTCAAAGGACACCATGTTACAATTCTTCATACGGATTTTGGTTTTAGAACGTTTCTTCTGGGAGGATGAAGAGTTCGTCCAAAAACTTAAGCCGACACGAGATTGGTTATGTAGAAGACATAGGGAAAGGGGTATTGGAGATCCCTTTCCATTATTCAAGCCAGGGGCCTTTTGTAAGTCATATCCCATCTTTGTCATTAGTTTATGAGATTGTGGACTATACAGATAGAGAGCTGGTAGATTTTTGGCTTCTAGCTTTGATAGTACTATCTCAGAAGGGGAGGAAGGAGAAGAAGAATCTGCCGTTGAGATGAAGGTAGTAGTTAAGGGTGGAAGGCAATGTTCACCCAATGAAATGATATGACCTGACTTGTACTTGATTGCTTTCTTGGACTTTATGGAGGAAGATGTGCTTCAAAGTCTGACACCAAGTCTGGAAGGATCCACATAATTTTTCTTTTCTCAGTAGAAAGAGGAACTAGACCATCAGTTCATACAATTGGAGGTTTACAATATCCGTAGTATTTCTCGGAATAGGGACGACACCATCATGTACAAATTGAGGAGGGAAATCATCCATTTATAGAGTGACGACGTTAGCCTTCACAATCTTGTCGTCCTGCTGGAGAGTGATTGCACCAGAATTGACCATCTCTTAGATCTTTCCTTTGAGCACGTAGCATGCTCGAGTCGGATGTCCAATAAACCTGTGATAGACACAATACTTATGATGGTCAGTCTTACCGACTTCCTTGGCCATTTTGCATCCAGCAACTAGAGTTTATTGCTCTGGATTAGGCAATCGAAGATGCTCATGATATCATCCTCGTCGAAGGAATATTCTTCTTTCGGACGTGGTGCCCTTGGTTGTGGTACTATTGGTGTAGGCGTTGGTTCACTTATGTTGACGACCAGAGCTTCTTTGCCTTTAAGATTGATAGCCAAAGTCTCTTTGCCTTTGCGGTTGTTCTGGCGACCTCCACTGTTGGTTGTTTGTTGTTCATCTTTGTCGAGATTAGGCATCTGGATGCCTAACTGTTTGAATTTGTCAACACTTTCCTCAACTGCTCTGGCACTTATTATGAAGGAAGGCCAATCTTAAATTGAGTGGAACCCGTCCATGCTAACTATAGATAACATATTTGATTTGTATGTATATATAGTTAATGCATCCGGAGTTTCCAAAGGCATTTTGAGTGCTTCGCGACGGTAACGCTCAATGAGATCCACGATTTCGTTTGGCCTTTGTTTGATCTTGATTAAAGCTGACATAGTAATGTCGTTTGTTCCTTCATAGAAGCGCTCCAAGAACATATGTTTTAGAACTGCAAAGGAAGTAATGCACCCATCTGGCAGGCTGCTATACCAATCGTAGGCTACTCCTTTCAAGCACCCAACAAAGACTCTTGTGAGGAGAGCATCATTAGGTTGAAGCACCCAACAAAGACTCTTATAAGTGATCGAGACACTGATTCGGAGACGTACTGCCATCAAACAATATTATAGTAGGGCTTATACTTGGGTGGAAACTGCACCTCCTTCCACTTAATAGGGTATGGTTGTTTGATACCAAGCATCTGCAGGCCCTCTTTTTGTTTGAAGGCTTCGAATTGAGAATGCAAGAGTTTCACAGCCTCGTTAGTGTCTCCTGACAGTTGCGGAGTATTGGATTGATTGGATGTGTTAGGAGGAGGGACTGCATGATAAGTACCACCCCAGCCCCAGACTGACTTGGAGTAACCTGTACTGGTATGAAGGCGATATGAGAAGACTGTACCCTCAAACTAACATTGACAAGAGCAGATGCCGATATAGGTTCTTGGGTTCTATTCACAACCGGTGGAACCGTGTGTTGAGCCACAATTATGGTATGCATACTTGCCACCATTTCGGCCAACATTTTCAATTTGTCTTCTAGCATGGCGATTTGTTGCTCCTGGCTAGCAGAACTAGAAGCATCTTGATCTTCTGTGATGACGTACACGGTCACCTCTCTGACTATTGAAGAAGAGGTAGTATGCTCAGAACTCTCGCTGGCGGCATCAAAATCATGTAAAGAGCCCCCCATGATAAGAGTTGGGAAGATTCCTTTGACTGATTATAGCTAGACTCCTTGATCTAGCGTGTCGATATACCCCCATCAAATGTGCGATAAGTACGAATCGGGGGTCTATGAGTACGGGTCCGAGATGAATTACCTCTTGGGCGACCCCCAGCATCTTTAGAGTGATGAGTCATCATATTGACAAAGGCATATACTGATTCATCCTCTGAAGATACCTCGACAGGATGGGTCAAATTAAGACGATCAAAGACTGACCGTTTGGCTACTTTACAACAGCACTTGATTGTAATCTCATATGAGCTGCAATGGTACACTATTGGTGGAGATGGGGATACGACCTTCCGTTTCTGAGAAAATAGATAACGGAGGTCGATTTTTTAGTAGAATAAGAAAAGATGTGGCATGTTCCTAGCTTTGTTGGTTCCTTGAAGGTATAAGGAAGCGCATAATTCAGCAGCATAAGTAAGAGGATTTTTAGCACTCAACTTTGGGTGCTTTGAAGTAGTAGGTGTCATCCTTTGAACATGATTCACATTGGCAGAGGGGAATTTTGGGCGTCCAGAAATTATAGGCGCCATTTCTTGTTCAGCAATAGGGCGCATATTTTGTTAAGTTGGGCTCGGTGCCTGTTAAGATGGGTGCAAAAATATCAGTATCAACCATCATTTTAGTCTGTTGCACTTGGAGTTTTCCTCGTGCATTACGACTTATGCGCATGTTAGAAAGTTTTTCATTCAAATGAGGGGTACGAAGTATCCCCTTTTGTGCGCACAATCTCTCGGTGCGTCTGATACAGCACATTTGAGCAGCCGTAGTGCCTTTGCTAAAAGATTCAGGGTTTGGCAAAATAGATGGAAGAGAATGGATGTCCTCAAGTGGGCGCCTATCTCTCTTTGGCGCATCTCCCAGAAGAACTAGGGATGGTAGATTTGAGAGAATGGACGCCCTCAAATGGGTGCCTATCTCTCTGGGGCGCATCTCCCACAGAAGAACTAGGGACAATAGATTTTAGAGAATGGGCGCCTATCTCCAGATGATGCGCCCACATATTTGGGCATCACTGTAGAGGCAGATTTGAGAGAATGGGCACCCTCAAGCGGAGCCTATCTCCAGATGATGTAGCCAATGATTTGGGTATCACAACATAGGTGGGATCAGTGGTCTTGAGAGAATGGGTGCCCTCAATGGGCGCCTATCTCCTTGTGGTGCACCAGCAGACCTAGGCAACCATTCGGGCCCTCTTCAAAGATGGTTATGCACTTGTACAGTACGCCTAGCTTTGGTCACAGTGGTTGTACGTGCCCTACTTGTAGAAACAGGGCGTGCTTAGCACCAGGAGCACTTAGCATCTTTTCGAACGTTGTTTGGTAGAAATTAACGACCAACATTCCTTTCTTAGTACCAATCGATGATGAATTGCTTTAAGTTGTCACCTTCTCATTAGAGGATATGGTCGTCCCAAGAAGAGTCGCCATTTTGTTTGAAAAACAAAAGTTTTATTACAAACTTTAAAGGAATCATACATGAGTACAATGAATTCTGGAGAAGTACAACTGTAGGAGTCCGGTCTAATTGACGACCGCTTTGTCCTTTTGACAAGGCGATTGTAAATGGAAGCAAGCTTATCGTCGTGTCTCGGAGCTTCTGTTGTAACATCCCAGTCCCAAAATACTTATGACCGAGTACATAGACATGCTAGCTGCACATATACGAAGAATACTCCAATATATGGAATCCTCGTTACGTACATAAGTTGTATTTACGATATAATCACAGGCCAGAATATAAATAAGCTACATCTCATCACAGCTCAACAAAGAAGATAATAGAGTCCAACTAATAAATAAGTGCATCAAAGAGATAGCCGGGTGGACATACCTACTCCTAATAGCTATGATAAATAGTCTCAGTGATCGGAGTCCAACCGCCGCAAAATAGAAAGAAAAGAAATATAAAAATATCCACTAAAATATCTTAAAGAATCAACAAGCTAGAAATCAGTGGGAGATGCCTCGTTATCAATGTAGTATGGATCTAGTGCCACTCCGTAATCCTGCGGGAAATCGTCTAACCCTGGAGAGATAACCAGGTCGTTAGAAGGACGTAACAAGATACAAGAAAACACCATGCTATATAAACTGTGATATACAATATAGTGTAAAAGGGGATGCATGCAATATGGTTCCTAACCATTCTACTGTGAATATGCAGTTGAGATACAATCCTTCGATGCATGCGCCCTAGCTGATAATAGGATCCGGTGTAGTCCCCTCTCGGGCACCAGTGACCAAGTGCATAACGTTCAAGAACGTCAGTGGCCAACCTGAATGGATAATCATACCCGTATCTCCCGTGGAGCTTTCGGATTACAAGGAAAGTGTAATAGAAGCCCATACTCAGGTATTGTTCTTTCCACCCAATGCCAAGTGACGTCATCTCCATGAATAATATGAACCTCTAGTAACCGCCAAGTGTACTAGCATGCAATTCTATTGGAAGTTACTCATATCCGTCGTATGCCACGGACGTATCGGTGGCCAGCCGACTACGAGTATGTGTCCTACATGTGACTTACAACACATGACAAAGCATGTGTCAAGGCCGTATAAGGTATAACAATACCTCATCATCAATGGGTGGTCACTAGGCTAAGTCAATGTAAGAGAATAAAACAAAAGCAAGTAAAAACGACCGTTAGGCTCACTTGCACCCAAGTGTGACTTGGACGCTCAATGATATAATACTAACAACATATAAGAAATGTTGAATATAAATAACTAAAAATAAGAATAAGTAATCATAGAGTAAGGTGGCAAGGTATCTTGCCTGAGGTGGTATGCAAAAGGGCGACGTCCAATAGCTAGAACCATCACAATAGTGAAGCGATGAAAGCCAAATCCCGCATACGTCCTCGAATGCTAAAATAAATGCCACAAATGTGTTTGGAATAAAAGATATGTCTAGGTTATGCCTATCCAAAGTCCAATTCTGGAACAGGGGCAAAATCGTAATTTCTGGTCAAAACAATATCCGCCGTTGGACCCATTTTGTACCGAAATGCGTGTTAGAACCTACGGTCTCTAGAGCATCAAACTACATGTCTACAAGTCTGGTTTGAGTAGACAAACCCAATCGTATGTCAAAGTTGGATTCCGATGGGCTGTGCACAATTTCGCCCGTTGGAGCGGGTCGCGGGCCCGTCATATAGGCGTTCCGGTCAACCTTCTCAGAATCGGACCAAACTTGGCATACAGGACCAAAAAATGATACGGTTCTGCTGGCGCAAGTTTCGTATCGATTTGAAAAATGTGCACAAATTAATTAGAAAATTTGCAAAGGGGTCGATACGATAAATTTTGACGGATATGCATGAAATTCATCACGCACATGCAACCAATTTGAATTTCGTCAAAGCCCACACATCCGCAAAGTCGATACGCACCTTATGATGCATTCGGTTTACGACCACATCGCCCGGTTTTGTCGGGGCGCAGCCATATCTGAGAACTTTTCTAAAGTTTTAATTTTTGAAAACTATTTTTGGGCAAATTTCGGAGTCGAATTTATTTACATCTAGTAAACGAAAATTTAATCTATCAGAAATGATTTGAAGAGCTATACATGTTCTAGAATTATGTTCAGGGAGTTCTCAGGAAATACTGGGGTTTTCAAAATTTGTATCCAAATAGGGGTACTTGGAAGTCGATTCTGTCAATTGTGATAGTGGATTTTTGCCAACTTTACATTGATTTCTCTGGAAATTTGACGTCCTAGAAAATTTTCTAGTTGTTGTGGTTTGAAGGGGTTATACCGTCTATTCGTAGGAATTGATTGATCAAAAAATTATTAAAAAAATTAAGGAAATAGTCTCGAAAAATGGGGTACCTAATGCCTTCGAAACAGAGAGCTCTCTGTTTTTGCGGTCGGATTTGGTTGCCTGACGGCGCTCCGACAGGCTGGGGCTGGGTGCAGGTGGTGAGTCGGGGCCGCGATGGGCTGGGGATGCTCTGGCCATGAAGTTTGAGGTCGGGGTCGCGTTAGATGGAGGATTTTCGAAGAACCCAAATTCCTGTTTGTATATTTACCCGAAGTTTTAAACCTAATTATTTCAAATTCACCTAGGGTTTGGATTCGAATTCGAGAGCCAATTCTTGTGGCGAATCCTACTAGGATTGTAACAATTTTTTTTGAAGAAATATGGTCGAGATTCGATATAGATTTGGGTTACTCAAAATTTCAAAATACCAAGAACATTACTCGTTCTTGATACAGTCGGGGTCCGTCGCTCACTATTCCGAAAGGAACAGTGATTCTTTTTTTTAATATATATATTTTTATATATATATATATATATTTGTTTTTTGTTATATATATATATATATATATATATATATATATATATATATATAATATATATATATATAAACAAAAGTAATATAAATAATTTATAAAAAATTCATAAAATTCATTCAATTCACAAAATATTCCTAAAATATTTTAATAAATAAATTAAACATTTTACCTAACAGTTACCTATATTGTAGCAATTGCTACTATTAAATATTACCAAAATAAATCATTTATTAATTACAATACATTTGATTGATAAATTAAACAGTATAAAATAAAAATTAAATTTCACAAATTCCTACAAAATAAATATATACTTTTTTGATACATTTAGCAGATAATTTATTACAAGTTTATAAATTTACATATCTTGTAGCTTTTATCTTGCTACCAAAATAAAAAAAAAATACTGTAAAGTATATTATGTACATTACAATAAAACTTTAAAATTTAGGGGGTTTACATCCTACCCAAATTATAAAAAATTTCATCTCGAAATTAAAATAATCTAATACCAAAGAACAACGGATTAAATTCGATGGGTGAGCAAGCACGTCTAATCATATCCCGATTTTCGAAAGGATGGAGGGGGTTGTTATAAAAAGGAATCCAAATGACTTCATATTCTACGAGATAGGGTATTCTTGTTCAAGGTCCTACCCTACTTATAAAAGTTGGATAACCGTAAAAATCGTCGTTACAAGACTTCTGAGTAGGACGATCTCTAAAGAGAGACACGAAAATATTGGATACTTCAGTCTACAGTCTCGAATTCTATGTGAGCTTAGACATGGTGAGTGTCTTCTTGGTCAATAACTTTTATAGGAGGATTATTGCAATCTATCACTGCCTCTCCGTGGTTCATACCTCCAACGAGAAGGTAGGGACCTCTTGTTCGACTATAACTAAAATGTGTTGGTTCAAAAAAATTCAGTCTTTGCCTAATAACATGGGTAACTAAGAGATGAGCTTGAAAAATTTAGGGAAAGGAGAATTTATGGCCAAGTGATGAGAATCTATAATAAGTAAAGAAACCTTGCTATAGAATATGATTAGGTAAGTGTTTAGAATCTTTAAGTCATAATGACTAGGGTATGTAGGTTGGTGTTTGGTATCGTGTAGCAGGCATGTACCTGCTTGGGTGGAATGCATATATCATAAGTGTGATGCATCTTGCATGGACCATGGGCTTTAGTTTAGTTAAGGGAATATGTCGATATGTTATGGTTTAAAATCAAATGGAACAGAAAATGGGCATCTACAGCTTGCTATAAGGAAAAATATGTCATACATATAGGGTAATTAAATTAGAGCATAGGAAGGTGTATTTGTGTGGGACACTTATGTCATGTGTGTAGCCTTAAAGTCGTAAGCGAGTAAGCTTGTACAAGTAGGAAATTAGGAAGTTAGTTATCCAAGGTATTTCTTGACAAACTATAGAAGTCGTTGCCCTCGACTATAATCTTGCCATCAAAGGTAGTACTATACGATATTAGTGCTAACTAATAAGTCCAAGTATTTTCCTAGGAAATGATGGGTTAAAGATATTAAGCAGGACAACTAAACCATTAAGGGTGCTGCTCCGTTACCAAATGGTATCTTAGCAATAAATGGTATATATAGGACAATGCTCTATGTGGTTGCTCTATGTTGCTGCTGCGGTTCTATAGATTGTCTAATCGACCTACTCCGAGTTATTCTAGCAGGTAATAATGCTGAGTTGATAAAACATCAATATTTGAATCTTGGGTTTTATCTATATTGGCTGAACAAGATTCTATAAAAAAAATCAATCTAAACCATACCTATAAGGTTATGGTAAACTAAAATGGGTTTTAACTCAAGTGGTTGGGCTAATTTTCCAGTCGGGTTGGTTAACTAGGTTCCTTAAGCCCAAAAATAACCTCTGGTGACTTTTGTGTATAAGTAACACATGGGGCCTCAATTGAGTGGCACACTAGTGGCATGTGAGTAGTGGGCTTCGAGTAGATCACAACTATATATTGGGTTGAAAGATTTGAGTCAAGGATGGATCTCTAATTGCAGTCGAGAAGTACATCGCGGTTATGGTAAGGGTTATAGTTGGTCTTTTTGACATGAAAATCGTATTATGAAAAGAGAGTACCAGAGGACGTATTTGGACGGGACATGATATGCCTACATGAAGGAGGACTCGCCTAGGTCTTGCATGTGAAATTTGTCGGAAGGTAACAGCCGGTCTCGTGCTCAGAATATCAATGGGCATGGTCGGGGACACCAAATGATCTAAACGTAAAGTGGAAGTTCATGGGGAACTAATTATCACCCTAACGGAAATCAACTTATCCTGATCAATCGTAACCTAGTAACTCATAAAATTTTAGAAGGCATAAAATCTATTCACTCTAAAATTTCTTCTTCTGAATCAAAACTACGGCACAGTTTAGGATTAAGGAGGTTAGAAATTTTCAATATTTGTGATGTCGTGCTTGGACTTTGAGTATAAAAGAGTACTACACAATGTGATAGATAATGTGTTATGGTAGATATGAATCAATTGGAAGGTGGTTCTCAGATTTTGAATCGATGGAACGATTGTGTATATTAACTTTCCATAACCATAGGTGGTATGGTGAAATAAGGGGGACATTCTGGGTATTCTTTCCTCAAATATGAGCATTTGTTTTTCTATAGTAAGTAAAAGTGAAAAACAATAAGGAGTTTCAAGGGAGAGGGAACAAATGCGAATACGGGGTTAGAAGGGCGACTGAATAATCCAAACAAAATTGTCAAAGAAGTTGTAGATGAGATCCTAAAGATATTTATATCTCAATCCACGTAGGATAATCATATGAAGAGCGAACCAAGTCCACTAAGGTTGATCAGACCATAATACACTTATTCTGATTGAACAATATTCTTGCGGGCGTCCCTAATAAACATATATCCTAAATAAGATCGATAAAGGATAAACTTGTAAAACTATGATGTAAATAGCAACATCAGTCATGGTAGTGCAAAATATAAGTACGGAAGATGTTGATGAAAGCAGTTATAGATAGTTCAAGTTTTCACAATAGTCTAAGTCTTGTCCGGTGCTCCTGTTTATACAGTTATCCTACTGTCTCTTGTATCCGGCCTTAGTTGACCAATGATGTATAGGCTACTAAAATCTATCTTCTAGCTAAATATATCCTCCTATAATAACATATATTCGTTACCACCCAGTTATACTTTATTAATAGGTTATAGAGACACGGGGTGGTAGGCCGCAAGGCATACTACCCAACTTATAAAGTCAACTAATAGGGTGATTGGACAATATAACGTACATAACTAGTACGAGTCATCTTCCTAGTCTCTCTATCAAGCATGAAGGGAAAAAGATCAGATTTACAGTGAAAGAATCAAGCAGAACGAAATCAAGGTAATCAAACGACAATTCAAAATTGGAATCAAGGGAGGAGGTCCAGCATATGGATGAGATTCTAGACTCTAATTCTATCTGCAAGATCACATCGGTACAACAATATAACCGAAGTGATAAACTTGACCTACATGGGCCACCACAAAAACATGTAACGCCCCAGTCCCAAAATACTTAGGACCGAGTACATAGACATGCCAACTGCACATATACGAAGAATATTCTAATATATGGAATCCTCGTATACGTACATAAGCTGTATATATGATATAATCATAGGCCAGAATATAAATAAACTATATCTTATCACAGCTCAACACAGAAGATAATGGAGTCCAACTAAAAAAATAAGTGCATCAAAGAATAGTCGGATGGACATACCCACTCCAAACAGCTATGATAAATAGTCTCAGTGATCGGAGTCCAACCTCCGCCAATTAGAAAGAAAAAATATAAAAATGTCTACTAAAATGTCTTAAAGAATCAATAAGCTAGAAATCAGTGGAAGATGCCTCATCATCAATGTACGATGGATACAGTGCCGCTCCGTACTCCTGCAGGAAATCGTCTAACCCTGGAGAGATAACCAGGTCCTCAGAGGGACGTAACAAGATACAAGAAAATACCATACCATATAAATTGTGATATATAATAGAGGATAAAGGGGATACATGCAATAGGGTTCCTTACCATTCTACTGTGAATATGCAATTGAGATACAATCCTTCGAAGCATGAGCCCTGGCTGATAATAGGATCCAGTATAGTCCCCTCTCGGGCACCAGTGACCAAGCGCATAACGTTCAACAACATCAGTGGCCAACATAAGTGGATAATCATACCCGTATCTTCCGCGGAGCTTCCGGGTTACAAGGGATAGTGTAATAGAAGCCCATACGTCAGATATTTTTCTCCCCACCCAATGCCTAGTAATGTCATCTCCATGACTATTATGAAAATCTAGTAACCGCCAAGTCTACTAGCATGCAATTCAATTGGCTGTTACTCCTATCCGTCGCACGCCTCAGACATTTCGGCGGCCAACCGACTATGCGAGTACGTGTCCGACATATGACTCACAACACGACAAAGCATGTGTCAAGGCTGTATGAGGTATACCAATACCTAATCATCAATGGGTGGTCACTAGGCTAAGTCAATACAAGAGAATAAAACAAAAGCAAGTAAAAATGACCGATATGGTCGCTTGCACCCAAGTGTGACTTGGATGCACAGTGATAATACTAACAAGATATAAGAAATGCTAAATATAAATAACTAAAAATAAGAATAAGTAATCACATAGAAAGGTGGCAATGTATCTTGCTTGAGGTTGGGTGCAAAAGGACGACGTCCAATAGCTTGACCGTTAGAATAGTGATGTGATAAAAGCCAAATCCCGCATATGTTCTCGGATGCTGAAATAAACACCATGAACGTGTTTGGAATAAATGATATGTCTAGGAAACGCCTGTGCAAAAGTCTAATTCTGGAACAGAGGCAAAATTGTAATTTTCAGTCAAAACGATGTCTGCCGTTGGACCCATTTTGCACTGAAATGCTAGCCAGAACCTACAGTCTCTAGAGTTGTCAAACTACATGTTTACAAGTCTGGTTTGAGGAGATGAAGCCAACCATTTGTCCAAAGTTGGATTCCAACGGGCTGTGGACAATTTCGCCCGTTGGAGCGGGTCGCAAGCCCGCCAAATAGGAGTTCTGGTCGACCTTCTCAGAATCAGAACAAACTTGGCACACAGGACCAGAAAAATGACACTGTCCTGCTGGCGCATGTTTCATCTCGATTTGACGAACATGTATAAATTAATTGGGAATTTGCAAAGGGGTCGATACGATGAATTTTGACGGATACGCATCAAATTTGTCTCGTATATGCAACCAATTTGAATTTCGTTAAAGCCCACACGTCCGTAAAGTCGATACGCACCTTTCGATGCTTTTGGTTCATGACCACGTCACCCGGTTTGTCGGAGCGCACGCCGTATCGGAGAACTTTTCTAAAATTTTAATTTTTGAAAACTATTTTTGGGCAAACTTTGGAGTCGAATTTATTTATATTTAGTAAACGAAAATTTAATCTATCAAAAATGTTTTGAAGAGCTATATATGGTCTAGAACTATGTTCAGGGAGTTCTCCGGAAATACTACTGGGTGTTCGAAATTTCTATCCAAACAGGGGTACCTGGAGGTCGATTCTGTCAATTGTGATTCTGGATGTTTGCCAACTTTACATCAATTTCTCTGGAAATTTGACATCCTAGAAAATTTTTTAGCTGCTTGGGTTTGAATGGGGTTATACCATCTATTCGTGGGAATTGATAGATCGAAAAATCATTGAATAGAATTAAGGAAATAGGTCTCAAAAAATGGGGTACCTGTTGGCTTCGAAACAGAGAGCTCTCTATTTTTGCGTTCGGATTTGGCTCCTGGCGGTGCTCCGACGGGCAGGGACTGGGTGTAGGCGGTGAGTCGGGGGTGCGAGGGTGCTGGGGATGCTCTGGCCACGAAGTTTGAGGTCGGGGTCGAGTTAGATGGAGGATTTTCGAAGAACCCAAATTCCCATTCGTACATTTACCCGGAGTTTTAAAACGAATTATTTCAAATTCATCTAGGGTTTTGATTCGAATTAGAGTGCCAATTCTTGTAGAGAATCCTACTAGGATTACAACAACAATAAAATTTGAAGCAATATGGTCGAGATTCGACATAGATTTGGGTTACTCAAAATTTTAAAATACCAATAACATTACTCGTTCTTGATACAATCGGGGTGTCGGTCGCTCACTATTCCGAAAGGAACAGTGACTCTTTTATTTTTTTTCTTTATATATTTCATTTTTTTCTTCATATATATATATATATTTTTTTTTTTCATATATATATATATATATATATATATATATATATATATATATATATATTAGAGTTTAATATATATATATATATATTTTTTTATATATATATATATATATATATATATATATTTTTATATATATATATATATATATTTTTATATATATATATATATATATTTTTATATATATATATATATATATATATATATATATATATATATATATATATATATATATATATTAAACTCTAATATATATATATATATATATATATATATATATATATATATATATATATATATATTAAACTCTAAGGTAAATTCAAAAAATTTATAAAAAAATTCATAAGATTCACAAAAATATTCCTAAAATATTTTAATAAATAAATTGAACATTTTACCTACTAGTTACCTATATTGTAGCAATTGCTACTGTTAAATATTACCAATATAAATCATTTATTAATTACAATACATTTTAATTAATAAATAAAACACTACAAAATAAAAATAAAATTTCATAAATTCCTATAAAATAAATATATACTTTTCTGATACATTTAGTAGATAATTTGTTACAAGTTTATAAATTTACATATATTGTAGCTTTTATCTTGCTACCCAAATACAAAATAAAACTACATACTCTAAAGTATATTATGTACATTACAATAAAACTTTAAAATTTAGGGGTTTTACATATGTGGACGAGGAATCTTCTGTATGGCTCGACCGTGTTGAAGTATCGACAGAACTTCGGCTTCGATTAACGGTTGAAGAACTTGCTCTTGACAATTGTTGATTGCAGAAAATAGAAGTGTGATGAGTGCTCCAACTATATCCCTCCTCTCTGTCTCCATACGTTGGGGGTGTGAGACTCTATTTATAGAGCAAAAGAATAACCACCTGGTAGTTATTCAAAGTAGGCGCCTCCCTGTAGATGGACGCCTAGGCCGCTGGGCGCTTACTTTGACAGAGATGCCTATTAATATGTGGTGCCTATGCAAAATAGGCACATGATCATGGGCGAGTGATGGGCACGTTCTTCGAAAAGCTCGGAGTAGTACGCCACGTTCAGTATGTATGGCAGCTTAGCATGCCACGTGGATTTGCAGACGTCATCAGGAAAACTGGGTATTTAAGAAAATAGGTGCCCAAGAGAATAGTTTCCTAGAAAAACTGAGCGCCTAATAGTAACAAGCACCTAAGTAAACAGAGCGCCTCAAAGAGATAGGTGCCTAAATAAATAAGGAGCCTAGAAGAACAGAGCTCCTAAAAATAATGGGCGCCTGAAAGAGTTAGGTGCCTAAGAGATAATGTGCACCTAAGAACGTTAGGCGCCTAAGAGAGACAGATATTTGAGCGCCTACAATCATAACCATGTATGTTGTTTTTTCAATAGGATTGTATGATTTAGATAAGGTTTTCTTAGACCATGATTGATGGGGGCGTGACCTTAAAAAGAGCACGAACAACTTAAATTTCGAGGACAAAATTTTTCTAGGAAAGCTAGATTGTAACTACCACTTTTCTAAAATGAAGGTATTTTTGACTTTTTGTGAAATTGATTATTTTAAGTTACTATTTAATTAATTAAATTGTGTAAGTGATATAAATTGGCAAAACCGAAGAACCACATTGTTTAGATGTTAGTCATGACCATAGAGGACTAGTTAGTGAGATTAGACAATTATAAAACTCATTTTCATTAGTTAGTGAAGCCTCTAATTTAACTCGGGAGGTCATGTCACTACAAAAATTCATCGATTTAGCGACGGCTATATCTGTCAAAAATTTGTCGGTAAATGTAATTACCGATGGATAGTCGACGGATATTGGTTAAAAATGGTCGTCGGAAAAAGCCTCGTCGCTAACTACAATCCGTCGGCAAGTAGTCGTCCAGCGACAAATTAGCGACGGACTACCGTCAACCATTCTCGTGCAGTTTGCGACGACTCGCCGACGGATTACCATCAAATCACGTATCAAAAGAAGTAATGATGTATGACTTACCGACGGACATATCCGTCGCTATTTGGTCGGTAAACACGTATCAGAGAGTTTCTGATACGCAAAATCCGTCGTCAAATAGTCGCGAATGGTCGCTAAGTTTTGACGGAGTCGCGACGGAATACCTACAGAATATTCGTCGACCCGGTTCTGTGAATTATTCATATTTCTAGAAAATTGGCGACGGATAATCCGTCGTTACTCCGTCGTACGTCGTTGCTAGATTGTCGCCAATCTATCGGCATTATAGTGACGGATTATCCATCGCCAGTATCCGACGGAATGTTGTGTGTTTTATCGACTACTAGCGACGACATACTGACGTAATATCTGTTGACCCCATCCAGTAAATCTTTTATAATTCTAGAACCTTGGCGACGGATAATCCGTCGGCTTTAAGTCGCGCATCCGTCGCTAACTGGGAATCCCTAAGTTAGCGACGGATATTCTGTCGGTAATTGGTCGCCAGTCCGTCGGTAGCTGGGAAATTTTTAAAAAAAAAGCATAAAACTGGGCATTCCCAATATACAAAATTCCAACATACAAAACACATAAATAATTCCAAGCAATTCTAATATACACAATTCCAATATACAAAATACACAAACAATTCCAACACACAAATAAACACACAAATAATCCCAAGCATTCAAATTATTCACACAAAACACACAAATATTCAATATTTAAACACAAATATTCAATATTCAATAAAAAGGAAAATCAACTTCGGCCTCAGCAAAGACCGCAAGTCAGACGATGAATCCTCACAGCCAGGGATCATAGTTGCGTTGAGGCATGTACCATTCTCTCAGCCACTTAGCATACGAAGGCTCAATCTGGTTGAGGTCTTCTATAGGGACAGGAGGGTCAGTCCCGATGCTACTACTCTCTGACGGTGGCTCCTCCTTAACTTCAACCTTGGGAGCAATCTCTTCCCTGATGGTCATCGGTTATTCCTTGACCTTGACCTTTGGTAATACCTTCTCCTTAACAGTCACCATCTCTTGTTTGACGTACAGAGACAATATCTCTTCCTTCACGAGAGCCTCCACCTTCGGCATGGGTACTGCAACAGAGTCAAAGAAAAGTTAGCAAAAAGGACATAGAAATCTATCAGCCAGGGAGCCGACTCCTTAAGACAAACTAAACATAATTAGTTTAATTTGTATCGTAAGACAAACTAAACATAATTATAAGAAAATCTTGACATAGAGTGATTCGAAGGACATACTAGATGTTCCATCATCGTTATTTTCTAGAAAGATGATGTTTTCTTCAACATCCGTAGAAGAACTATAAGGATATATCTTTTCACAATATGTCACCTTGTCAAAGACCTTTAATGTGACAACCATGTTACCGCGGTGTCGGAAGAGTAACATGTCATAATTTTCTAAGCCGTGTGCTTTGACATAATCCTCCCAACCCTTTCCTCCTATGTAGTAATCTTGCATTTCTTTATGAAGTTCAAGACGACATATTTTTCCATTACGAGTAACTATATGCCGTCTTGAACTTCATAAAGAAATGCAAGATTACTACATAGGAGGAAAGAGTTGGGAGGATTACGTCAAAGCACACGGCTTAGAAAATTATGGCATGTTAGTCTTCCGACACCGCGGTAACATGATATTCACATTAAGAGTCTTCGACAAGGTGACATGTTGTGAAAAGATATATCCTTATAGTTCTCTTCTGAGAACAGGAAAGCATTGTGCTGTATCAAGTTCCTAGCCCAATCAGGATAACATTGTGTGTATAGACAAAGAGTGATATGGTGAGGGGTGTATGTGTGTGTGTGTGCCGAATATATATATATATATATATATATATATATATATATATATATATATATAATTTTATATATATGTGTGTGTGTGTGTATGTGTGTGTGTGTGTATTTGTGTGTGTGTGTGTGTGTGTGTGTTCCGACCCCCTGCGGCAAAACCCTAACCCCCCCTCCCGCAGCCCACCTCAAACCCCCACCACCCCCTCCCACCTCCACCCCCACGGCCAGCCACCCCCCGCAGCCCACCCCCAAATAAACACACAAAGCACACAAATAATTCCAAGCATTCAAATTGTTCACACAAAACACACAATTATTCAATATTTAAATAAAAATATTCAATCTCCAAGTAAAACCCATAAATAAGTCTACCGAAAACAAATCTGATCAAAAATTATATCATATATATATATATATATATATCTATTGTCCTCTACGTACGTGCAGAGAGATCTCCCTTCTCGGCCACTGCACATAAGTAGGATCCACGTCAGCAAGATCAATATCCAGAGGAGATGGATGGCTGGAACTCCCGGTGCAACTGCCCTCTGGTGCTACCTCCTCAGCAGCAGGAGGTGGCACTACCGACTCAGCAGTAGGTACCACTACTGACTCAGCAGCAGGAGGTGGCGCTACCTCCTCAACAGCAAAAGGTGCCTCTCTCAAGCGATATCCTTGGGTCTTGGGTGCCATCTGGTAAGATTAATGGAAACATGGAGATTAATTAGAGATTAAACAAAATAACAATATTAGACGTGTAATGTAGAAGATTCATTATTGTATGGAAATGACAGTATTAGACGTCATCTGCGTCCCCATCTTCCTTTTCCTCCTCATCTTCGCTTTCATCTATTTCGTTTTCCTCTTCGGATAGTTCAACCTCTTCGGATACTTCAACCTCCAACGGTGAATGACCCTCAACCGTCTTTCCTTAAACTTGAAGCCATTAACGACATAGCCTGACAGTACGGAATGATTCTCACAACCAGAATATAGAGGAGTAGAGAAGGCCCCCTCTCTGACCCTCCTCTACTTCTATGTTTATCATTCGACTCTCTCATATGATATCCATCTCAACCAATGGGTAGAGAAGTGTAAAAATATTAATATTAACCAAGGATCGGTATCGAAATCGGTATCAACATGAATCTCATGGCATGTTCTACCAGAGTATAATATAAAACCAAACATGTGAATCAGATCTTCACATTCTAATATTGTGAATGTGAAGCTCTGCTTCATGTTTGGTTTTATATTTTGCTCTGTTAGAACAAGCTATGAGATTCATGGTGATACTGATTCCGATACTGATCCTTGGTTAATATTAATATTTTCACACTTCTCCACGTTTTGGTTGCGATGTATATCATATGATGCGGAATATGATGCCTCATGACCCGAATGAGAAGAAGGGGAGTAGGAAGGCTCACTCTGTACACTCATCTGCCTATGATATACACTCTATAAACTTTTACTTATGCAAGCCTTTTGAGGTAATCAACATTATACTAGATTTTCGAAAAGATCTATAACTCTAATAGGCCTAAACGACTTGGCATAAGTAAATTTAATTTTCAACACTTACCTATCTACTACTAAGATATCTTATATATATCCTTCTCGGATACTCACTCTATACCGATATCTTAAAGTTAATTTTCAACACTTACCTACCGCCTAGACACCGTCTAGATGCCTAAGGGATCAATATTGATACTTATCGAAATAGTCTGATACCAATACCGATACCGATTCATAATGCAAAGTAAACAGATTTGTAATTAAAAATATATAGTCCTTATAGTTCTCCTTCTGGGAACAAGATATCATTGCACTGTCATGATCAAGTTCCTAGACCAATCAGGATAATATTGTGTGTATAGACAAAGAGTGATATGGTGAGGGTGTATGTGTGTGTGTTTCAGTCAAATGTGTGTGTGTGTGTGTGTTAAGGGTGTGACAGTGAGAGTGAGAGGGTGTGTGTGTGTCCTAGTTAAATGTGTGTGTGTGTGTTAAGGGTGGGTGTGTGTACAGGCGAGAGCCTCAAGTTATAGGTTCAGTTATTCTCAGGTTTATGGCATATAACGGTGTAACAGTATATGTATCCATTTGAAAATGTTTGTATCCTATATCTGTATCATATATGTATCAGTATCCGTGCTCATAATTGTGCAACATAGTATGTCATCTTCGTCCAAGTGGTCAAACTAATATAAACTATTAACTTGATGGAAATAAAGAAGATACTAGTAGTTCATAAAAAAATTGCGCTATAAGAAATGTATAATATAGCATGTCGTGTGACACGTGCAAAAGTTAACACGATATCTCCAATATTAAGAAATTACTTGCAATAGAGAATAATAGAATATTTAGCTCCTAACACATATAAGCTTAATACAGCTGATTATTTGTTGGACCACAAGATCAAATTTTTATTAATCATAGAAGTTTATAAATTAGAAAAACGGGTTGCAGCTAAACACAATATCAAAGTGTTCTCAGTAAACTGCTATTTTCTGATAACAAAAAAAAATGATGGGCGGTACACAATCCTTGGTAAATTTCATATATCAAACTAAAATCACTGTATAAATATAACATAAGTGCAATCCCGCGCCAGCCACCCACGCGACTAGCCCCCACACCCTGCCGGCTACTCCCCCCTCCCCCACACAGCCCACCCCCAACCCCCCTTGGGCCAGTCCAGTAACCCCCTCCCCCGCGAGGCCAGTACCCCCCAAAACCCCCCGGCCAGCCCCTCCAGCCCACCCCCAACCTCCCCGGGGCCAGCCTCCCCGCCAGCCTCCCCGTGGCCGGCTACCCCCTCCCACCACCACCACCCCACCATCGCCAGCACCCCCCGCCACCGCCAGCTTCACCCGCGGCGACCCCCACCACCGCCAGCTTTACTCGCGACGAACCCTGCACTCCCCCCCCCGCGGCGAGCCACACCACCGCCAGCTTCACCCGCGGCGACCGCCAGCACACCCCGCGGCCAGCACCCCCTAGCCTTCCCCATCCCACCACCGCCGGCTCCCCTTCGCCCCCCCCACCGCCGCCTAAGAGAGAGAGAGAGAGAGAGAGTTACCTCGATCGTACGCGTCCAAGAGAGAGAGGAGAGAAAAAAATTGGAGGGAATGAAATTTTTTCCCCCGTCGGTTCAACTTAAGCCAGGCTTTTAACTGAGCGACGGACTAGCGACCGACAAAATCCATCGCTACTTAGTCGTTAATCTCACGCAATTTTTTTAAATTTTTCCAACCACTAAGTGACCACTTAGCGACGGACTGTAGGTCCGTCGCTAATATCCCATCATCTGGTCGATGGATTATCCGTCGCTAAGTAGTCGTCAATTCCTCTGCCAACTAGTAACATTTTCTCGCATTTTTTAACATTTTCCCGCCAATTAGTGACTACCGAGTGACTACTTGCCGACGGAATTTTATTCTGTCGCTATATAACCGATGGCGTGCTGACCGATAGGCGACGGATGTTCATCCTTAAAAAAAAATTGGTGCACGATTAGCTAGGAAGTCGTCGCCAGGTTGTCGGTAGTCCGTCGCTACGGACGACGAATTTATTCCGTCGCAAATTAACTATATTTTGGTAGTGTTTAGAAGTTTGATTAAACCATTAAGTAAATAGGAGGCCCTTCCTCTAAACTTTGTCATGACAACTTAGTGAGGACTCTTTAGACTTTCCCCCATAAACCAAACAACCCTAGTGTGGCCGACCCACCTTGTCCCCTTGCTATTTATATCACCACTTCATCTTCTTTCTTCCATTTCATTTCAACCCTAATTTTATAAGTTTCCCCCAAATTGCTCCAACATCTATTTCTCACCCATATTCCCCCAAATTATTCGCAATCTCTTCCCCTTGAAGAGGAGAAGCCTCTATTGACTAGCTTGGGAGCTTTTGGAACAATTTTGCCATTGGAACTTGAAGAAGATCTAGATCTAGAAATTGTTCCTTAGGAATCGATCTCCCAAGTGGTAAGAGCCATCTAAACCCTCTACATTCCTTTCATTAATGTAGATGCATTTATTTATGGTCCCATTTGCATTAGGAATGCCTTTGGTCATTTTTGAATCCATTTGAGGTGCGTATCACGGGCGTATTGTACCGTATTGAATACGCACATCAAGTGTTTGGTAAAATGACTCATAGAGCAATTAAGTATCTAATTTAAGTTTTAATTTGGTTTTATATTGGGCAATATAATGTGTTAGTAACGTAGAGTGTTAAGTTGTGATTTTGGATTGAAATGGTGGAGTATTTTGGATATGGGGACTTGGTATATGAATGTTGGTTCACTGGTTTTGTGCTGTCCTGTGGGGGCTTTATATTGCAGTTCACTATTCACTGCATTCTTCTTGTTTTTGTCTCTGTACAACCCATATAATCTGTCCTTCATTGCCTAGTTTTTTCAGTCACACATTCATGCGTTGTCCATATTGCCTTGCTCAAATTAAGCCACTACCTATATTTGTTCTGTTCCCCTGCAATAGTTGATGTACTGTCCAAGATTAGGTTCATTTCCTGAATACTTAAGGACCAAATTGCACCTTGTAACTAAATGTCCACCCCATCCATTCAGTCCATTCTCTCATTGTTCTCTTTATATTAGAGTACTCTGTCTTCTTGCATTCGTTCAAGTTCAATTCCTTTTGTTGATCATTCCCCATTCCTCCTGAACTGACTAGTTCAGTCCTTGAAGTAAAAATCCCATATTCATATAATGTTTTGCCTATTTATTGTTATGTCCCTCTTGGCCTATATGCCCTGTCCTATTTGAGGGATTACTGTCCAGACCATGCCACATGCCCAGTCTCTTCTCCCTTTTGAAAATTTATATGATGTTCTACATCATTAGGTTCCAGCCCATAGGAAGATGTCATGCATATCCATTATATATTCCTGTCCCCTCTTGATTTGTATAGTCCAAAAAATACTTGCTCAGATTAACTAATAAGTGGATAATAGGTATGTCAATGAGATTAGAAGCCTACCTAATGTATCAGAACTGTATTGGAATAAGTAGCAGTTGTTTATGGTTTGCATTGGGCTCGAGTGTAGCCTATTGGTTCAGTTCTTTCCTTTAGGGGCATACATCCTCAGTTCAGTTCCAGGGAAGTGTTCTTCGGACAAGAACAATATTCCATCTGTTGATGTCTAATTCCCTGTTCCTTTGAGTACCAGACTCTGATACCGGTTCTTATATTTAAGTTCAGTCCTTATAGGACTTTGTCCAGTCCACCCGAACTTGCATGCTTCATTTCTTTTGTACATGGTCCATCCCACTCCTCTTATCATGACAGTAAATTGGAATACACCTTAATATATGTTCTGCACCAGATGAATAAGTGCTATCCGTTAGTCATAGGATTCATTTCATATTGGAACATTTGTCCTACATATCCTCATATTCAAATCTCCATTTGCCATTAGTTTGGTTCTTGTGAACTTGGTAACAAATCCAAAAGTTTTCCTCATAGTGTCAATTCCCATATCCCCTTCTTTGTTCAGACGATCCCGTAAAAACTGGAACATGTCATCCCATATATTTTCTGTTTAACCTAGAGTATATGTCAGAAGAAATTGTCCTGCATCATGTGGTTCACTGTTCCCCCTCCTAAGAATATTGTTCCATTCCTCATATATGTTCAGTCATCTATATTCTAAGTATCTGTCTTCCATTTACAGGTTTGAGTTTAGTTTATGCCAAGTAATGGACCTTCATATCTAACCCCCTTCTTCCTTTTCACTGTGTTCTGTCCCCATTCAAGTTATGGTGCCTGTCATACCTATGTGATCTGTCCTTTGAAGCTCAATTTTGGACTAACTCCTAACCCCCTCTACCCTATTCAAACCCAGATACATCCTATAGGTATTGACTTTGTTTGTATCCATGTCCATGACCAGTCATGAACATCCAAGAGCAGTCATCTGCTTATTGTTCAAACATTTATGTAGCAGTCCATGTTTATCTGTTCAGAATCCTTTAGACATTAGTCCATTTGTCTCTATTAGGTTCTGTCCTTGGAAATATTTAGATTTGTTCAAACACTTGAGTTCTTGTTCCTTCCAGATTCAGGATGGTTGCCCAGTCACTTGATGGGTTATTTTAGATGTTAAGTTCATGTTAGTAGATGTCAGACCCTTACCTCACTATTAGCCATCCTATCATGGTTTTCCTGTCTAGGTTTCTGTGCTCAATTTGTACAACCATGTTGTAAGCTGTTCCCAGATATCTCCACTGCAGCAACCTACAAGTTATTGCTCACTCCTCCCTGCATCTGCCCTGCATCAGAACATATCAATCTATACATTGATTTGACTTGCTGTAGAAGCATGGAAAAGAGCAGAAAAGTCCATGTAGCTCAAAACAGAGGGAGTCTCATGCGGTTCTAAGAATCTCTTAAAGCTTCATGCGGCTCAAGAGTCCTTTAGAGCTTCATGTGGCTCAAAAGTCCTTCAGAGCCTCATGCGGCTCAAAAATCGCCAATAGTTCCATGCGGCTCGGGTAAAAGCCACGTGGCTCTATGCGGTTTGCCTCTACAGCTGGCCATCAAGCAGCGGCCTCATTTAATGCTCTGACATAACAGGACAGCTCTGACATAAAGGTGAAATGACAGCTGTGACATAAAGCTGCAATGATGACTCTGACATAATGGCGCGCTCCTAGGGAAACGAAAAAAATCTTTATAGCTGGCACGATCCACCAATTCCGAAGCTCCCTATGCGGCTATCATCCCTCATGCGGCAGCCACTCCCATGCGGTTGCTACACCCATGCGGCTCTGACACATGGCCACCCTTATGCGGTTAGGCTGGGGGCTACTCCTATGCGGCTGCTACTCCCATGCGGCTCGGATCGTGGGGGCCCCTCTCACGCGGCTCCGATTTTGGGAAGCCACACCCATGCGGCTCTGACACGTGGCCACCCTTATGCGGTTCGGCTGGAGGCTACTTGTGAAACCCGCAAATTTTAGTAATTAATTTCTAATCAGTTTTTAATTAATGTGTTGTTAAATGAGGATTTGTGTTATAATAATATTATTTAATTATTTATTATATTTGGTTAAGTCATGAAAATTATTTTTTAAAATTATTAAATCAAGGATTGACAGTCCAGACCCGAACCCGGTTCGAACCCGATATGAGACAGTAAAATATTTTTAAATATTTTAGAAACTTTAAATTATTAGTTATAATTTTTCTAAAAAGAAATCATTTATCTTTTAAGCTATTACTTAAATATTTGGATTAAAATGATTTTCTTTACATAAGCTTTGATTCAAGCCTTAAAATCCAGCCCAAGCCTTAAGCCCAATTTTTAAGTCTATTTTTAATAATAAACCCATTTAGTGCAAACCCAATGAGAATCCTTTAACCTTTGGCCCATAAGCCAACCCAATTAGTATTATTTTTCCTTTCCCTACAGCAAATGCTTGCTGTAACCATTCAAGAGAGGAATGGATAATTTCATTTTCGGTTTGGATCTTTTCCTCTTCTCCCCGACTCAACGGCTAACCCTTGGCCTTTCCCCGTCGGCCGGCCATTAAGCTGGAGGACTCTTCTCCTCCCCAAGTTGGTAACTCCCAACTTCATTTTTCCTATATAAACCCTCTCCTTCTCCCTCACATCATCCACCATTTTTTTTCCCAACCAAACCCTCTTCCCGTGCCCTAGCCCCGCCTGAACCGCACCCCGGCGAACTCCCTGGTCCGGCCGTCCCTTTCCGCAGTTGTCCCGAGGCCGCCGCCCCGCGGCCCTTTCCCGACCGGCGCCCGACCCGACCGGCGCTGCCACCGCCCGATCCCGCCGCCGCCCCTTCGCTGTTCCGCCGCCGCTCCCCGGCGCTGACTTGTACGGCCCCTGTGTGCTCTGTCGACGTTCCGTTTCCATTTCCGTTTCTGTTCCGAATCCGAAGCTACTCTTCGGATTCCGTCGTCGGTTTTTGGGTAACCTCTAATCCCGAGAATTTCCTTTAGTCTATGATGATATGGTCCAACCAAATTCCTTCGGGAAATTGGGTTTACGTTTACGCGTCCGTTCCGATATAGTTTCGGAATTTCCGAAGTTTCTTCGGGAATATTTTAGTGTTGAGCATTAGTTTTGCTTCTCCAATTTTGAGTTCTGTGGATGTGCTGTGGATTCTGGGAATTTTTCGGGTTTCCGATAGTTTTCGGAATTTCCATTTAATCTCGGGTTTTCTGAGGAAACTTTCGGGAAATATTTGGAAAACGGATTTTTCTGTGGAATTATATGTATATTTGGGTTGAGATATTTTTGCAGGTAAAACCGGCGCATTTCCCAGTTTTTGGGTTGACCAAAAATAGAGGGAGTGCTGCCGAAATTTTCGGGAAAATTATTAAATGATTTTCAAAATAAATTTTCGGTAAAATATTATTTTATTAATATTTTTGGGCGACGACCACATTGGTCAGTGGGCCCCAGCGAAATGCAAACGCACCGGTACGACCGGACGTTGAGGCAGAGTAGCTGAACATGACGACTGGACCAGAGTCTGAGACTCATATATTTTATATAATTTAAATTGGCAATTGTTAGTTTTATTATTTAATTATAGGTAATTTTCAAGACTAACAAGTTTCTTCTTATTTCAATTTGTAATTAAATTTGTAAGGGCATAAGCCCAGGCCTGTAATTAGTAGGAAATAATTTTATTTTATTGGGTTGTATGAACTCGTAGGATTAATTTTAAATATTTATATTTATTAGAAAATTCACGATTTTCTTATTTAAGAAAATATATTTTTATATATATAGTCATAAAAGAAATACCAATCTTTTTCCAATAAATTGGTAAATTACGAGTTTTCCGAAATAGAATAGAAATTGGAATTTTCTTTAAAATATAACACACTAGAAAAACGTGCTTTGATTGTGATGTTGGTATTGGTTAATGCAAGACTAAAATTAACTAGGAAAGACAAATAGAGAATTGTAACTAGACAGTTTGAGCTTGCTTCTGAAACAAGTTCCCGAAATGTAGGATTTCGAGGAAGAGCGTGACCTTTCGAATACCGAAGTACCAACCTTGTTCAATCGGAAGTTTAAGGCAAGTACATTTTATGTAGATTTTACAATTATTTTCACAATTGTTTCATTGCAAGTTTAAACCACAATTATACACGAACTCCTACGGGAGAAATGATTGTACTGTTGGGGACTGGGGGAATAGTGTACTGGATATGACCAAATCCAAACTTAGGATAATGAATGTGTTAGCTTACCCCTCTCTCACACGGGGATAAGCCATACCGTATCGCTAGGATACAAATGTACCCAAACCGGTCATATTCTTTACCTATTCATATCACTGTACTGTACTATTTCAAAATTGTTCATTTTCAAACTGTTTAAAAATGCATGTTATAAATTGTCATTTTAATTGTTAAAATTTGCATGAACTGTACTTTGCTCACTCCTGACTGGAGACCAACATTTTTAGGTTACTCTGAGGTTGATCTTTCTAGTGTATCTGGTGGCACAGAGCTAATGTTCAACAATCCTGTTCGGTACCCGGCGGTACTACCTGACGACGATGGATCGGCGTCTCCTTAGATGCTGTTGGTGTTAGCTAGTCTTATTTCAGTTTTTTTGGATCTTTTAAACTTTTGTACTGGACAAGTTTATTATCGAATAAATGTTGTGGTAAATTTTTAGTTTAAATGTTGTTGGTTGACCTGCATATGAATTACAGCTTACTGCCGCCGTCTCATCAACGGTGCAGGCTGGGCATGATCCGATTCGACCCAAGTATTTGGGGACCGGGTCGTGACATGTTTTTAGTGGTGGCCCATGCAGGTCAACTAAATCAACAATTTAGGAAAACTAGAAACAATTAGGAACACTAGAACATCAAAATTGCCACAACATAGGACCGATTTATATATGATAAATATTTTTATTATAGACTGGTAGGTTACCTTGCTTATGCTTGCATCCTAAACCTTCCAGAGAATGACCACTGACAAAACCAACTCTGCTGGCGATGTGGTATTATCTCCGGATCGAACCCCGCCTCTTCAGTCAAGTCAGAGCTTTTCACCCAACCAGCTGATTGATCATCCTCACCAATCATCCAGTGAAGTTTTCCCCACACTGGCAAATCCTACCTCTCCTCTAACTGGGTTACTTTTCTTTGAGGAAGTACCCACTCATGTTGCTTCACCAGTACCAGAGAACACCTCTCAGATGGTTGCTCTATTTCAAGAAATCCTAGAGTATCAGAAGATTCAAGTTGAACAGATGGATATCTCGAGAGAAGTCATGAAGAATATCAATGACGCAACCTTAGCCATTTTAAACCAAGTTGGAGCGGAACCTCGTCCTAGGAGGGATACCCATGAGAATAGAAGATATTTGGGCCCTGTCCGACAACCATATTGCAAGAAGCTTTTGGCTTGTGCCTACTGTAAGAGACCTGGTCACCAAGCCAACATTTGTCGCAAGAGATTAAGGCAATGTTTGGTGTGTGGATCTGTTGAACATCAAGTTAAGGACTGCCTCTTATCTTATCATCGTATCGGAGCGTCTATTATGCCACAACCTCGGGACTCTATCCAACAGACCGTAGGAAGGGATGAAGCAGAATCAAGGATCATAGAAGAGGAAGAAAATGGAGATGCCCAAGCAAGAACCAGAACCATGAAGAATAGTACTTAGGACTGCTGAGTAGTATTATCTATTAAGAAGCTGTAACAAGATGTCCCTAGATCAATTATGAGAGTTTTGTTGTAATTCTCTTATATGAATAAAAATCTTAGTTACATCTTCATGATAGAAGTTTTCCCTAATAGTTTCTGGATTACCCTATGCATAGAAATATTCCATTAACCTAGTACCTAGCTCCTTCCCTATGACTAAGTGATACTATAGAATCGATCTGAAGGAAGCCAAGGAAATGAAGGATTAGATCAATGGACTAAAGGTGTTGGGTTTCATATAAGACGGAGCTTCACTCTAAGAAGCATCAGTCTTGTTTGTATCCAAGAAGGATAAAACAATATGGATGAGAGTAGACTATCAGGGCACTGAAGAAATTACTTTTTCTCGACTGATGATCTATCCAAGTTGAGTGAACTTAAGGGTTTTCGGAGTTTAACTTAAGAACTGACTACCATCAGATTAAGATCATGAAGGAGTACATTCTCAAGACGACATTCAACACCAAATACTGGTAGTTGAATTTTTGGATCATGTCTCTTGGAATGATGAATACTCATGTTGTGTTCATGAATCTCATGAACAGAGTCTTTTTATGAGTAATTGAATCAGTTTGTTGTCTTTTCTTTAGATAACAAAAATCTGATATACTCAAGGACTGAAGAAGAACATGAAGAGCATCTGAGAAATTTCTAGGAACTTTGAAGAAGTTTTTGGTAAGCTATCAAGACATGAATTTTCTTAGACAATGTGGTTTTTTTTGCCATAATGTCACAAGAGAAGAAAATTTGATAGACTCTAGATAGATAGCCGCTGTGGAGAAGTCGTATATCTAAGTTCAATGGTTTCTTGGACTTGATGGGATACTACTGGAATCTGTGTAGGAATTCGCCAAGATTGCTGAGTCGATGATGAAGCTGACTCGAAAGAATGAAGAGTTTGTCTGGACGCATTTAAGAAGCTGTAGAAGAAGCTTACCAATCCTTGCGCTACCCGCAGGATCCGGTGGTTTCACCATCTACAGAGATGTCTCAGGAAAAAGACTGGGTTGTATTCTTCAACAACATGGGAAAATAATTGTCTACATATCTAGGCAATTACGGACTCATGAGAAGAACTATCCCACACATAATTTGGAACTTGTTGTAAGTATCCTTGCTTTAAGGCTATGGAATTATTATGGAAAGGGAGTAAAATTATATACGGACTATAAAAGTCTGAAATATATTTCTACTCAGAAAGAGCGGAATATTGGGTAAACGAAGACGATTGAAGCTGATATCGATGGTTTGACCAAGAAGCGGCACCTAGACATCAGGAAGTTGGGCATGAGAGCATACTGTCTGAAGATAGAAGGATGGAACTAGATGCTGATTCAGTGTCAATAAAGCTGCAAGTGAGCTCGAGTCTGAAGAACAAAGTCAAGAAGACGCAGTTTCAAGACAAGGCACTTGTAAACTTAGAGATCAAGTGTTGACAGGAACATTTGGGAGTTTCTTTATTGCCAACGATGGAGCTTTTGAAGAATGGTACGAGGTTGTATACCTTCTGGTGAACTAAGAAGCGCAGTATCCCACACACTCTAACCAGATGTATCGGGATGTGTGTACCATTAAATGGTGTTATGTAATGAAGAAGGACAAATTCCAAGAATGAGGTTAGGTATTCTGTCAACAAGTGAAGGCTAGTAGACAAAGACCTGCAGGACTTCTACAACCACTGGACATTCCAGAGTGGAAGTGGAAGCATATCACGATGGATTTCGTGTCAGGACTGCCTCGTTCCCAAGGAGGGAAGGATGCCATCTGGGTAATAGTGGACCGACTAACCAAGTCAGCTCACTTTATCCCCTTCAAAGTGGGTTTATCCACTGAGAAGTTGGCAGCATTGTACATGCGGCACATCTACCGGATTCATGAAGTTCCAACTGACAGACAATCAAAGAAGTCAATCTAGACGTTTGAAGACATGCTGAAGAATCTTGCCTCCTGGAATCTGGAGGATCTTGGAAAGATCAATTATCTTTGGTAGAGTTTTCTTACAATAAATACCCAGTTAGCATCAGTACAACATCATTGAAGTTTTGGATGTAGTTTTCGTACATAACTTGCATAGGACGATGTAGAAGAAAGAATACTGTTAGATCCAGAGAGAGTAACTGGCGCAGCAGAGGAAGTGAAGATGATCAGAGACAAGCTATGATAGACAGAAGCACTGGGCAGACAACAGTTGACAACCACTGGAATTTGTAGAAGAAGGCAGTGTCAGAGAAACCAGTAACAAGCATAGTCAGAGGTGAGATGAAGATCAGGCAAAGTTGAATCATTATTCCTATTTCTTTCCATACTCATCTGTTTCATTTTCAAATTTGACATTATGCTTGTTAGCCTAGTTTTGCGAGCTATTCCTTTTTCAAGCTTGATCATGACATTATCTTATTGGAGGCCTCCATTAATATATTGTCTAATCAGAACCGGTACAATGATGGTCTGATCAACCTCATACACTTTGGTTCGCTTTATATTTTATTTTGTCCCTAAATTGTCTCATCCATGATTATCTTTAAAAATTCTTATTGTTTGAACCTGAATTGAACACCATACTCGTGTCTAATTGAATTGTGGGAATCCTGTCCTACCTGTCCTTAAATTTCGAGGACGAAATTTTCTAAGGAGGGAAGGTCGTGAAACCCGCAAATTTTAGTAATTAATTTCTAATCAGTTTTTAATTAATGTGTTGTTAAATGAGGATTTGTGTTATAATAATATTATTTAATTATTTATTATATTTGGTTAAGTCATGAAAATTATTTTTTAAAATTATTAAATCAAGGATTGACAGTCCAGACCCGAACCCGGTTCGAACCCGATATGAGACAGTAAAATATTTTTAAATATTTTAGAAACTTTAAATTATTAGTTATAATTTTTCTAAAAAGAAATCATTTATCTTTTAAGCTATTACTTAAATATTTGGATTAAAATGATTTTCTTTACATAAGCTTTAATTCAAGCCTTAAAATCCAGCCCAAGCCTTAAGCCCAATTTTTAAGTCTATTTTTAATAATAAACCCATTTAGTGCAAACCCAATGAGAATCCTTTAACCTTTGGCCCATAAGCCAACCCAATTAGTATTATTTTTCCTTTCCCTACAGCAAATGCTTGCTGTAACCATTCAAGAGAGGAATGGATAATTTCATTTTCGGTTTGGATCTTTTCCTCTTCTCCCCGACTCAACGGCTAACCCTTGGCCTTTCCCCGTCGGCCGGCCATTAAGCTGGAGGACTCTTCTCCTCCCCAAGTTGGTAACTCCCAACTTCATTTTTCCTATATAAACCCTCTCCTTCTCCCTCACATCATCCACCATTTTTTTTCCCAACCAAACCCTCTTCCCGTGCCCTAGCCACGCCTGAACCGCACCCCGGCGAACTCCCTGGTCCGGCCGCCCCTTTCTGCAGTTGTCCCGAGGCCGCCGCCCCGCGGCCCTTTCCCGACCGGCGCCCGACCCGACCGGCGCTGCCACCGCCCGATCCCGCCGCCGCCCCTTCGCTGTTCCGCCGCCGCTCCCCGGCGCTGACTTGTACGGCCCCTGTGTGCTCTGTCGACGTTCCGTTTCCATTTCCGTTTCTGTTCCGAATCCGAAGCTACTCTTCGGATTCCGTCGTCGGTTTTTGGGTAACCTCTAATCCCGAGAATTTCCTTTAGTCTATGATGATATGGTCCAACCAAATTCCTTCGGGAAATTGGGTTTACGTTTACGCGTCCGTTCCGATATAGTTTCGGAATTTCCGAAGTTTCTTCGGGAATATTTTAGTGTTGAGCATTAGTTTTGCTTCTCCAATTTTGAGTTCTGTGGATGTGCTGTGGATTCCGGGAATTTTTCGGGTTTCCGATAGTTTTCGGAATTTCCATTTAATCTCGGGTTTTCCGAGGAAACTTTCGGGAAATATTTGGAAAACGGATTTTTCTGTGGAATTATATGTTTATTTGGGTTGAGATATTTTTGCAGGTAAAACCGGCACATTTCCCAGTTTTTGGGTTGACCAAAAATAGAGGGAGTGCTGCCGAAATTTTCGGGAAAATTATTAAATGATTTTCAAAATAAATTTTCGGTAAAATATTATTTTATTAATATTTTTGGGCGACGACCACATTGGTCAGTGGGCCCCAGCGAAATGCAAACGCACCGGTACGACCGGACGTTGAGGCAGAGTAGCTGAACATGACGACTGGACCAGAGTCTGAGACTCATATATTTTATATAATTTAAATTGGCAATTGTTAGTTTTATTATTTAATTATAGGTAATTTTCAAGACTAACAAGTTTCTTCTTATTTCAATTTGTAATTAAATTTGTAAGGGCATAAGCCCAGGCCTGTAATTAGTAGGAAATAATTTTATTTTATTGGGTTGTATGAACTCGTAGGATTAATTTTAAATATTTATATTTATTAGAAAATTCACGATTTTCTCATTTAAGAAAATATATTTTTATATATATAGTCATAAAAGAAATACCAATCTTTTTCCAATAAATTGGTAAATTACGAGTTTTCCGAAATAGAATAGAAATTGGAATTTTCTTTAAAATATAACACACTAGAAAAACGTGCTTTGATTGTGATGTTGGTATTGGTTAATGCAAGACTAAAATTAACTAGGAAAGACAAATAGAGAATTGTAACTAGACAGTTTGAGCTTGCTTCTGAAACAAGTTCCCGAAATGTAGGATTTCGAGGAAGAGCGTGACCTTTCGAATACCGAAGTACCAACCTTGTTCAATCGGAAGTTTAAGGCAAGTACATTTTATGTAGATTTTACAATTATTTTCACAATTGTTTCATTGCAAGTTTAAACCACAATTATACACGAACTCCTACGGGAGAAATGATTGTACTGTTGGGGACTGGGGGAATAGTGTACTGGATATGACCAAATCCAAACTTAGGATAATGAATGTGTTAGCTTACCCCTCTCTCACACGGGGATAAGCCATACCGTATCGCTAGGATACAAATGTACCCAAACCGGTCATATTCTTTACCTATTCATATCACTGTACTGTACTATTTCAAAATTGTTCATTTTCAAACTGTTTAAAAATGCATGTTATAAATTGTCATTTTAATTGTTAAAATTTGCATGAACTGTACTTTGCTCACTCCTGACTGGAGACCAACATTTTTAGGTTACTCTGAGGTTGATCTTTCTAGTGTATCTGGTGGCACAGAGCTAATGTTCAACAATCCTGTTCGGTACCCGACGGTACTACCTGACGACGATGGATCGGCGTCTCCTTAGATGCTGTTGGCGTTAGCTAGTCTTATTTCAGTTTTTTTTGGATCTTTTAAACTTTTGTACTGGACAAGTTTATTATCGAATAAATGTTGTGGTAAATTTTTAGTTTAAATGTTGTTGGTTGACCTGCATATGAATTACAGCTTACTGCCGCCGTCTCATCAACGGTGCAGGCTGGGCATGATCCGATTCGACCCAAGTATTTAGGGACCGGGTCGTGACACTACTCCCATGCGGCTGCTACTCCCATGCGGCTCAGATCATGGGGGCCACCCTCATGCGGCTCGGATTAAAGGGCTTCTATGCGGTTCAGATAAGGCCACCCTTATGCGGCTCTGACACGAGGCCACACTCATGCGGCCCAACTATGACAGTCCTCCATGTGGCTCACAGCAGTGGGGACACATGGCAGGAGTTGATCAAATCCTAATAATCCAGATTTATGGCAATCGACATAACAGGCAGTTGGGACACATAGCAGGAGATTGACCAAGATTTATTCACTCGGATTTGCTGATATCAACAAATCATCACGATGAAGATTTGTTGCAATCAATATTAATTGCCCATGCAGATTTGGTACAATCAACATTAACTTCCCAGATTTGTCACAATCAATATTGACGACCCAGATTAATTTCCAACAAACAAGATCAAGGCAAATCGTAACCAATCCCTAAACCGTCCACTTTTCAAGGAGCAATCATTACAAACCCTAATTATCACACTCCACTCCTATAAATAGCAAGGTGCCATTCCCTTGCATGAGACACAGAGGTACGCACAAAGAGAGCGGCGGCGCACATAAGAATCTCCCCACGCATCCCGAGAGCATTTCTTCATCAGAGCCAAGGCTACGTCCAATAGTCCAAGGAGTAAGGCAGAGTTGATAGCACTCTCCCGAGCCTCTACTGTCACCCCCCCAGAAAAAATAAACAATTGTACTTAGATTGCTGTACCTAGATTTTTATCCCTTGGCTTTCTTTGTACGAGTGAGTTTGTATTGTGAAGTAAAAGTCCAGTCCTCCCATAAAACTGTTATGTTCTTTTATAATCAATGACAAACACGATGGCGACTCTGCTGGGGACTAACTTCTCCACGGCTGAGGAGTTGGTGACGCAATCGGACGCAACCAAACATGGCTCCACTCAACAGATGTTTGTCGTCCGCTTCGACCCGCAGGCGTTTGAAGAAATGCTCTCCGACGGGAGCGCTGGCCCGGTCCAGAAGCAAGCCCGCACGAAGAAGGCTCGTAGGGAGTGGAGTCCCAAATCAGTTGCTCCTCCCCAAGCTCTGGAGGAAATGCTTCCTGCTACACAAAATGGCGGGAAAGACTCTCATGCGGCCCCACTTCGGACCATAGAGGACTCTGCCGTTCCCAAGTCCGGCAGAGGAAAACACTACGATGCTGGACATGCAGGGGCAAAGAGGAACTCTGTGCGGTCCAAGAAGAAGCCGTATAAGGGCGCCAGCCACATGAAGACTCATGCGGTCACAGAAGCCAGTTGCAGGCAGAAGGCTCATGCGGCCAACACTTACAGCTGCATGAATGAGGCTCATGCGGCCAAAACTTCCAGCCGCATTAAGGAGGCTCATGCGGCCACGACTGCCAGCCGCATGCAGACTCCTTATGCGGCCATCGCTTCTAGCCGCATACAGAAGGTTCATGCGGCCACACATGCCAGCCGCATGCAGACAGCTTGCACGGCCACCAATTTCAGCCGCCTACCATCTGCTCCATGCGGCTCACGGTCAGTCTTTGATCACCTCTCATGCGGTCCTGACCTTAGAGGCTCTCAGGAGGTTGTGCCAAACTCTGTGAGGCACAACTTGGACTCTTCCTACTATGCACTCTTGGATGCTAGAAGGAAGAAGTCTAGGACAGTGCGGGCTCATCGAGCTCAGTCAGCTGTCCCAACTTCTGACTATCAGGGCGTCCCGCTGACTATTACGCGGGCCCCTGATGGGAAGTTGTATAAAACTATCCGTGTCCAGCCCCCGGCAGCCAACGAACGGAATAGTTATCAAGAATCTTCCAACAATTATCAGGGGCAAGTACTCGTACTACCCCCACATTAGGGAGCAGGCAGGATGCCAACATACTCATGCGCTCAGGACTCCCAGGCCCACAAAGCGAGTGACTTGCGCAACGTGATTCTTCACAAACGCAAGGAAAGAGACGAAAACTTGGTATGCAGAGGGTCCTTTCATGGACGTCACTGCACTTAAGTCATTGTCAACTGCTGCTGCAGCAAGGCGGCCACACAAGAGGACCGGCGATCCGTCTTCCAACGACTGCAACACCGAAGCTCAGAAGACGAGACGCTTCTCGTCGCCTCCTGCAATTCTGCTCAGAAGATCCCTGGCAGCGGGAGAGAGAAGAAAACAAACGTCTCCAGTCCAAAAATTTCAGCCAAGAAACTCTCCTCTAAGCGGTTGTCCACGATCAATACGGGAGGAGTTTTCCAAGGTACTCGCTCAAAGACGAAATCTGCCACACTTGGAGATTCGTCGTAAACATCTCTGGGAGGCGCTGGAGCCGGGGGTAGCACTCCATCGAACATCCACGACAATTCGATGTTCCAAGAAGATAATCCAGGGGAAACAGTTCCCCCAACAGATATAGCAGGTTCAGACGTCCCCAAGGACGTCCACAATTCTCAAGACGAGACAAGCTCTGAAGCTGGGGGTACCACTCCTTCTGAGTCCGAACCAAAGGAAAGCATTCTCACATACCCTGATGACTTCTCCGTACAAGGGTATGACTCAGAGGGCACGTCCTCAACCGTTCCTTCCATCTCTTCTCATGTGACGACGGTGTTCATGACGGACAGCAACCAAGACGGTCCTAGTGATCGCCAACGCATCGACACTCTGGAGTCTATACTGCATGTCTTGGTCAAGTCCGTGGACGAGATCAAAGCGGCCCTTCCAACTCTGCAAGGAAGGACGCCTGGCCAAACAAGCTTGGGTCCTGCGGTCAATGTGGACTCGAACTCAGCTGCACCAAACCCGGGTGATAATCCTCCTGAAATATCGGCTCCCACCACTGCAGACAAGGCTAGGAAGGCAAGACGAGAGGTCCAGGAGCTCCGGGCAATGTTCCACGTCGGAGAAACCTTCCAGGAGCTCAGGATACGACAACCGTATCCTGCTGCATAGAGAGATGTTCCCTTCCAACCAAGATATAAACCATTCAACATCAATCCGTATGATGGAAAGACATCTGCAAGCAGGTACATTACCTAATTTGAAGTCACAATCGACCATCTGCCTCATGACGATGCCATCCTTACACGGTTGTTCATTGGAGCGTTGGAAGGGGTCGTCTTCGACTGGTACCGCAACTTGCTGGAGAACTGCATCCATTCCTTCGCCGGCTTCAAACGTATGTTCTTGGAGAGATTCTATGAAGTAGGACAAGATGTGACTATGTCCACCCTCATGGACGTTGTTCAAGGAGAAAAGGAGCTGACAAGGAACTATATCGAGCGGTTTTGCCAAACCGCGATGAAGTTACCTTCCGGTAACCCTGATTCCTCCTTAATTGAAATCTGCCAAAAGAGGCTGCTTCCCACAATCAGCCTCTGGATGGACGAAAGTCAGTTTAAGGATTGGAAGACTTTTATTATCAGTGCCACTAGCGCAGAAGACAAGTTGAAGAAAGCTCGCCAACTGGGATTGCACATCTCCGAAGGAGAGGACAAGGGCAAACGCCCTAACACCAACAACAACAATAGTGGTAATTCTTCCAACAACCGAGACAACAAGGGCAAGCAGGCTATGGTGGCCGACAAAGATCCGAAGCCCGAACCGAAGTCGGCAGAAAAGCTGTGGCCTCAGATGACCTACTCCTTCGAGGACGACCATGTCAAACCCATCTTGGACATACTCATACAAGGAGGTCGAATTCAGCTCCCTCCCCCAAGGCGTGAACCTCAACCTGCAGAGATGGAGAGCCCCAAGTACCGCCACTACCATCTCTATGTCCACCATGCTATACAGGACTGCTACCAACTAAAATGATACATACAGTATCTCATCGATTCTAAGGCCCTGGCCATTGATTTTGAAGAGGTGATCGTGGCAGCCAATATGGTGTCAGTACTATTCGGCCCTGGCCATTGATATCAACAAATCATCACGATACAGATATGTTGCAATCAATATTAATTGCCCATGAAGATTTGGTGCAATCAATATTAACTGCCCAGATTTGTCACAATCAATATTGACGACCCAGATTAATTTCCAACAAACAAGATCAAGGCAAATCGTAACCAATCCCTAAACCGCCCACTTTTTAAGGAGCAATCATTGTAAACCCTAATTATCACACTCCACTCCTATAAATAGCAAGGTGCCATTCCCTTGCATGAGACACATAGGTACGCACAAAGAGAGCGGCGGCACACATAAGAATCTCCACACGCATTCCGAGAGCATTTCTTCATCAGAGCCAAGGCTACGTCCGATCGTCCAAGGAGTAAGGCAGAGTTGATAGCACTCTCCCGAGCCTCTACTGTCACCCCCCAGAAAAACTAAACAATTGTACTTAGATTGCTGTACCTAGGTTTTCATCCCTAGGCTTTCTTTGTACGAGTGAGTTTGTGTTGTGAAGTAAAAGTCCAGTCCTCCCATAAAACTGTTATGTTCTTTTCTAATTAATGGCAAACACGATGGCGACTCTGCTTGGGACTAACTTCTCTACGGCTGAGGAGTTGATGACGCAATCGGATGCAACCAAACTTGGCTCCACTCAACAGATACTGGTCGTCCGCTTCGACTAGCAGGCGTTTGAAGAAATGCTCTCCGACGGGAGCGCTGGCCCGGTCCAGAAGCAAGCTCGTACGAAGAAGGCTCGTAGGGAGTGGAGGCCTAAATCAGTTGCTCCTTCCCAAGCTCTGGAGGAAATGCTCCCTGGTATCCAAAATGGCAGGGAAGACTCTCATGCGGCCCTACTTCGGACCATAGAGGACTCTATTGTCCCCTAGTCCGGCAGAGGAAACCACTACGATGCTAGACTTACAGGGGCAAAGAGCAACTCTGTGCGGTCCAAGAAGAAGCCGTATAAGGGCACCAGCCACATGAAGACTCATGCGGTCACAGAAGCCAGCCGCACGCAGAAGGCTCATGCGGCCAACACTTCCATCCGCATGAAGGAGGCTAATACGGCCAAAACTTCCAGCCATATTAAGGAGGCTCATGCGGCCACGACTGCCAGCCGCATGCAGACTCCTTATGCGGCCACCGCTTCTAGCCGCATTCGGAAGGTTCATGCGGCCACACATGCCAGCCGTATGCAGACAGCTTGCACGGCCACCAATCTCAGCCGTATACCATCTGCTCCGTGCGGCTCACGGTCAGTCTTTGATCGCCTCTCATGCGGTCCCGACCTTAGAGGCTCTCAGGAGGTTGTGCCAAACTTTGTGACGTACCACTTGGACTCTTTCTACTATGCACTCTCAGATGCTAGAGGGAAGAAGTCTAGGACAGCGCGGGCTCGTCGAGCTCAGTCAGCTGTCCCAACTTCTGACTATCAGGGCATCCCGCTGACTATTACGCGGGTCCCTGATGGAAAGTTGTATAAAACTATCCGTGTCCAGCCCCCGGCAGCCAACGATCGAGATAGTTATCAAGAATCTCCCAACAATGATCAGGGGCAAGTACTCGTACTACCCCTATATTAGGAAGCAGGCAGGATGCCAACACACTCATGTGCTCAGGACTCCCGGGCCCACAAAGCGAGTGACTCGTGCAACGTGATTCTTCACAAACGCAAGGAAAGAGACGAAAACTTGGTATGCAGAGTGTCCTTTCATGGACATCACTGCACTTAAGTCATTGTCAACTACTGCTACAGCAAGGCGGCCACACAAGAGGACCGGCGATCCGTCTTCCAACGACTGCAACACCCCTCAGAAGACAAGGCGCTTCTCGTCGCCTCCTGCAATTCTGCTCAGAAGATCCCTGGCAGCGGGAGAGGAAAGAAAACAAACGTCTCCAGCCCGAAAATCTCAACCAAGAAACTCTCTTCTAAGCGGTTGTCCACGACCATTACGGAAGGAGTTTTCCAAGGTACTCGCTCAAAGACAAAATCTGCCACACTTGGAGATTCGTCGTCAACATCTCTGGGAGGCGCTGGAGCCGGGGGTAGCACTCCTTCGAACATCCACGATAATCCGATGTTCCAAGAAGATAATCGAGGGGAAACAGTTCCCCCAACAGATGCAGCAGGTTCAGACGTCCCCAAGGACGTCCACAATTCTCAAGACGAGGCAAGCTCTGAAGCTGGGGGTACCACTCCTTCTGAGTCCGAAATAAAGGAAAACATTTTCAGAAACCCTGATGACTTCTCCGTACAAGGGTATGACTCAGAGGGCACGTCCTCAACCGTTCCATCCTTCTCTCCTCATGTGAGGACGGTGTTCATGACGGACAGCAACCAAGATGGTCCCAGTGATCGCCAACGCATCGACACTCTGGAGGCCATACTGTATGCCTTGGTCAAGTCCGAGGACGAGATCAAAGCGGCCCTTCCAACTCTGCAAGGACGGACGTTTGGCCAAACAAGCTTGGGTCCCGCGGTCAATGTGGACTCGAACTCAGCTGCACCAAACCCGGGTGATAATCCTCCTGGAATAACGGCTCCCACCGCTGCAGACGAGGCCAGGGAGGCAAGACAAGAGGTCCAGGAGCTCCGGGCAATATTCCACGTCCGAGAAACTTGCCAGGAGCTCAGGATACGACAACCGTATCCTGCTGCATGGAGAGATATTCCCTTCCCACCAAGATATAAACCATTTAACATCAATTCATATGATGGGAAGACATCTGCAAGCAGGTACATCACCTACTTCGTAGTCACAATCGACCATCTGCCTCATGACGATGCCATCCTTACACGGTTGTTCATTGGAGCGTTGGAAGGGGTCGCCTTCGACTGGTATCGCAACTTGTCGGACAACTGCATCCATTCCTTCGTCGGCTTTAAACGTATGTTCCTGGAGACATTCTATGAAGTAGGACAAGATGTGACGATGTCCACCCTCATGGACATTATTTAAGAAGAAAATGAGCTGACAAGGAACTATATCGAACGGTTTTGCCAAACCGTGATGAAGTTGCCTTCCGGTAACCCTGATTCCTCCTTAATTGAAATCTGCCAAAAGAGGTTGCTTCCCACAATCAGCCTCTGGATGGGCGAAAGTCAGTTTAAGGATTGGAAGACTTTTATTATCAGTGCCACTAGCACAGAAGATAAGTTGAATGAAGCTCGCCAACTGGGATTGCACATCTCGGAAGGAGAGGACAAGGGCAAACGCCCTAACACCAACAACAACAATGGTGGTAATTCTTCCAACAACCGAGACAACAAGGGCAAGCAGGCTATGGTGGCCGACAAAGCTTCGAAGCCCGAACCGAAGCCGGCAGAAAAGCAGTAGCCTCAGATGACCTACTCCTTCGAGGACGGCCATGTCAAGCCCATCTTGGACATGCTCATACAAGGAGGTCGAATTCAGCTCCCTCCCCCAATGCGTGAACCTCATCCTGCAGAGATGGAGAGCCCCAAGTACTGCCACTACCAACGCTATGTCCACCAAGCTATACAGGACTGTTACCAACTGAAGCGATACATACAACATCTCATCGATTCTAAGGCCCTGGCTATTGATTTCGAACTGGTGATCGTGGCAGCCAACATGGTGTCAGTACAATTATAGGGCCCTGGCCATCTCTTCACTCCGCAGGATATGCTTATCAAGACCAACCTGCACGATCACCCTCTATATTATACTGGATACATTAGCGATATCAAGGTAGATCGGATGCATATTGACCCCGATTCTTCCATAAACATCATCCCGAAGAGCCTGCTACACCATCTGCATATCCCAATACATCGCCAGACGCCGACAAGCACTGCCATTAGCGGTTTCAATTCAGACAGAAGCTATCCGATAGGAAGATTCGTCTAAAATACCAAATCGGCGATCTTCAATCAGAAGTGACAGTTTATGTCATAGATGCGGATACGTCTTACAATATTCTCCTGGGGCGTCCTTGGATACACGATTATATGATCGTGCCTTCCACACTGCACCAGTGCTTCAAGTACGTCAACAAGCACGGCTTCGTGAGGACAGAATTTGCTGACATTGATCCCTTTAAAGGGGTCGAATCCTACTACTCCGACTTATGCTTGTATGAGAAGTCAAAAAAGCACATTATCGAAGGAGATACTCAAGCTCAAACTGAGGCGGCAGCTGGATCGGAAGAACCTCTGACAATCCACCTCCAAGCCCGTAAACCTGGCAGAACTGTATCACTTACAGCCACTCTGCATAAGGATGCAATCAGCCTCTCTGTACAAGAGGGACAGATGATAATCCGACTTCCAAGGTCTGGCCAAGCGCCAAGACCCACAACAGAGCCACTAACAATCAGGCTGCCTAGAGCTAGCCACCAACAAACAGAGGAGCTCAATCCCTCCGTCAAGCCGATGATGATTCACCTTCCCAGAATAAATCGGCAGTCGAGCGCTAAGCCGGGGACTGCTAGCCAGCCAACAACTCCCCGCCCAGCACCGAGCACCAAACTAGGGGTCGCTAGTACGCCAACGACTCCACGTTCTACTCCACCAGTGGAGCCCTTGATGATTAAGCTGCCCAAGTCATCCTCCCAGTCTTCATTGACACAGGGGGTAGCCGAAGAAGTGTCAGAGTTGGCCAAGTATGTGGCTGCTCGAACTGATGTTCCCTCCGCAGATGATGTAATCCCACTGGAAAAGATACCTTACTTCATCAATAAAGGGCTATCTTTGAACTACCTCGAGCTTAATAAGCTTTGTACAATATATGCTATGGAATACGGTATAGGCACTCACCTACACACACAGGTGACAAATGTCTACACCGCAAACCAACTTACTCTAGTGGAAGACGCTTACCACATAGTCGGGGGAGAGGACCATCCAATCATCTTCGGCCGGAAGAATGATCCACAACCCTTCAGGATATAAGAAGTTGATCTCGAACCCGACACCGGGAGACTGCCCCTTTATCTATATAGTTCCCGATCCAAGTACCTCATGCAAAAACAGGGGTATGATCTGGAAACTACACCAGGCTTGAACTACGGCACTGGACGGCGGTTACCCTTATAATTGCCAATCCCGACTGGAAAACCACTAGATTACTACAACAAAACCAGATGTGGGCTAGGTTATGTTACACCGGCAACGACCCCTAAAATCTCAGACGAGAAATGCGACTGGCATTCACACTCAACCGGATCACCAACTTCTGATTCAGATATCAGCATCGGGGACGTATTCAGGCAAGCCTTGTCCGTCAATATGGCATTTGTCGACGCCTATTAAGAAGATAAAGACATTCATGAACTTCTTGAGTTTGATCCGTGGGCACAACAGCTAGATGCGCAATGGAAGAAGCGGTTCAAACAAAGAGAGCCTCCCACCGAAGATGAGGTTGTGCAAGTTGATCTCGGTGATGAGTCCTCTCCAAAGCCCATCTTCGTCAGCAAGAATCTGACAGACGAAGAGCGGGAATCACTACTGTAACTCGTCAGAGAATACATCGACGTATTCGCCTTGAGCTACGAAGATATACCAGGACTGAACCTCGAGGTTGCACTTCACAAACTCAACATTCGTCCGGATGCAAAATCGGTCAAGCAACAGCAACGACGGTTCCGCCCAGACATCATGAATGTCATTGAAGCTGAGGTTAACAAACTGATAGCTAGCGGCTTCATCCATGAGGAACGATATCCAAATTGGGTAGCCAATATAGTACCAGTCCTCAAAAAGAATGGAAAGATCCGAATCTGCATCGACTTTCGAAACCTGAATGAGGCATGTCCTAAGGATGAGTTCCCCCTCCATATCATAGACATTATGATTGACAACACCTGCGGCTTCGAGCGCTTGTCATTCATGGATAGTTTCTCGGGGTACAACCAAATCAAGATGTTCCCTGATGACGAAAAGCATACATCATTTCGAACACCAATTGGCACATACTGCTACACAGTCATGCCTTTCGGTTTAAAGAATGTTGGCACCACCTATCAAAGAGCTATGAGCGTCATCTTTAGAGACCACTTGTGCAAGTCAATGGAATGCTACGTCGATGACATCGCCGTCGCCGCACTAAGGAAGATCATCTGCATGATCTGAGGACAGTGTTTGACCTGATGCGAGCGCACAATTTGAAGATGAATCCCACAAAATCCTTCTTAGGCGTATCCAGTTGGAAGTTCTTGGGTTTCATCATTACTTACCAGGGTATCCACATAGACCCTGAGAAGACGAAGGCAATCATAGAGATGGGTCCTCCGAAAAATCTCCATGAACTCCGAGGCCTTCAAGGGAGACTGGCCTACATCCGGAGGTTTATCTCTAACCTCTCCTGACGATGTCAGCCATTCACCCACCTCATAAAGAAGGGCATTTCATACATATGGGATAAGGAATGCCAGCGCGCCTTCGACAGCATCAAAGAATATCAGTCGAACCCTCCAGTCCTGGTAGCCCCGGTTGCTGGAAGGTCATTCCTGCTCTATGTGTGAGCGATGGAACATTCTCTCGGTGCTCTGCTAGCACAAAACAATGATACAGGCCATGAGCAAGCTATATACTACCTCAGTCGAAAGATGATGGGGCCAGAATACAGGTACACTGTCGTAGAGAAGGAGTTCCTTGCTCTAGTGTTCGTCATTCAGAAGATGCGATACTACATCACGGGACAAACCATACACGTGATATCACGAGTCAACCCTCTCAGGGTCCTCATGACAAAACCAGGGGCACTTAGCTCTCGCCTTACTACCTGGGTGATATTATTATCTTCCTACCATATGATCTTCGTCCCGCAGAAGGCTGTTAAAAGTCAAGTTCTGGCAGACGTTTTACCAGCCCATCCAGGCTCGAAGACAACCAGAATATACGAAGAGATACCAGATGAGGTCGCCAACTCAAATACAGTCTCCTATAATGCCATCTGGCGAATGTTCTTCTACGGCACTTCGAGAACTGGGCCCAAGGGCAACATCGTCGCTGGAGTCAGAGTGGTGCTGATTTCTCTCTCCAGGCTGGTGATCAATCGGGCTTACTCCCTCACGGAGCCCTCTTCAAACAATGTGGTCGAGTACAACGATTTAGTAATTTACCTCCGACTTGCAAAGGAGTTGGGGATAGAGTATCTGGAAGCATACGACGATTCACAGTTAATCGTCAATGAGATCCGGGATTCATACGAGGTTTGCCATGAAGATATGATCCCTTATCACCAAATAGCGATCGACATCATCTCGTCCTTGGAAGGATTCTTCATAGAACATGTTCCCAGACTCCAAAATATTGAGGCCGATGCCCTAGCAGGCCTGGCCGCTTCCCTAGTAGTGCCGAATTATGCTCATCATCTGATTGACATAATAGGCCGTGAATTAGTCTGTCAAAAGAATAATGTTTAATGTGTTGAGAGTTACTCCACTCTGGCAGTCGACGAAGCACCAGACTGAAGACAACCATTCATCGACTTCGTAGTCTACGACATCCTGCCAGAGAATCCGAAGGAAGCCACTTCTATCATAAGACGTTCCCTAAGATTCTTCTACGATACAGAGACAAAAATGCTGTATCGGCGATCATACGATAGATTACTGCTTCGGTGTCTGTCAGATACAGAAGCCAAGGAAGCTGTACGCGAAGCTCACGACAGCGTCTGTGGGGCCCATCACTGGCCCAAAATTGTAAGACCGCCTTCACCGAATGGGCTATTACTGGCCCACGATGGTTGCAGATACAATAGACTATGCACGAAAGTGCAAAGCCTGTTAAGTCCACGCAGATTTCATCCACCAGCCATCCGAGTTTCTACATCCGACGGTGGCATCCTGGCCATTCGAAGCATGGGGAATGGACATCATTGGTTCGACCACTCCGCCTTCATTCCGAGGACATCATTTCATACTCGCAATCACAGATTACTTCTCTAAATGGGCAGAAGCTGTTCCGCTTATAGAAGTGAAGACATCAAATGTGATCAGCTTCCTCAAGCATCACGTAATCTACCGCTATGGACTGCCCCGAAGGATCATCCACGACAATGGTCCGCAGTTCGCAAGCCACGCCTTCTATCAATTCTGTGATAAACACCGAACCCAAAATGTTACTTCAACGCCGTACAATCCGACAGCGAATGGGTTGACAGAAGCATTCAATAAAACTATAATCAAACTGCTCAAGAAGTTCGTGTCTTCCAACAAACGCGATTGGAATGAAAAGCTCGGCGAATGCTTATGGGCGTACCGTACTACAGTACGGACGGCCATGGGAACACACCATTCTCTCTGGTATATAGGAGTGAGGCAGTTCTCCCACTGGAGACTCAAATCCCCTCGCTCCGTGTCGTCCTTACCTATCGATTGACGACGGATGATAATCACCACCGCCGGTTACAAGAGTTGGAGGCTCTAGATGAGAAGTGTCTGTTAGCTCAACAACGAATCGAGCTATACCAAGCACGTATCTCGGGAGCTTTTAATAAGAAGGTTAAAATCAGAATATTCCAAGTAGGCGATCTCGTTCTGGCAGTTCGGAGGCCGATGGTTATGACCCACAAAATCGTCGACAAATTCCAGCCAAAGTGGGAAGGCCCATTTGTCATCGAGGCTGTATTCCCCAATGGTGCTTACCGCCTCGCAAAACAAAACAGAGACTTGCTCATGTTGCCCATCAACGGCAAGTTCCTAAAGAAGTATTATGTCTGAAACGACATCATCCAAATCTTCCAGATTGTTGAGTTATGTACCCTCTGGTACCACTGAACTTATATTCTGACTCTAAATCTCCCAGATTGTTGAGTTATGTACCCGCAGGTACCGCTAAAGTTATACTCTGGTCACTCCAGATGAATCTATATCACATATTTTAGGTAGTAAGTCATGTATGATCTTACCTCTGAACGTTCTTCCTAAAAGAGCTCCTTTCTCATAATCCAATACCCGCACTTTCAGTGCATAAAAAGGGTAACAGATCCACAAATTTCCCGAAACAACCAAGTCGATGTTACCTCTGAATTGTTTTAACTTCCATCAAAAACAAACCACCCCTCACGTAGAACTTCTACGTCCTCATTACCTCTGAGTTGTTCTATGCACCCTTCATGGAGCCCACTCCTGCCACGTCCTCATTAACTAAGAGTAGGAAGGCTCCATTGAAGAAACATTCATACTTACCACGTCCTCACTACCTCTGAGTAGGTATGTTGGTTTTTCTCTCGACTTATTATCTGTACCCAAGACCCGAGTACGCCAAGGATAATAGGCCCACAAATGTCCTTGTTGACCATAAATGTCCTCTGTTGACCACAAATGCTGTACTAAGTTTTCTAGTACATGCGCCTCATTTATCATCATGCCCCGGGAGCCCAGCTGCTCCATGGCATTCTTTTTCCCGATACCAAGAACGTCCACGGCCACCTTACTATGGAATTATTCTAAGTATCCCCATCAAACTTGTTATCCGTACCTAAAACCAAGGTATACCAAAGGTAACAGGTCCACACACAGTCCCCCAGTAGGGCAAATACAATAACACCACAAACGCAATAAGCAATACAAATGAAGGATAAAATAAAATATACTCTTTTATTTGTAAGTCAAAAGTACTACATGTTCTGGGACCACGTCTCTCTCAAGAAAGGAAAAGAACATAAACAAAAGAAGGAAAAGGCCGATTATGGTTCGGTGATACATAATTCCATGAGACGGTCCCTCAGCAAGATAGTCGACCGCTCAAACCGCTGCTTAGCCCGGCGCTCGGCCTCCTGAGTCAGTCGTCCCGCATCTTTTAGATGCGCATGAGCCCGCCAGTCATCCTCAAGCTTGTTCAGAGCACGCTCCAGGCTAGCAGAAGCTTGGGTGACCTTTTCAGCTTCCTGAATGATTAACTCTTTATCCGCACAGGAAGCTTCGAGCTCAGATTCCAAGAAAGCCAGCTTCCTCTGGAGCTCGAGATCTGCTCCCTTGTGTCAATTACTCCGCGAGAGGCGGCTGCTTCTAGATCTATGCAATCCTCGCTCCTACGGCTCAGCTGGTCATACTAGAGAGATAGGTCGCCGAGGTCCTTCATTATAACCGGCTTAGACGTATCTTGTGTAGCCCTTATCTTCTCCAGGATAGTAGTGAGGAAGTCCCGCTCCTGATCAATTGTTGCAGACTGATCAGCTTGTCGCAGCACCTGAAACTGGACCACGAGCTGATCAGCCTCTAACAATTTAGGCTCCAGAAGCGCAGCTATCTCTGCCCCACCAGGGAGGGTTTCAATTTGGCCACGGGCACATTGTCGGGCCAAGGCAAAGGGGGTCCCCCGCTCCACAGCAGCTTCGACCCCTCTCTTCAGGTGGCGGTAGAAACTATCAACCACATCCTGTGACGCTTCATCCAGAACTATCGTAGAGGACGACGTCAAAGAAAGTGTAGCTGGCAGTGCCGAAGGAGACGTACCAGAACTTGCCACCTCTGCCACCAGAGAAACAAATTCTGAGTGAAAAGACGCGTAGATAGCAGCTAACTCCTCCTCCGCGGCCCGAAGAACCTGGATACTCGGCAAGGCAGAAAGTTCGACCCTCGAAGCTACATGAGCAGAGGGGGACGCAGGGACCATTGCTCCCTACCCCGGATGTGCCACCATCTGATCTCCCGAACTTGATCCAGCGGGAGGCCCCTCAATATAAGTCCGAAGGGGAGGAGGAACACTCCCTTCCACCAGATCCCCGCTGGCAGAGCCTACCCTGACAATGTCCGTCAGTGGCAGTAAAAAAGCAGGGCCTGTATGTCCATAGCAACCATCAATCAGCCTAACCCAAAGGATGTGAAGATAGAGAAAATAAGCCTCATCACTAGTCAAGATTTGGCTTATCTTACCAGGGGAGGGTTGTGGAGGCTGAGGTTCGCTCACAGCCGCTGTAGTCCCTTCACCAGCGACCTCCAAGCCGAATTCAGCTGGTTCCTCTGTCCTAGCCGCCCCGAAAGAAGATACGACTGGATCAGCGTCACCCTGTTGAAATTCAGCAGTCTCAGGGATGGGTTCAACGGAGGCCCCGTTGCCCTGGGTTGAGACCTCAGCAACGTGAGATCCCTCAGCCGCCGTCGAGAGAACCCCGGCAGAAATAATCTTGGCACACATATCACTAATCAAAGTGGTCAGGGCCGGATTGACTTCAGAAACTGCGACCGGTTCTCGAAAGTCCGACTCTTCTGACGCCTACAGAGAAGAAAAAATGATTAGATCATAGTTCAGGAAGAGAAAGAGCTAAAGAAGGAGATGGTCGCAATTCAATTTACCTCCGAAATGGCGTCATCACCTTCGCCTCTCTCCTTAATGAGCAGCCTGTGACGTCTTACCGCAGCCCGCTTCACAGAGAAGTTTATTCCACCAATAGACTCACGCCTGCCTCGCTTGCGTGAAAGGTCAGGCGCAACAGGCGGCTGATCCGCCACCATCTCATCTGGCACAACAGGCGGCTGATCTGCCACCACCTCATCTGGCACAACAGGCGGCTGATCCGCCACCACCTCTTCCGTAGGAGGGAGAGAGTTATCGGCATCGTGCTCGTCATCGTCTTCGTCCGTATTGGTGGACCCCGAGTCAGGTACAGGAACCGTGTTCGCCCTCTTCTTCCTCGTCTTAGACCCCTTGGGCTTCTCCGCCAAGCCAGTACCCACAATGAAGCTGGTACTCGAGTCAAAATTAACGGAAGGCTTGCTCGCCGTAACATCGTATAGGGCCGCCATATACAAAATCTCTCCTGGCGCCTGAGCCTCAGGAACCGAAAAGCTGGTTCGGGTATGAACCGCGTCAAAATAATGCCATACCCTGATATCTTCAAGGATGCTACCTTCAAAGCCCAGGCAAGAGCTGGGACTATCGAAGAATAGCTGGCTATACCCAAACTGGCGGGAGAACCTACTGGGCAAGTAGGGCTCCAGGTAGACATTGTTACGGTTACGGTATACTAGGTGCGCTGGACGGATATTACACAACCAAAGGAGCATCTTCTCATACAAGAGGTGAAGAGGTCCGATACCATTAATATGTACGCCCCTCACTTCTTCAGCGATAAAACGAGGAACAAACACAAAAAAGTCGTATCCGTCCACTCTCGTCAGCGGCCTCCGACAGGCTGGCATAGTGCTACACTCCCAGGGCTGATGGTGATATTAGAAAATCAAAGCATCATCAGCCATAATGCCGTCTTCTGCTCCAGGCCTCATCAAATACCAGCAGTACATTAACATCTACCCCATCAGATAATGGTAGGGCAGCTCTATGCGCTCAAAATCCATCTCCGTGTCACTGGCGATGACCTTGGACGAGAAGGCACGAAGGCCATGGTGTATGCTGTACACCATAGCCGGAAGAAGGGCCAGTCTGACCCCAAAGACCAGCTTTACGGCAAGGAGGATAAAGTGGCGGCTGATCCTCTCCATGGAACCCGTCCCTCCTGAGACCACGCAGTTCCGTAGCCACACCATCAGGAATCCTGCCAAGAGTGCCTTCTCTGACAGTCGCCGAGTAAAATGATAAAAATAACTAAAGAAGTCAGTTTGACTCCTAAATGTGTCGCTCGTGGCCCTCGATCTCTTGGCAGTCGACGCCAGTTTTTGTACCTCCTCCTGGGTTTGAGGATCTCGAGAAGAAATCCGGCCTGAGGCGCCTAATGTAAAAACATATGAGACCCAGGACGTGGTGTGAGGAATGCTCCCTTCCGAGCTACCATCCTTCTTGATGGACGTCTGGTGAACAGTTACTGTGGTGACATAACAATTCCCGGTATACGGCAACAAAGCCCGGGAACTGTCGATCCAAATCCTCGAACTCTTCGTTCGTAGGGGTGTACACTTCAAAGACTTCTTCCCTCCAGGGCAGCTTGGAAATGATGTATATCTCGTGGAGGGCGAGTCCCAGCTCCCCTCCAGGCATGAAAAAGGTTTCCGTCCGTCGGTTGTACATCTCTAGGAGAGCCATGAACAATGGCTTATTTATGGGTAGACCATGACAGGTGCCCTGAATAGCGTGGTAGAGGCCGATCTCACGTAGGGGAGTCTCATACTTCCGCAGAATCCACATGGTCAAGTTGGCCCATGCAGGGATGGGGTTTATCCAGTTCAGCAGTGACAATCGGCCGACGGGATAGGATCCCTTCCGAGCAAGCTGGTTCAAGAAGGTGTCAGCTTGAGAGAACATAAATTGGGACCCGATACGTTTATGAAGGTACCCGAAGCAAGTCCCATAACGTACCGACTGACCGGTTCCCTTTCCGCATACGCTGATCCTAAATTCCTGTTATAATGGATGTTACCCACAATCATCCCCGACTTGCTTAGGGTCAAGGAGTCCACCATCTTTCTGTCCAGCGGTAACATGTTGAACCATGACAGAGGAAAATGACACTCCATCGGAGGGATATGGATCGCCATTCCGTCAAGAGTAAAGTCCTAACTCTCGGATATATCCGGCACTCGGGGGTTCTTCACAGTCAAGGCATCCCCAAAGAGGAACGTCGGCTTAAGGTATTTTCCTTCCAATTACCCCGAGTTCATCATAGCACAGAGGAAGTAGAAGGACTGGTTCCTGATAGCATTCAGCCTCTCCATAGGCTCGTTTGTGGGAAGCTGGTTCACCACATATTGGACTAGGTGGTCGAATCGCACACCCACAGCAGATTGGGCCGAACCCACCAGGGGTTCTTCCGCTGGATTGACTGGCAGATTCACTGAAAAAGGACAAAAGAAACAAAGTTAGAAGATGGCCAGGTAAAACCAGCTCAGTGTTTCGGGACTTATGTGGCTCTATATTGGCAGGGCCTTATACGACCCAGTTCAAAATGAGCTTATGCAGCTCGGTTCAGCACGGCCTCATGCGGCCCAGTTCAAAATAAGCTTACACGGCTCGGTTCAGCACGGCCTCATACGGCCCAGTTCAGACGAGCTTATGCGGCTCCGCTAGGCGCAGCCTCATGTGGCTCAGTTCAGATGAGCTTATGTGGTTCTGCTTAGCGGGACATTATGCGGCCCAGTCCAGATGATCTTATGCGGTTCTTCTTAGCATGGCTTATGCAGTTCTGCTTAGCTGGGCCTTATACGGCACAGTTCAAAGGGGGCCTATGCGGTCCTGTTCGATAGGTCTTTATGCAGCTCAGCTCAGAGGGACTTATGCGGTTCTGTTCGACGGGTCCTTATGCGGTTCAGTTTGCGAAGTGCTTATGCGGCCACTAGACGACTCTCATGCGGCTCGGACATGGGGTATACCTCCATACGGCTCGGACATGGGACGTATATACGGCACATACAATTTTAAACAGTTCAATAAAGACGAAGAAGGCCCACGCATAAAATATGCGACATAGCCATGATGATTAAGTTCTGAGTTCATGCAATTCCTCCCAAAATCCTTACCAGCAATTGCGGGGTGAACGTCGGGATGAACTTCAGGCGCCGCAGTCGACGTAGAAGCCACTTTTTTACCCTTCGCCGCAGCCTTGGAAGTCTTGGGGGCCATCGATGATCGAAGAAGAAGAAGAAGATGACAGCAGTTAGGGCAAGAAAAGCTTGAATTGGGAAAGAAAGTAAAGAGTTTCTCTCTAAAAATTACCTTTATTTATAGGCGAACAGAGGAGGGGCACGTGGACCGATGAACGCTTCGGATTATGTGCAGCAGACAAAACTGACTCTTAGGATTTTATTCCCTCTCATGCAGGAGATTCATCAAGGCAAAAATCTAAATATTTAATAAACCGACTCTTGGGATTTCCCCCAAAAGATGGCTCTAAATAAAAATGAATCAAAAGCAATTAATGGGATGCCTACGTGGCAGAAAGGATAGTATGCGGCCAGAGCGGCCCATGCGGCCACAGCGGTCTATGCGGCTAGAGAACTCCATGCGGCCAGAGCAGGCTATATGGTTAGGAAGTTGATGCGGCCAGAGCAATCTATGAGGCTAGGAAGTCTATACGGCCAGAGCAGTCTATGCGGTTAGGAAGTTCATGCGGCCAGAATATCCTATGCGGCCAGAAGGGCTTATGTGGACATAGCCATGCTTCTTATTCAAAGTATTTCAATTTTACAAATTGAAAACTTTGAAGGAGGTCTTAAAGAAGCAAGAAAAAGAGCAGAAAAGTCCATGCGACTTAAAACAGAGGGAGTCTCATGCAGTTCAAAGAATCTCTTAAAGCTTCATGCGGCTCAAGAGTCCTTTAGAGCTTCATGCGGCTCAAAAGTCCTTCAGAGCCTCATGCGGCTCAGAAATTGCTAATAGTTCCATACGGCTCGGGTAGAAGCCACGTGGCTCTATGCGGTTCGCCTCTACAGCTGGCCATCAAGCAGCGGCCTCATTTAATGCTCTGACATAACACGACAGCTCTGACATAAAGGTGAAATGACAGCTCTGACATAAAGCTGTAATGATGACTCTTACATAATGGCGTGCTCCTAGGGAAACGAAGAAAATCTTTATAGCTGGCACGATCCACTAATTCTGAAGCTCCTTATGTGGCTATCATCCTTCATGCGGCAGCCACTCCCTTGCGGTTGCTATACCCATGCGGCTCTGACACGTGGCCACCCTTATGCGGTTCGGCTAGGGGCTACCCCCATGCGGCTGCTACTCCCATGCGGCTCAAATCGTAGGGGCCACCCTCATGCAGCTCCGATTTTGGAAAGCCACACCCATGCGGCTCTGACATGTGGCCACCCTTATGCGGTTCGGCTGGGGGCCACCCCCATGCGGCTGCTACTCCCATACGGCTCGGATCATGGGGGCCACCCTCATGTGGCTTCAATTTTGGGAAGCCACACCCATGCGGCTCTGACACGTGGCCACCGTTATACAGTTCGACTGGGGCTACTCCTATACGGCTGCTACCCATGCGGCTCGAATCATGGGGGCTACCCTCATACGGCTCGTATTAAAGGACTTCCATGCGGTTCAGATAAGGCTGCCCTTATGCGGCTCTCACACTAGGCCACACTCATGCGGACCAACTATGACAGTCTTCCATGCGGCTCGCAGCAGTGGGGACATATGGCAGGAGTTGATCAAATCACAACCATCCAGATTTATGGCAATCGACATAACAGGCAGTTGGGACACATGGCAGGAGATTAACCAAGATTTATTCACTCGAATTTGCTGATATCAATATATCATCACGATGCAGATTTGTTGCAATCAACATTAATTGCCTCTGCAGATTTGGTGCAATCGACATTAACTGTCTAGATTTGTCACAATCAATATTGACGGCCCAGATTAATTTCCAACAAACAAGATCAAGGCAAATCGTAACCAATCCCTAAACTGCCTACTTTTCAAGGAGCAATCATTGCAAACCCTAATTATCATACTCCACTGCTATAAATAGCAAGGTGCCATTCCTTTGCAAGAGACACAGAGGTACGCACAAAGAGAGCGACGGCGCACATAAGAATCTCTCCACGCATCCCGAGAACATTTCTTCATCAGAGCCAAGGCTACGTCCGATCGTCCAAGGAGTAAGGCAGAGTTGATAGCACTCTTCCGAGTCTCTACCGTCACCCTCCAGAAAAACTAAACAATTGTACTTAGATTGCTGTACCTAGGTTTTCAACCCTAGACTTTCTTTGTACGAGCGAGTTTGTGTTGTGAAGTAAAAGTCCAGTCCTCCCATAAAACTGTTCTGTTCTTTTATAATCAATGGCAAACACTTGCACCTCCTTTAGTTAAGTCTACAGTGTGTTACGTCCCAACTTATAGAATGTTCCATTAGTTCAGTCTTGTATGCTTAATGGCTATGTCCATATCACTTGATGCATCAACCTTAAATTACCTTGTTCAGACCCCACATCATATATATTTGTCTTCTTGAACATGTGATGTACAGACCATACCTATGGATGATATAACCTGGACTTAATCCCTTAGTTTAGGCTCCATCATTATACTGAATAAATGATGTCAGATCCCTGTATTTAATGTTAGTCCATATCCTAATTGTTCTGTCTCTTCTTTTGATTATACAACCCTTATCTCACTTTAATCCATCTATCCCTATTGAATCTGCTTAACACAGTAATATATATATATATATATATATATATATATATATATATATATATATATATATATATATATATATATATATATATATATATATATATAAATATCAATATCTATAAACAAAAAATATATATATTTATATATATATATTTACATATAAATATATAAATATATATATATATATATATATATATATATATATATATATATATATATATATATTTATATATATTTACATATATTTTTTATACATATATATATATATTTTTTTTTTTTTATACATATATATATATATATATATATATATATAAATATATATATAAAAATATATAAATATTTATATATATATATATATATATATATATATTTTATATATATATATATATATATATATATATATATATATATATATATATATTCAAGGAATCCCGAACTTCATTAAAGAAATAGACACAAAATACCGAAGCATATACAAGAGAGCGTGCAAGCGCGACAAAAAGGACAGAAAACGAAAAGCGTGAGCCACGCGCACCCAAAAAAGGGGAGGACGGCCTAAGCCATGGCCTCCCAGAACGAGTTGGAGACGTGCGAGCAGCGTCTCCTAACTTTGAAGCATTGTCTGGTGACCTCTCTATACAACTGAGAAAAGGGAAATTGTCTGCCTTCATATCTGAATTTGTTCCTATTTTTCCATAGAACCGAAATACCTACTACTGCTACGATCTGATGTCCGTAGGATCGGCTCCAATAGGCCAGAAGATCGTATAAGCCTCCAGTTGGCTGAACCAAACTGAATCTGTTGTGAAGCTTAGACCAAAGGCCATTGGCCAGCTCCCCCGAAAGAAGTACATGCTCGACAGATTCCATGGTGTGCTGTACGCAACAGTGGTATCTCAAAGCGAGGCTGAATCCCATGGATCTGATGGTGTCATCCGTTGAAATCTTCCGACGGAGAGTGCGCCAGATATGGATAGACCATTTGGTGGGGATACAAGCCTGCCAGAACTTGGCGTAAACTGAATTCTGTACCCCACTGCCTCCGGCCACCAGTCTGGTGGAAGCCAGGGCGAATGACCCACTCGAGTTGGGGGACCATCTCCAAGTGTCAATCGTGTCGGTAATCCATAGGTTAGCAGCAAGAAGGCTGGTTTTCACTGGCTGGCCAAGCCACTCTCTGACCTTCCTCCAATTCCATCCGAAGCTGCCCTCCCAGAGGTCCCTAATAGCGCACTCCGGGGAGTGAGAATGTTGGAAAGAATGGTATCTTCTCCTAACCACCGCTCTAGGCACGCCAACGAGCGGTCGTCGTCCAACTGGAGACGGATAAGAGGTTAAGCAGTGATGCAGCCCCGAATAATATGATACCACGATACCGATGATCTGTTATTAGAGCTCGCGTTTGACAGATGGTAGAATCTGGAGTACCTAGCTCTCATGAACTTCGTCCATACAGAGGTCTCTGTGCGTAACTTCCACCACAACTTAATGGAGCAGGCATGCGCAATGTGGACAAGTCTGCAGAAACCTAGACCACTTCTTCGGTGGGTTTAGCCATCGTCTCCCAGCTTGCCCAGTGGTATTTGTCTTTGTCGTCGTTTTGTCCCAAGAAAAACTTGGCGAAAAGGGATTCGAGAGAGTGGAGCACCTTCTTGGGAGGGGAGCAAACGAGCAGGGTGTACATCGGGATAGATGATAGCACGTGCTTAATGAGGGTCGTTTTGTCCCCTGGGGATAAGGTTGCGTTGTGCCATCCTGCAATGAGTTTACAGATTTTGTCCACGAGGTGCTCGTATATTCCTGAGTTAGCCTTGCCGTATACCAGCGGGCATCCGTGGTAGAGGAATGGAGGGTAGGCCGTGCTGAAGAGGTCATTTTGGTGAACAAATTAGAGTGGGTTCTGTCAGCTTTGTGATGGGTGTAGATTAAGCTCTTGTTGGTGTTGATGCGCTGACCGGAGCAGGTGGTGTATCTGGCGATCGTGCGTAGGACGACCTCGATCGATCCGCTATCTCCGGAGGAGAAGATGTGAATGTCATCTGCATAGGCCGGGTGAGTGATGAGGGGGCAGCCGGTAGTGGTGTAGAAGTGGTTGAATCCAAGCATGTTGGGCATACTATTAAGGCTTCTACTGGGGCATCGGCCACAATGATGAAAATGGAGGAAGAGAGCGGATATCCCTGTCTAACCCCACGAGTGGAACGAAAAATTCCTGCAGCCTGACCATTGATGACGGTGGAGAACCATACATTGTTGATCGATCTGAAAATGATGTCAATCGATGGTTCGGAGAAGCCAAAGGCCATGAGTACCCAGATCATGAATTGCCAGTCCAGCTGGTCATATGCCTTCTCCATGTCCAGTTTGATGGCCATCTTTCCCCCCTCGACGGGAACTTCATGCACGTGATCATCTCTTGAGCTAGGAGGATGTTGTCTGATATGTTGCGGCCTTTAACAAATCCGCTTTGCTCTTCGGAAATGATCTTGGGGAGAAGATCGGACATCCGATTGGCAACAATCTTATATATGATTTTATTAGTGAAGGTACAGAAGCTGATCGGGCGAAAGTCTTTAAAGGTTTCCGGGTTGTCTATTTTGGGGATGAGGATGATGTTGGCGTATTAGATCGAATTGGGGTATCTGGCCTTTGAAGGAAGGCTAAAGTGGCTTCAACTAAGTCTGCTTTAATGGTATATATATATATATATATATTTTTAAGTCTGCTTTAATGCTTTAATGCTTTAATGGTATATATATATATATATATATATTATATATATATATATATATATATATATATATATTTTTTTTTTTTTATTATATATATATATATATATATATATATATATATATATATTATATATATATATATATATATATATATATATTTTTAAAAAATATATATATTTTATATATATATATATATATATATATATATATATATATATATATATATATATATTTATATATATTTTTTTTTTTTTTTTTTTTTTTTTTTTTTTTTTTTATATATATATATATATATATTTATTTATATATATATATATATATATATATATGTATGTATGTATGTATGTATGTATAAAAAAAATAAAATATATATATATATATATATATATATATATATATATATATATATATATATATATATATATATATATATATATATATATATATATGTATGTATGTATGTATAGGTAGTTGATAAGGGTTAGGTAATTCATATACATATCTCATAGATGCAATATAGAGTATGTAGTGATGTATATGTTTGAATCTAGGTTGTAAGGTATAGTCTAGTATCCTATAACCTTATGTACTTGTATGAATACATATATGTTATAAATATAGTTTATCCTAATAGTTAGGTATAGTATGGGAATGTGGTTGTAATAAAATATATATATATATATATATATATATATATATATATATATATATATATATATATATATATATATATATATATATATATATGATAAGGGATAGGTAATTTATATACATATCTCATAGATGCAATATAGAGTATGTAGTGATGTATATGTTTGAATCTAGGTTGTAAGGTATAGTCTAGTATCCTATAACCTTATGTACTTGTATGAATACATATATGTTATAAATATAGGTTATCCTAATAGTTAAGTATAGAATGGGAATGTGGTTCTAATACCACATTAGCCTAGCACTAGACAGTCTAAACTAGCCAAACCCTAGATGTTGACCAAACAAGACCATATTGACCAAATAGCTGAAGTTTGACCTAGCTTGACTATTGTTGACCAAATTTGACCTGACTGACCTAGATATGGCCTAACAGCATGCATATAACACTATTGTTTAAACTACAACACTCTGTAACCTATAAATTTTTATATAGGTCTTTTTGACTCCAGTTCGGATACCGATACATATCAGTTGCTCAGGATATCAGGCGAGTACATTCTCTGTTAGTTTTTATTCATGGTAATATCTATATTGCCTCCTCTAGACTATTTACTTGATGCTGACACATTATTAACATGGACTAGTACTATATGGGTCTTGTCACGAGATGTTATCCCCTTAATGGATGCATTGGGTATTTCTTGTTCATGTACTTTACAATGTACATCGAGTACTCCTTGTATTCATATTATTTATGTACACTCATGCGCTCTCATGTACATTCATGTGCTCTTATGTACTCTCATGTGCCCTCATGTACTCCCATGTTCTCACATATATTTTATGTATAAACTAACAATTATGTACGTAACATAACTTGATCGGATCCTTGTGTATTGATTGGGATAGGGGGAGTAGAATTGGTTATGTGATTAATTCCCTCAAGTGTACTCTTGTATATGTCTATTATACCCTCACGTATAATGGAGTTACCATAGATTACTCATGTGCAACCTAACCAATCACATAACCATCTTGTTCTCTAAAACACTTATATTATTTACAGTTCATAGATTCTCTATTCTATTTTATGTACTCATTTTACTTATATATATCTTCTGTATTCCTGTGCTTCTTTTGCAGTATGTCATGTACTTTATTCTATTGCTAGTTCTATATTTCCTACCATGCATTAGAACTGCTTTCAAAATTATGTATTCGCTCCAATCCTGACTGGATATGTTGACAAATTTTTACAGAGAACTTGGAGGACTTTTTCACCCCCTATTATGGAGCAGATATAGACGACACTTGCGATCTAAATCAGCAGGAGGATCCAGTTAGCTTAAAAGAGGCTCATATAGTTCCTAGGCTATATCGCTAGGACTGTTATAGATATGTTTTTAGCTACTTTAATATGTATTTAATTTGTACTCTGTGTGTTGTGTTGATAACACTTAACTCATTTCAATTCTGAATTGTATCTTGCTTTGAGTATTTCCTTCTACCCTATATCGTGCTGATTATCCATCTCTAGATTTTGTGATTGAGTTGTATCTTCTGAGATTATTCTTCGATTAGAGAGTATATTCAGTTCAGGTACATTTATATTGTGTTAGATATTGTTGAGACCTAGGACAACATTCTACCACCGATATTGCGTTATTGGCCGGATGTACCCACAGTCTCTTGCCCTACACAGGGTGTAGGTCGTGACATGATGACCTGGTCATCCAACAAGCATATTCACTCTTGGAGCCATGTTCCAATAATGTAGTCGAGTATAACGCTCTCATTATAGGGCTCAGGCTATCCAAAGAATTAGGGATCAATTTTTTGGAAGCCTACGACGACTCTAAGCTGATAGTAAATCAGGTTCGAGGGCAATAGGAGGTCCGGCATAAAAATATAATCCCGTATCATCAAGCAGCAATCTTAGTTATCTCTACCTCTACGAGATTCTTTATAGAATATGTTCTACGATTTTGAAACCTGGAAGCTGATGCCCTGGCTGGTATTGTAGCCTCACTAGCAGCACCCATCGGAAAACAACAAACTATCAAAGGGATCGGTCAAAAGCTGGTATGTCCAAAGGATAACTTATGTATGCAAGCCTGCCGTTCCGCAGACATGGACAAGGATGTCCGAGATTGGCGGTCTCCCTTTATAGATTTTGTGGTCTACGGAATCCTACCAGACAATGCCAAGGAAGCAGCCTCTGTCAG
>JANAVB010027198.1:420930-600930 GCA_029216955.1 Iris pallida | reverse complement strand
TACAAAAAGATATTAAACAAACACTTCAACTTATCTCTCGTACTTTGCTTATCCGTCGCTTCAATTCTACATTCCATGTAGCACTTGTGGTGTCAAAAAAATGATAAAGCTTCTATCAATCACCATAAGCAGGTACTCTCTAGTTCATGACTCGAGACCGTGCCCTTCACAATCAACATATGTAAGATTAAAATTACACAAATGTTTTATGCATATACTACTACTACTAGTAATTCTCTATATACAACATATTTTATTACAAAGACAAATAAATATCTCAACCATCGCAAACAAGATTTTTGAATCAAACGTATATATATAAATTAAAAGATCCACCTGTGAACTAAGGATCATACACAAACTATCACTATTAGAGTTCATAGCTTTCAGAATTTGGTGCAATGACTAAAGCATAATATTAAGAGTAATGTGAACTCAACTCTTTGTCAACTTGGAGATGAAAATTAGCAAACAAAAATCTAAAAGGGGGACAACACAAAAGTACACATTAGTCAATTATGACGGGTGTATGTTGGAACTCCAAGTAACCTAGGACAATGTGACTTTTTCAGATAACAAACTTTTTGGCAGGTAGTTAAAAGTAAAAACTCATGGGAAAAAGGCTTTCAACCATAATTATTATTCTATCATTTTCTTCTAGACATTTAAACTTTTCTAATAATAGTCTAATAATAGACAATTTATATATAGAGAACATAATTCATTAGCTTCACAAGAAGCCACATTCTATCCCTTGCTCTTGTACCATGCGAGGCCATTTATGTATTAGCTCCCAATGGAGCAGAGTTGTCCTAACAACAAAACTTCAATAATTGACTATTGTCTTTTGCATTTTTGCTAACCACCATTAATTCAATCACACCTATGTTGAATAGCCCGATCCGATTGTGTATTCGAGACCTGATTTCCTCAATGAATCCACTCCAGCCTAGAATAAAAAGATTAAGAAAATCATGCTTTAATAAAAGATAAAACATGATAAAGATTTCAAATGGATACATGTTAAGGTCACACGAGGAGTACTTTTTTGGCTTTAAGGACCTCTCTTATGTTAGCTTCAATCCTAGATCCTGTACATGAAACCAATATGAAGTATGTTTCTTGTCCAGTCTGCGAAGATCCAATATTGCAAATAGGTAAGCACAAGGAAACAAAGAACCAAATTCTTACTTTAGCAGACTCATGGATGAAAAATAAACTGAAAATTAGATTAACATATAATAATTAACATAGATGGAGGACAAGTTAATTAAGTCTAACAACTACAGCTGGAAGACTGTAAAAAAGCTGAATGGTCAGGAGTTGGACCCACAAAAAACTAAAAGGTCAGGTAACCTTGCACACCATTACTAGGTCTTCCACGAATAATCAAACATGGGAGTAACTCACAGGTAACGCTTTTATATATTCCATGATAAGGTTTAAGCTCCTAAGATCCTGCTTATTCAATGAGGTTCCTTCAGCAGGTCTCTGCAGCAAGCATAAGAAAATGTTTTTGTGAAATAAAGACTTGATGATTGCAACTAAAATAGGAGGAACAAAATATGGCCAAGATTTATATACTTGATCTAGAATAGAAGAATAGGAGCATTTGTGGAATACAGAGATTTGAATACTTCATATATTTTGGAATGGATATCAAGATTCTTAACTGAAAATATAGCATAGTGGCAGTATTTTGACGATTCACCTATCAAGGATGGAGAATCTTTCAAGCTTGAAATACAAAGAAACAAAAACTTATCCAAAACCAAGAGAAAATAAAAGAAGAGGCAAACTAAGAACAAATAGAGATAGCTAAAGACATAACCCGTGAGTAATATTATCAATGTCCTACCTCTTGTCTCTATGTTGATCATGTAAGCTAAACCCCCCAGAAATAAATTTGTCCTGAGCACCATTCATTGCACAAAAAGGAGATTATTTATATCAAAATTCAGCAAAAAAAATATACGACTACAAATTTAAAATCTCAAACCTCATATGTCGGCTCATCATTCTGTTCAATCCTCTACAGTACCAATAGTACATGCTAAATCCTTCCTCAAAATATCAATCATAGCAAATAAGATAAGGAAACATATATTAACGAAAAAAATCGAACAAGTCCAGATCGAACAATTACTAGATTCAGATTTAGTACAAGCAAACACAGAAAAGGACAAGACATGAAATGTATGGCATGAAAAGAAACTCATTGCTACTCAACAAAGAACTGACATCTTTAACTATCTCCAACATATTAACACAAAATGTTGAGTTCGTATTTTTATCTAATTAAAAAAATCTAATATGAATCAAGTATTGTTATGTTATATGAACTAGAAAATATGGCCAACTGAACATCCAAAACATTCTAGTGGCACACAGTATCAAAGAAAGCAGGGCAAGCAACTCTATCCCATATCTCCAAGTTGATGGGTTTGTTTTCGATCGTAAATCATCATGGTCAAAAATTCAACACCAATAGTCAAATCATGTACAGGCTATAATTGTTTGTTTGTGAAGGCATGATTTCCCTATACCTGCATAGCCACTAAAACACCTAAAATCAATACTCTACAGATGGTTAGCTCAATCTGACCATTTTCTCGGGTTTTCAAATACCTGCCAATATGAGTACACTACCTCCATTGAAGTATATGTCCAAACATAGTTTTATGTCAGAGTACATATATACATTGATAGCATACTATGTATTCAAGTAGTTTTCAGGATTAGAGCTCTCTTGGCCAAGATCAAATACATAATTTCCATATAAGTAGAAAATCAAGACATCATCTGAAACTGCTAGAGGATTAGATATTTTCATGAATCTCTCTCATTACAAACAGATTGAGGAAATAGACACAACTATAGAGATGAATTTACAAACAAAAATGCAAATGGTCAAATGAGCCATTTGAAAGAAAAAAGATCCCTGAAGGAATAAATAATTTCAAACAAGTGGTAGACTATATTTCAAACGATCATGTTAACCATATTGCATATAATTTACAGAATTAAGTCACTTTCAACCGTGATTCGAGTGTATACGCATGTGTGTGTGTCAACATGTCATATATTCAACACATTGAACAGAATTATATGGTAACAAAAGCAACAAGCTGCAGGGATAACCAATGATGCATTTGATCAGGTGTTACTTCTCATGAGCTTCTTTGACAGTCTTTCCATCTTTCTTCTTTCTCCAGTTATGGCCATCCTTTCGAAAGTATCTCAAAACCATGGGATCGAAAAGAAAGAGTGATCCATGTATAGAAAAGAACATGCCAAGTTAGGACTTGTCCATAAATATTCGACTCAAAGATCGTCTTACTATTTAATTAGCATATAAGTATGTTTCACCATATTAAGTCTATGTTAACTTAACTGAAGGAAACCTAGTAAACCTAATAAGATACACAAGATACATATTAAGATACACAAGATAGATGAAACAATTACAAGAAAATATAGAAAGGATCTTCTACCCAATCAGGTTGACTGTTAATGCAAGCACTTGATTGAAAAACCTTACATAGCTAAATGGTGAAGTGCCAAAAACACCTTTTTAAGTACTAAAGAGGAAAGTTGGCACATTCTTCGTTTTAAAGATGGTTTCATGTAAATGAAGCACATTCATATCAGCACTACAGCAGTAAAGTTCTACAAAGACCCATCCAGGTCCTATCTGGAATTTCACAATTATAACAATTTAAAGGGAAATCTAATCAAATTCACAGAAATGAAGCACATTGTTTCTATCTTAATCGTGATCCAATTCGCTTCCACACCCTTCATAATCCTCTTTCCATCAAAGTATTCATCAAGCATGTCAGAAGTAGATAATGACACATTGAAATATTAAATTATCTACATGGAAGCTTTTTGTTTGAAATAATACAGAACAATGGGCTGGGTCCTCCATCCTTTTCCTGGATACGAACAGGGTCCAACGAACATCTCCAGAATCCAGATGGGGTCCAAAGAATGTCTCCATGATTCAAACAAGGTCCGAAGAACATCAAAATCAAAACAACCTAACAATGATTCCTAACCCTTAGAAGTCAAAATATAGGGTTCTCTATAATAAAATAATCAAACTTCAAGCCATAATCAAACTAAATCCAAACCCTAAAAAATAGAGTTTTGATGAGAAAAAATGAATCAAACGTAGAACCTTGATTGACCAGTAACTCCTGAGTCCGGTCCGAGGCTGTCCCGATCTCAAATGTATATTTGAAACCCTAATTAATACCAATTTCCACAAAATTGGGGATTTTGTCAGTACAAAACTAGGGGTCGAGGATTAATTGGAAGAAATGAGGAGGAGAATGAAGAGAGTGTCAGTACAAAACTAGGGCACGAATTGTAAATCTGGGGACATGATTTACACGTAATCAAACAATAAATTTGTACACAGTTACAGCAACCAAACAACCCCTTAATGTCGTAAATTTCAATATTCCTTCATACATTATTGAGGCTTTTCTATTTTGAAAAAACTAGGCAGATAAAGTCTTCACTGAAACTTTCATTTCCTATATATCAAACTTGATGTGATAAATTGTTATCCTTATACACAAGTTTAAGGACTTGGAACAAAAGTAGTTGATGTGATAGTACTTCCCCTCGGAACCAAGGTTCGCAATGTCGGTTATAGGATCTTCCTATGAATAAAATTTTGGTAGTTTAACAGTATTTTGTTGGGTTCGATGGTACTTTTGAACTGGTGATTTGGACAGATTATGTACTGGTTTCGGCCAATACTGCAAGCCTTGGCGGAGAATCTTGACATGCGCAACATGAGAATTAGTTGAGTCACACTAGGTCAAACTCAGTTCAACTAAGTCAAACTAGGTCACACTGAGTCACACTAGGTCAAACTAGGTCACACTGGATCAAAGGTTGACTTACAGTTAACTTTTGATTAACTGGTCAACTCTAGGTCAAACTAGGCTAATGTTGACTAACAGTTGACTTTTGTTCAACTGGTCAACTCTGGTCAAGTTTTAGACATTCCTAGGCCAAGTGTTGACTGATAGTTGACTTTTGGTCAAAGCAGTCAAACTTGGTCAACCGAAGTCAAAACTATCCTAAGCATACTATTCCTAATATTTACCTACCAAGATACCATATATCTTGGTCAAACAATATCAATTATAATCTAAGAATTAAAATATCAAGATGTACCTCGTTATTCGTATATCTAAACCTACGACACGCAAATCGAGATAAGATAATCAACGGTAAGGTTAATAATCTTATTGTCACTACCACATTTCTAGCTTGAGGGTATTTTGGTCTTTTGGTGAATTTTTGAATTTTTATTAATTTATTGCCAACACCAGCTCAGAGATATAAACACATCACAGAAACTCAAAATATAATATAAAAACTACAGTCTAAAAATACTAGCTGGATCGTAGTCCAGGCAAACCTATCTAACAGTCTAAACATAGGCTATATCATCTACGGGCTCCAGGGGTAATGTATCATCAAACTCTATCCTGGCCATACCCGTAAAAGGTAGAGCAATCAGCTAACATGTACTCTGTAAACATCAACGGTTATCCTGTCAGAAAATGAGCAAGTATAAACACCAACAGCAGTTCAATATGAATTGACAAATTCTATAAGAGGCAGAATAATGAAATACAAGACAAAATCAACTGATAAGATGACTTGGGAGCTATTTCGGAAGCCAAATTACAACCCGTAAACCAAACAAGGACCGGGGTTGTAACCCTTCTCCTGAACAGAACTTAGCCTCCAATCAAGGTTTAACATAAGATCATGTAGAACATGTAAGTACTAAATATCATAACATGGTGAGAAAAGTATTGAATGTAGAACTGAGTAGGATATATGATGTAATAAAATAAATATAAAATGTGCATGAATTATTAGAGTGTTATGTGTTCGGCTTGGAAAAGTACAGGATAAGCTATCTACTTGACCCAACAATCATATAAAAATCACTGGAAAGGGTCATACCGGCCAACCTGGATAACGAGCACAGGGAATAAGATCTCGCTACACCCTACGTGAAGTGAGAGTGGCGCGAGCACAAGAATATAGTGACAGGATGGTATTGATCACATAGCCCCAAATAATTCCCCATCCCCGAATAGTATAACGGATCCGGACATGACACGTCATGACACGGAATTCCCTAAGAGGGTAGCTACTCCCTCTCAGAAATCGGTGTCTATACAAGTACAGAAAACAAGACAGAAAATGTACCAATATACCAAGAAAATCCAGGAACAATATCTCATGTCATGATCCGACGTATACTAGTCCGTGAACCATCATGTTAGGAAATCAAGTAAGACACTACAACTGAATCGGATATAACAGATATCAAGACAATGAAAACTATCAGTGAATGTACTCGCCTGCGGTCTTGAGCTGTCAAATGGGGTCGATGCTCAAAGTGATGCCACAAACCTAAAGATGAGATATATATATAAGCTAATTAGGGTTCAACAGCGTTAGGCAGGATTATATAGTATAAGCTATGTAATCTAGGTCAATCTCAGTTCAACTAAGTCAAACTAGGTCACACTGAGTCACACTAGGTCAAACTAGGTCACATTGGATTAAAGGTTGACTTACAGTTAACTTTTGATTAACTGGTCAACTCTAGGTCAAACTAGGCTAATGTTGACTAACAGTTGACTTTTGTTCAACAGGTCAACTCTGGTCAAGTTTTAGACATTCCTAGGCCAAGTGTTGACTGATAGTTGACTTTTGGTCAAAGCAGTCAAACTTGGTCAACCGAAGTCAAAACTATCCTAAGCATACTATTCCTAATATTTACCTACCAAGATACCATATATCTTGGTCAAACAATATCAATTCTAATCTAAGAATTAAAATATCAAGATATACCTCGTTATTCGTATATCGAAACCTACGACACGCAAATCGAGATAAGATAATCAACGGTAAGGTTAATAATCTTATTGTCACTACCACATTTCTAGCTTGAGGGTATTTTGGTCTTTTGGTGAATTTTTGAATTTTTATTAATTTATTGAATTGGTGAATTCTAGTTTGACTTTGACTTGTTGAGACTAGTAGACTAGCCTAGAACCTAACCCTAGCTATTGTGACCCTAGCCTAACTTGAGTTAACCCATTTTAGTCACTTAGAATTTAGTTTTGGAATAGGAGGTTTAGGTTTAGTAAATTTAAGTCATGACTTATGGTTTTATGAAATGACTTAAGACTTCATGACTTATATGAATAGGACTTAAGCCCATGGGCCAAACTATGAAACCCTAACCCTAATTATGCAACCCATGGCCAGCCGCTAGGAGGAGCACCTCTATTTAATGACATGTTGATGTGTTCTTGCCTCTTTTAGAGCTTGACCTAGAATTTGAAGAAAATGTATTTTCTTCCCTTCCAAAAATCTTAATAAATTCATTTTAATTCCTTTTTAACCCTAGTCTTTTGCATTAGGATCTAATTTTTGTATGTTTACTGTTCTGTAGGTTCACCTCAGTTTTCGTGTCATTTGGAGCTTGGGAGTTGCTATTTAGAATCTTTCCATTTGAAACTTTCTTGAGTATTGACACTCAATAGGTAAACCATTTAAACCCATTATTTTTTCTGTTTTCTTTGCATATAGGGCTAGGTTTAAGATTCCCCTAGTTGTCCCCAAGATTTGGGCACAATTCGTGTCCATATCGGACACGTATCATAATAGGTACCTAGGTGTTTGTTAAAATGCCCCATAGGAATTTATTTTCATATTTTTAAAATCTAATTTCGTAGATCTGTAGATCTACATGTGTGTATAAACTTTTGTGAAGGATGTTATGCATTTCGTGTCGGTTTGTGTCTTATTTTTGGCTTGGACATGCAGCACGAACCCTACGCCTGTGTCCTGCCTATCGGGGTCCATAACTCACGATACAGGACACTTCGGGGCACGACTTTTTATGGAGAGTGAGGGGCAATGACTGTTACCATGCTCCCAAAATTTGCGAGCAGATGGTTGAGTACACGCGGAGCAATCGCGTCGCACTAGCCGCACGCTGTCGCGCGCTGGAGGCTGAAACATGCACAGACACGCGCACAACACATGCTCGTGTCCACTGTGGACACATCGTAGACACGTGTCAGGCATGCCAACGTGTAGCCCTATCCTAGGCGACCACGTGGGTGTGTGCATGTGACACGAAGTGTCGTGTGTCATGTCCTACACGCGTGTGCACTCGTGCACGATGCTGTGCAACACTGTGTGCACCCCACATGTTTGCAATATATTGGACACATCTGTGTCGTACTTTTTAGATACTAAATGACTCACATGACACGTGTACCTACTCTAGTAACATTACCAACCTATTAATTGTAATTTTGATGATTAATTGATTTTGAATTCATTGAAAATTCCCAAAGGCTGATACGCACTGATACCAACTGAACTGGATTAATTTTCTGGTAAAATTTGCATTTTCAACTGTTTTAGATGCTGTTAAATGTTAGGATTAGTTCACCTACATGTGTGAGGGTTGATGTTCATGATTAGTTTGTGATTTCTGTGAACAATTGGGTTCGAATTCATGAATTTCCCAAATGTTTGATACATATTTAACTGATCTGTTCTTCTGTTTAATTTGTGTTTTTAAACTGATTTAATGATGTTAGATGAGTAATCTAGATTAGCCAACATGCTAGGGATTCATATTAGCATAAGATTTCAGTTTTAGTTTGCATTTGGGCCCTTGAATTGAACTGGAACTGGTACATTGTATGCATACACTGTTTATGTATATACACTGTTCTGAGAAATTCTACATTGATTTCTATGTATATGCACTGTTTTAACCCTTACCACACTCTCATATTTCCGTCACCTACACATACACGCACACACAAAATTGGGAACACTATAGCCTATACACCCTCTATGTGACATTCACTCACACACTTAAACACACACACACATATTCATTCCTGTCACACTGTTTTTCCTCAAACACTCACACACATTGCTTACACTGTCACACACACACACTTTACACTCACTATTTGTGACTCACACAAAATTTGGAACACTGACAAAGAGATTTCCCTCACATACACTCACATTCCTGTCACACATAGGGAACACATATACACACACACACATTGCCTTGATTTACATATTCCCTCTATGTGTATGTATATGTATATATGTATGTATATATATATATATATATATATATATATATATATATATATATATATATATATATATATATATATATATAATATCTAACCTATGTGAATGTGTAATGTGAATATATGATGTGAAATGAATAATGCAATTGCCTATGTGTATGTGACATATGTATGAGAGTGTAATGTATATAGCCTAATGTGGAATGCAATAAATATTGCATTTGCCTATGTATATATGTGTATTAGATATATAGTATATGGGTGTATTGGCCTTGTGCATATGGCTCATGGCCTAGGCAGAATAGCCTATGGCATGTGGTGTGGATACACATGAGTTTAGTGTATCACTAGACTAGTATGTGTTGCTAGGTTAATTGGTTAGAGGCCTAGATTGACTTGTTAAGCCTAGGTTTGACCAACCTAGACTAGTTTGACCTTGTTTGACCTAGTTTGACCTAACTAGACTAGAGTTGACCTAGTTTGACTGTTAGGGTTGACTAGAGTTGACCAAGGGTTGACTTTAGCCTAGATTGACCCCAAACATCTTTTAGATGCATTGTAGCAGTCTGTTATGTTATTTTAGACATGTAGTGACTTGTCCTGTTCTATAGGAGACAGACACCACTCCTCGGACAGTAGATTCTCTTTAGATACTCAGGATACCAGGCGAGTACATTCACTGATAGTTTTCATTGTCTTGATATCTGCTATATCATATTCCCTCTATGTGTATGTATATGTATATACGTGTGTGTGTGTGTATATATATATATATATATATATATATATATATAACCTATGTGAATGTGTAATGTGAATATAAGATGTGAAATGAATAATACAATTGCCTATGTGTATGTGACATATGTATGAGAGTATAATGTATATAGCCTAATGTGGAATGCAATAAATATTGCATTTGCCTATGTATATATGTGTATTAGATATATGGTATATGGGTGTATTGGCCTTGTGTATATGGCTCATGGCCTAGGCAGAGTAGCATATGGCATGTGGTGTGGATACACATGAGTTAGTGTATCACTAGACTAGTGTGTGTTGCTAGGTTAATTAGTTAGAGGCCTAGATTGACTTGTTAAGCCTAGGTTTGACCAACCTAGACTAATTTGACCTTGTTTGACCTAGTTTGACCTAACTAGACTAGAGTTGACCTAGTTTGACTGTTAGGGTTGACTAGAGTTGACCAAGGGTTGACTTTAGCCTAGATTGACCCTAAACATCTTGTAGATGCATTGTAGCAGTCTGTTATGTTATTTTAGACATGTAGTGACTTGTAATATTCTATAGGAGACAGACGCCACTCCCCGGACAATAGATTCTCTTCAGATACTTAGGATACCAGGCTAGTACATTCACTGATAGTTTTCATTATCTTGATATCTGCTATATCCGATTCAGTTGTAGGGTCTTACTCGATTTCCAGTCACGATAGTTCACGGAATAGTATATGTTGGATCATGACTTGGGATGTTGTTCCTAGATTTTCATGGTATATTGGTACATTTTCTCTTATTCCCTGTGCTTATATAGACACTGATTCCTAAGGAGACTTGCTACCCTCTTATGGAATCCTGTGTCATGACGTGTCATGTCCAGATCCATTATACTATTCGGGGATGGAGGAAATTATTAGAGGTTATGTGATCAAAGCCCCATGTCACTATTATGCTTGCGCCACTCTCACCTCACGTAGGGTGTAGCAGATTCCTCTATGTGCTTGTTATCCAGGTTGGCCGACATGACCCTTTCGTGAGATTTTCAAGTGATTGTCGGGCCAAGTGGATAACCTGTCATGTCACTTACCCAAAGCCGATCACATAACGCTCTAATAATTCAAGTCACATTTTTCTATTTATTTATCATATGAGGCTAAGTTCTGTTCGGGAGAAGGGTTACAACCCCGGTCCTTGTTTGGTTTAAGGGTTGTGACTCGGCTTCCGAATAGTTCCCAAGCCATCATATATATATATATATATATATATATATATATATATATATATATATATATATATATATATATATATTTTTATATATATATATATATATATATATATATATATATATATATATATATTTATATATATATATATATATATATATATGTATATTTTTTTATTTTTTTTAATATATATACATATATATATATATATATATATATATATATATATATATATTGTCGTCCTTTTCAGTACTCAAATCTTGATATATATTTCTTGTTGATTTTGTATCGTATTTTACATATTCTACATGCTCTTATGCTATACTTTAATTGGAGGCTAGGTTCTGTTCGGGAGAAGGGTTACAACCCCGGTCCTTGTTTGGTTTATGGGTTGTAGCTCGGCTTTCGAATGGCTCCCAAGTTTTCCCATATCTTTGTCTTGTATTTCATTATACTATCTCTTATAGAATTTGTCAATTCATATGGAACTGCTGTTAGTGTTTGTACTTGCTCATTTTCCTGACAGGATACCGTTGATATATTACAGATGATTTTGAGGCAGATTGCCAGACCTGTTATGGGTTCGAGTTAGATGGAGTAGACCAGGACTTTGGCTTGATAGTAGAGCCACTAGACTTTGCACTCCCAGAGTAGTTAGTTTAGTTAGGCTTGCATGGACTGCGATCCAGCTTTTGTTTTAGATTGTAGTAGCTTATATTTATTTCATGTGACTCTGTGATGTTGTGTATATCTCTGGCTTGTGTGGATCTTGAGCTTATTTCTTATTTTCGTCTATCATTTGCCTTTCCATGCTATCTACCTTAGTTTTATTTTGTGATTGAGACTGTATTGCTATGTCACCTCCAATCGGAGTGTATATACTGTACAGATACCTTTATATTGTTTAGTCGTAGTATTTACATACCTTATATACAGCGTTCTACCGCCGATTCTGCGGCGTAGGCTGGACGTAACCACGTGCTCGTGCCCCTCATCAGGGTGCGGGTTGTGACACTTATCACAGTGATCCACATGATCATCTTGCCAATTTTAGCGATATGAGATCACTGGAATCGACTGATCTCAGTTTCGTTGTACTAATTCTGAAATACAAACTTATTAAGAATTAATTATAATAAAAGATAATACATGGAGAAATATCTACAAACATTGTCGGATGATGAAACAAACATCACCAACGTGTCCAGAATGGTCAAATCAGCTAGGATAGCCTATCCATAAGTCCAATTTGGATACAGGGGCAAAAAGGTAATTTCGGGTCAAAATGGTGTCCGTGTCGGACCCGCTTTGCACCAAAAAACGTACAAGAATACCAGTCTACTAAACCTAATAAATTATATGTCCACGAATTCAGAATGATGATACGAACCCAATGGTATAACCAGAATTGGATTCCGTTGACCCGATCTCAAATTGGTCCTTGACCATGACATTAAAATTCCGATTTGCACGGAAAAGCGTGTCGGAGCCAATGTCCTCAAAACTCAACAAATTATATGTCAACGAGTCCAGAATGACTATACGAGCTCAATGGTATGTCCAGAATTGGATTCCGATGAGCCGGCGTCAAAAAGTTCTGTTGACCCAGACTGTAGGGCCCGCTTTGTACCGAAATGCGTGCCAGGGCCCACGTCCTCCAAATCTAACAAACTATATATGAAAATATGACAGAACGATGCCACGAGTCTACTTGTGGTGTCATAAATTGAATCCAGATTCAAAAATAGAATTTTACAAGTTGGAAATTACGAATTCGGTTGGCCAACTTTGGGTCAAATTCAACCAATCAAACGTGCTCACGATGAAACGAAACTTAAGGTATAGAAAGAGGGTAATACCAGTTATGCATAGGAACCAGTGGCACACCATACGGAGCTACGACGAGGATATACGAACCGACGAAGTTGGCTCCACAAAATTGTCCAAAAATAACACAATTTAAAGCGTCAACTTGGTGGCCGGTTTTGATGTATCAAACGATAAAATTAACCGACAAAACTTGAGGGGGGTAAAGATCTATATACCTAGATTGTGACGGAGGAAAGAGTTCGTCGATCCAACGGTCGGATCTTCGAAAAAATTGCACAAAATTGCTGCGACGAGGCGCACATTCTTAATTTCGTTCGCGCGCGCGCCGGCGGAATTCCATACAAAATGCATGAATCGGCTATGTATCACGTCGTGGAGGAGGGCGGTGGCCATGGGGGCCTGTTCGATTGTTCGTTGGAGGGGGTACGGCCGGCCACGCGGTGCACGGCGGCGCACGATGGACCGAACGCACGTGCGCGGCTGCTGCACTGCTACTGCACGGATTGCTGCTGCTGTTGTCGTGCCAGCTGCTGTCATTTGCGGTTGCCGTGGTCGTGTGTCACAATGGTGGGGCACGATAGAGAAAAGGGAGGAGAGGTGGCATGCGGTGGTGGTGATGAAGTGGTGTGGTGATATAGTAGTTGTGGTGGTGATTTAATGGTGGTGGTTGTGGAGATGATGGTGATGGTGATGTAGATGTTGGTGATAAAGAATAGAAGGAGGGCCCGGCCTAGGAAGGAGAGAGGAAGCCCGGCCTAGGGAGAAGGAGGGGATCGGCCATGGAGGCTGTCGTGGGGGAGGAGCTGTTGTGTGTGTGTGTGTAATAAAATGAGAGAGAAAGAGAGAAATATATGTGTGTGTGTTACTAAAGGGAGGAAAGAGAGAGAGAGAGAGAGAGAGAGAGATATTCTCCACCTAAAAATTAGGGTCGGCCAATGAGTGAGGGGTTGTGTGTGAGTGTTTTGTAGTAAATGGAAGGTGGTGATGAGTTGGGGTAGATCAAAGGCTAGGATTAAAATGGGGAATTAGATTATTTTTTTAGGGATTTAAATCAATAAAATATACATTAAATATTTGATGTGGAAAAAACTAGTTATTTAATATTTTTGGTAGAAAAAGGTGTGTGTGGGTATTCATGAGGGGGCAACATGAAGTTTGGGTTGGGTTCGGTTGAGCGGGGTCGGGTCAAAATCGGACATGGTGCAATAATTGTATTTAAATAGGTATTTATGATCACGGGTAAATAAGTAACATGTAGGAACTCAAATAAATGGGACATAAGTGTCGTATGGGTAGTAGGCTTCATGTGGGCCATGTTCATACTTTGGGTCGACTAGGTTGGATCGATGTCGTGTCCCGAAATTGGATTGGAAGTCAGGTCACATTTTACGGTGGATAATTAATTGGCCTAAATTAACCCAAAAGTTGTGCGAAGCAAATGAAGCACAAGATGGTGTGTCTGAGTGGGACACGAAGGTCATAGGTATAGGGTGTCTCGAGTAGATCATGCAGGAGGAGTTGGTTCCAAGAAAATGACTAGCCTTGTGCTCCTAATTTAAAAGTCACGGTAACGTGCATATGATGATCAAAGATAAAAGTAGGAAAATAAATTAATAATTATTTAATGATCAAATGGTCTAAATTGACCCAAAGTTGTGTAAAGCAAAAAGAGTACAAGGGAACAGGTTTGGATGGGACATGATATATCAACATGAAAGTAATCTTGTCTACTACACACTGATGAAGAGAGTTTCCAGAGATTGGCATCCCTGACACTCCAGAAGTCAAAGTCAAGGTAAAGAGCATTTAATCAAATAATAATATCTATTGCAAATAATTGATTAGTAAAATTGAAAAAAATAAGCCCTAAATTCAGGGGGCTTACATGAGCGGGATGGAGACATGACTTAGCTAGAGGCTTCAGGTTTAGACTGTTTAGCTTTACTCCTAGATATTATTTTCTTAGAGTACATAGCGTATTTTTTTCCTGTTGACTTTGGTACCTTTATGTTATATGGACTTGTGGATTATGGTGATCTTTCTGGGACCGTTTATAGATGCTGCAATTTGTACTTATTCATATTGACTTGTTAGTTTTCCTAGCTTGGTACAGCTTACTACGTTGAGTCTTCCAATGTAGGTTGGGCGTGTCCGACTCGTGTCCGATTATTCGGGAGCGGGTCGTGACAATATTCATGATTGCATATGATAGAAACCTATTACATGGGAGATCTCCACTAAAGGACTCTGGGCTACTTCTCTCTCATGTAGAGAGCAGTGATGTGACAAATGCCTTCATTGCAAAGGGCAGTAATATGACAAATACCCCACTACCAGTAAGGTCCCAAGACTCCAATGTTGGGCCTGTATTAATTTTTTAAGACAATCAGGAAGGTCGTCTCGAGTTTGCAGGATGGTCGCTGTGCCCATGCGGAGAAGCTGCTGGAAGACAGGATTCCAACCTAGACAATCAATTCTAACCCTGTAGATCTAACACTATATCGACGGACAATATGTCTCATCTCGGGAGTAAAGACAGATAGTATGCTGTATGAATGGGGATCACTTCGCTTGATCTTGTAACAAGATCCCGCATCAGATCAGTTATCTCTTCGAATCAACTGACTTATGATGTCCTTCCACGCTACATCTGAAGAGGCGCAAGTCGAGATACGATTTACACAAAAGACAAAATCAAAGAATCAGTCTTCTTCAAAAAGACTTGGGGAAAGTCACACAATGAAAAGTTGCCCCGTGCGCTTGATAGTTGTTTCACTTAACAAAATTGCCAAACAAAGGTTGGATTTTGAAAATAAAACCAAAAAAAGTACAAGAAGTACAAATTTGATTCTGGGAAAGTATTGCTATGGAAGTCTGATCTGTAAATGATCACTTTGTTCCTTGGACCATATGATGATGATGAAGATCACTGCTTGAAGTAGAACAACTTGGAAGAACTAAGTCACCAGAAAGGTATCGACGCACTTGGGCACTGATGGCGAGGCTGAATGCTTTTCTGCTTTGCTTCACTCTGTTCTGAAAGAAAAGTTGAAGAAGAATGCTCCGGAGAATCAAAATCTCGAAGTCCTGATCTCTGTATTCTCTCATGTTCTCTCTATCCCTGTCTTTTTAGAAAAATGAGTCTATTTATAGACTGGAGCTTCTGTGCGTAAAAGAGCATCAAAGTTTGTCTTTACGCTAACAACTGTCACCCATGATCAGAGTCATCCTTTGCATACGTTGACACGCGTCCCATCATTTCAGTAAGAATAGGGTACATGTACACACGTTCTTCGAAATATGTGGCAAGAAGGCCATGTAGGCAAACCACGTTCTAAACTGGCCAGAAAGAATAGGGCGTAAAAATAGCTCCAACATCCTCTGGGCGTAAAGTAGTAAGATGAGCGTAAAATAGCTCTGTCATAGGTTTTCAGCGTAAAGTGGTTATTGAATAACCTTGAGCGTAAAATGGCTCAAATAGACTTTACGCACACATTGTTTTATGAGCGTAAGAACTCATGTAAAACTCCGTGCGTAAAAGAAACCATATAGTGAGCGTAAAGTAGCTCGATCCACATAAACGACAACAATGGTCTTTGTATAAGACAAATCCCATTGAATTCTGTGGTAAATGCCATCATTAATATCTTCATGTCAGAGTTTGCATTAAATGCGAGATTTGACAGCTTTGTCCAGCGTAAAATAGGCTGCTCAATCCTTGGCGTAAAATCATAGGTGTAGACCCAAGCGTAAAATTATCAGTCTGCTTAGGCGTAAATTGATTAGCCTAGATCTGGGCGTAAAAGAGATTATCCGCTCTTGCTTGGTGTAGAAAACCGATCACTTATGAATGGGATGACTCTTGCTTTGAAGCACTTTTTACGCTCCTACAAGACCCCCTTTAAAGTTTTCAAATATCTCCAAAATTTGAAACACTTTGAACAGAAGCGTAAAAGTTGAGATTTGACTTGCCAGCGTAAAATTTGGAATACGCAACAGCCATCCGCGTAAAAGCGGGGATGTCCAACAGTCGGCGTAATTTCCAACAGTGTCGGTCAACACTTAATTATCACAATGAATTTCCTTTTTTGAAACTCTCGAATGCCTTTTCGCTTCCCCGAGTTTGCATTTATAATGAACAGTTTCCAATGAGGAATATGGAGAGCTGATTTAACCGTATAAATAAGGAGAAATTCTTCACTCTTGTCTTCATCTCCATAGTGACATGGCGTCCAAGAAGGAGATTAACAATGAAGAGGCTTCAGGCTCAAGGATTGACTTTGAGCGAGCACGCAACTTTGTAGCGTGCTTCGGATTAACTCCAGCAGTCTTCAGCCGCATCGATGGTGGTCCCCCGGCTGCACATGAGGGCTCAGGAGATGCAGAAGCATTTTTAAATCTGATGCGTCACTCCGAGATTCACAACATGCGTGAGTTAGGTGCCTCTCTTCGTCAGTCCAACGAAGGAGAGGGGAAATGAAATTTCATGTATTGTGACTCTCTTATATGTAGGGGTCCACTCCCCCCTTTTATAAATAAAGTCTGATGTTAATCTCAACTGTTCAATACTTATTTTGACTGCTTCTATGATTGTTCATTCCCAAGAAACAAACATGACACGTGGCTTCTGTCTTGTGGTTACGAGAGCCTTTAAATAGGATCTTCTTTCGAAATAGACTCTTCCCAACAGTTCTTCAGCCTTTATAAATAGCCGAGAATGTTTCACATATTTTCGTACTCATTCCACTGAGGATAACTTTCTGTGATGTTGTCCTCCAACAAATGAGGATGGCAAAGCTTTTCCACTGTGTTCTTTTGTATGCCCAGTCATTAGACGCAGATTCAACCACCATCAGAGCCAACCATTCGACTCAAATGGTAAATTCGATTGTAAGCAAATATCTGTCTTTTGAATTTTTTTTGTTGAAAACTCATGAACGTAAATTCTTGACGAGCGTAAAAACTTGCTGAAACACTGGCGTAAAAGCCTTATTAAAGTACCGGCGTAAAAGCCTTATGATTGCTGGCGTAAAAGCCTTGTTGAATCACCGGCGTAAGAGCCTTGCTGAAGCACTGGCGTAAAATGCCTTGCTGAATCACTGGCGTAAAAGCCTTATGATTGCTGGCGTAAAAGCCTTGTTGAATCACCGGCGTAAGAGCCTTGCTGAAGCACTGGCGTAAAAAGCCTTGCTGAATCACTGGCATAAAATGCCTTGCTGAATCACTGGCGTAAAAGCCTTGCTGAAGCACTGGCATAAAAAGCCTTGTGATCTGTTTTTAATTAGTGTTTAATATGCATTTGATAATATTTCTGTTTTAAAAACACTTCTTCTTTGTTGTTTTCTGCAGAAGTTTGGCAGAGCAGCTTTTCCAGAACCGGCATTGGCGATTTTGACGTTGTAAGGAGCGTTCTTCTGACATCAACATCAGGGAGCTCATGCGCTTTTGATGCGCAAATCAGACAACTCAGAACTCTTCGTGAGATCGAAGGGTCTTCCTCTGTTGGTAGGAAGAGCCTTTATACACGGAGAGTTGGATGGTGGAGTCAACTCTACCCCGAGAAATCGGGTAGTAGAGTTCCTCTCACGGCAGAACTAGGAATCGTATCCCAATGCTGGATACATTCCTATCTCCTTTGAGGTGCCGCCACTAATTCACCAATTGTATTGGCAGCAACACGCCTTCGGGCTGCCATACTCTGGGGTTCTCCTCTCGTCTGAGAGAGAAGACCAGAGTTTGATTCCTGTTGTTCTGGTCGCCATGGGAGCTCAGACAGTCAGGAACTGCCACCAACAACGAACCCGTCAAAGAGGATCAAAGAAGAAATAGATCTCTATTAGGTTATCGTTGGTGTATAGAATAAAAATTCAAGAATGTAAAAGATTTCCATTATAACTTGTAAGGAAGTCTAAGAAATGTAATAGACTTTTTGATGATATGGGAATGAAAATGATGGTTCTTCTATGATCAATGATTTGTATCTATCTGGATGTAATATGGACATGATAGATAAATGAAATCTTATTTTCTGTTTTAGAGTATTTGATACTATCAGAGGTAATATGGACAAAATAGCATATATGAGCTCAAAAGAAAATTAGATTAATATCTATGCAGAGGTCAAAATAGAAGTGATAGATAGAAAAAGAAAGTAGATTTAATATTTATTCAGAGGTCATGGAAACATGATAAATAGCGAATCCCACTTTCTAATCAATTGATATAGAAGATATAAAATCCCTTTCCCTGGAAACAAGAAGTCAGCTTAACCAAACCTTGGTAGCTGGGGAATAAGAAGACAGATATTGTAAGCGTATATGCAAGACGGTGGATGAATCAGCATATTTCTTGGGAACAGAAAGGACGATTCAATTCCTTAATTTTAAATAGATGAACCTGGTAACATGAACGGACGAGTCTTTTCGGAAATGAAAAGTCGTTTCTTCCCTTCAGAGACTAGTTCATTAATAATTCTCCTCTATAAATAGGTGAGAATTCTCTGTAATCATTCCATTCTTATTTCTGCTTCTCTATTGGAAATGTCTTCCGAAGATGTACAGCAAAAGAATGAAGTCCCCCGGAAAATCGAGGGCATCATTGATACGTTTCCCGTTGAGCCCCCTGTATCAGTCTCATCAGACTCAACCGAAATAGGTGGAAGCTCTTCTGCGCCCAAGCCACCCGAAGACATTCTTGTTTTTTTAGTAGAGCCAGAGAAAACTGCTGAAGAAGAAGCGTCGAGGATGGCTGCCTGCAAATTTTTCATGTGTTCAGGAAATGATGCCTTCTATGCATTGGCCGACTATGTATTCAATAAGGAAGGGAGTGGCCCTCGTCCTTCGTCTTTTATTTTGAACAAAAATAATAATAAAAGAAGCTTTATTTTTGTTCTGTCTTCTTTTTTTTTACATAGTATTTCTTAAGAAATTTGCCATTGATCGGTAGCATGAGTAGATCCCCATTGGGTTTTGACAACCGATAGGCGCCATTAGAAAACACGGACTCAATTATATAAGGGCCTTCCCATTTTGCTTGGAATTTCCCTTTACTTTTATGAGTCATTACCATCGGTCTCCGAACAGCTAATACAAGCTCGCCAACTTTGAATACCCTCTCCTTAACTTTACGATTAAAAGTTCGAGATATGCGGGCTTGATACAGTTCAATGTGTTGTTGTGCTTGAAGACGCTTCTCATCCAATCCTTCAAGTTCTTGGAGTCGTAAGCGATCATTATTCTCTGTAGTTAGCTCATTAGCAATGGCTATTCGTAGAGAAGGGATCTGGATTTCCAATGGGAGAACAGCTTTGCATCCGTAAACCAATGAGAATGGTGTAAAATCAGTAGGAGTACGGACTGTTGTTCGATAAGCCCATAAACATTCTCCAAGTTTCTCATTCTAATCACGTTTATTGGAAGAAACAAACTTTTTGAGAAGTTTGATGATCGTCTTATTGAAAGCTTCAGCTAAACCATTAGCAGCTGGATTATAAGCCGTAGAAGCCAAATTCTGAATTCGACTCTTATCACAGAATCGATAAAATGCTTGACTGGCAAATTGTGGACCATTGTCATGAATTATCCGTCGAGGAATCCTGAAACGATAAATGACATGGTGCTTGATGAAACTGATCATATTAGATGTTTTCACTTCCGCAAGGGGGACTGCTTCTGCCCACTTCGAAAAGTAATCGGTTATAGCTATTATAAACCAATGTCCTTTGACAGAAGGAGGGTTAATAGGACCAATGACATCCATACCGCAAGCTTCGAAGGGCCAAAAGGCTGCTGTAGGATGTAGAAATTCAGATGGTTGATGAATAAAATCAGCATGAATCTGACATGCTTTACATCTTCTGGCATAGTCTACAGCATCTGCTATCATAGAAGGCCAATAATACCCCATTCTCCGAATGCGGTCCTGCAACTTTGGACCCGATTGATGAGCACCACAGACACCATCATGAGCCTCACACAATATTTGTTTGGCTTCGCTTTCTGAGAGACAACGCAGCAAGAGTCCATCATAGGAACGTCAGTATAACATATGTAAAGACGAATCATAATAAAACCGAAATGACCGTCTTTTAATTGATGCAGCTTCTTTGGGATGCTCAGGCAAAATTCCATGAACTGCATAATCAATGAATGGAGTTCTCCAATCTTTCTGCTGGGAACTTGAGTCTGTAGTATAATTTTGTTCAATATGCAGATTACTATTCACACAGAACAAGTCTCGGTATAACAAAGTAATTGTATTTTGCCTTCGGATTGGGACAGCCAAGTCTGCAGCTAAGCTGACAAGAGCATCAGCCTCCACATTTTGAGAACGTGGTACAAATTTAGTGAAGAATCCTTTGAATGATAGGACCAACTCGACTACCACTTGATGATTGGGGATGGGATCAGGATTTCTGACTTCATAAGTCCCTCTAACTTGATTAACGATCAATTGAGAATCTCCATAAGCCTCTGAGAATTCAATATCCAATTGTTTTGCTACTTGGAGACCAATCAATAGAGCATTATATTCTGCTACATTGTTAGAGCATGGCTCATTAAGAGAATAGGCACGGTATATGACCATTTTGTCAGGAGAAACCAAGACAATTCCTACCCCAGAGACAATATTGTCTTTAGGTCCCACTCGTGATGCTCCATCAAAATATAATTGCCATATATCATTCTTCAAAGTCATGTTACAATCCACTACTTCGTCTAGAATGTCTTCATATAACTTCGAACTTTCAGGTATAGGATGAGCAGCTAAGAAATCAGCTAACGCTTGGCCCTTCACTGATTTTTGAGGCACATAAATCATATCATAAGGGGTGAGCAACATCGTCCAGGTAGCTAACCTGGAATTAAGAATGCTCGATTTCCTCATCAATACCTGAATGGAATTTATTCTGGAGATGACATGAATAGTCTGTCCGGTGACATAATGCCTTGTCTTTTGGACGGCAAAAACCAAAGCTAGACATTCCTTTTCTACAGGAGTATATCTGTGTTCACTCCGACCATCATTCTGCTCAGATAATATATTGCTTGTTCATGACCCATATCACTTTTCTGTGCCAGAAGAGCTCCAAGTGAATGATCTAAGGCTCGAACATATAGCAAAATTGGTCTTCCTACCACCGGAGGTACCAGAACAGGTGGGTTTATAAGATATTGCTTAATGTCATTGAAGGCTTTTTGACACGCTTCATCCCAGACGAAAGATACCCCTTTCTTTAATAGACGGGAGAATGGTTGACACCTCCCAGAAAGATTAGATATAAATCTTCTGATATAAGCAATACGGCCCTGAAAGCCACGGAGTTCTTTCAGATTACGAGGAGGACGCATTTCAAGAATTGCTTTAACCTTATCAGGATCAACATGGATACCTTGAGAGGTAATGACAAATCCTAGAAACTTGCCACTGGAAACCCCTAAGAAAGATTTAGTAGGGTTCATTTTCAATTGATGCTGACGCATCAATTCAAATACCGTTCTCAAGTCCTGAATGTGATCATCCGTTGATCGACTTTTAACAGCGATGTCATCTACATAGTATTCAACTATCTTCCGTAGATGTTCTTGAAAGATATTGCTCATAGCCCGTTGATACGTGGCACCGACGTTTTTAAGACCAAACGGCATAACTGTATAGCAGTAGACCCCAAGAGGTGTACGAAAAGCGATGTGCTTCTCATCTTCTGGATGCATCTTGATCTGATTGTATCCTGAGAATCCGTCCACGAAAGACATGCGTTCAAAACCACATGTATTGTCTATCATGATATCAGTAATTGGAAGTAGAAATTCATCCTTTGGACAAGTCGTATTAAGATCTCGGTAATATATACAAACTCGGACTTTTTCGTTCTTCTTCATAACAGAAACAATATTGGCCACCCAATCTGGGTGTCGTTCTTCACGAACAAAGCCACACGTAATCAGCTTTTTGACTTCTGCTTCAATTGCATCCATCATATCTGGTCTAAAGCGTCGTTGTTGTTGTTTTACAGGCTTGACATTAGGTAAAATATTGAGTTTATGGGTAGCAACTGTAGGATCTAGCCCTGGCATATCCTCATAACTCCATGCAAAGATGTCAATGTAATCTTTTATAAGTTTTATCAGCTCTTTCTTTTCATCTTCAGAAAGATTCTTACTGATGAATATTGGTTTGGACGTAACTCCATCTCCAACATCAATCTGGATAACCTCATCTTCTGTAGGTGGCTGTCGTTGTTCAAAATGAAGTTCCCATTGAGTATCCATTTGTTGAGCCCAAGGATCATTCTCAAATGGTTCTGATTCATCATCGACTTGTACCATATTGACTGAAAGTACTTGTCCAGATTCATCTTTAGATTGAAGTTCCTCTGAATCTGATGATTGTGAAGAGCTGGAAGAGAATTCTTCTTGTATATCATCATAAAACATGTGGGATGGGTCATATCCCAACCCATGACGAGTCTTTTGGTAAAATGGATCACCACCTAATGGTAGTCATCTGCCCTTGCCCTGATTGAGACCTTGTATAGTCTTCAAATCATACCCTATGTTCTGAATGATCTTGATAGACTGCTGACTGTATTTGTCAATTCGGATTCTTCCATTGTCTTTATCCTTCAGCTCATCTGTCTGAGCAACAGGGATATTTCTATCCAGGCCAAACACAATTTGCCGCTTGTTTTTCTTATCAGACGGAACCACGAAATAAGATTCTTCATATCGTCTAAAAGTTATACAAGCTTGTGATGAAGCGGCCACAGGTAGAAGATAAGGAGAAGATGTTAGGAACCTTTGAGCATATGGTCCAACATCTGTATAAGGAGGGAAAGAATTCTCCTTATGATCAATGTATAAAGTTTCTGCCGATTCTATGTTGCCTTTATATTGATGACTTTGATTATCAGAAAATAAAGTCATTCTCTCAATAAACTTGACAGCTATATACTCGAACAGGAAATCTTCATTGATATCAAAAAGTACAGAATGATCAATATTTACATCATTTACAGTCAGATTGCTATGCTTAGGATTAATCAACAGTGGACCATCATCCGTCTTCTGCGTAGATTTGCCAAGATTGACAATCAATGGTAATTCCGGATTATTCGTACAAGAAGTACGTCCTTTGACCTTGATCATAAAAGGTTGAACTTGGCACTTGGCAGGAATGTTTATTGATTCCTCAGATGAACTTTGAGTTCTTTCTTTAACCTTGATCATCAAAGGTTGATCATTGACAGGTTGGGATTGGATTCGTCCCTTGACTATGATCTTCAAAGGTTGCTCCTCTGGCGGATCTTTATTAATAGAGTGATCCTCAGAGGATGATTGATCTTCAGCCATGTCTGATATATCTTTCACATGCTCTTGTTTATAAAGCCTTGAATCAGAAAAGTAGGCTTTGACACCTTTAAACGGATTAATATCAGCAAACTCAGTTTTCACAACTCCTTGGGAGTCCACATATTTGAAACATTGGTGAAGAGTTGAAGGCACAATATTGTGCTCATGAATCCACGGTCTTCCAAGAAGAATATTGTAGGATACATCCGAGTTGACAACATAGAAAGTTACCATAGTTCGAAGATCACCAATCTGAATCTGCAGATGAATTTTCCCCAGTGGTTTGCTCTTGCCAGAGTTAAAACCGACTATCGTAGTACTAGTGTAAGTCAGCTCACTAGTAGGAATCCTCAGGGGTCTTAGCATACTCTGAAGAATTATACTAATTGAAGACCCAGGATCGATGTAAATCCTGTCAATTTCAGTAGATCCGATATATCCAGTGTAACACAGAGGCCTATCATGCTTGCTGTGTTTCAATAGCATATCCTTTTGTGTAAAGGTGATGTTGGGAATTGCTTCCATCACACTATGGCATTGCAGACATGACACCGGTATATTATCAGGAGTCTTGAGTTATGCCAAACATGAATCTGCTTGAAGTAAAGCTTCGCTCAAAGTCTCTCTGCTTTCTCGGGAAAGGCGAAGCAGTTCAAATATAGAAAGTCTAGCTAGAGTATTGGCTAACTGAGCTAGAATGTCAAACTTGTAAGGCTTCATCACCACCCCCTGATTGGAAGCAGGCTTCAATGGGATATCAAAGCGTACTGCCTTCTGTTTCTCCTTTTCAACCACAGACGGTTTAACAGGAACAGGAGAAGGTTGAACTGGTAAAGTCTTCGCTACATCTTCTGCTTCTTTGGAGGATCCCTCATAGTCTTTGTGGTACTCTTTCCCAGATCTTGTACCAGCAAAAGTTTCTTCTTCAGACTCAGGAGAAGGAAGTACCATATTACAGGATTTAGTCTTTCTTTCCTTAGCCTTCTTCTTATGAGGCATGTTACGAGGTACTTCAGAACCCAATCCAGCAGTAGAATTCCGATTTTGAATTTGTAAAGGAAGACGTATTCCTTTATCATAATTCAAACCTTCTGCCTTTTGAAAGTTGTAACCCATCTTCCTCATGAGAATGACAGATTGCTGACTATACAAGTGGATAGGCAGTGAACTTTGGACAGGTGTTTCAGCACAGAAAAAAGAAGAAACCTCTGCAACTACAGGAGAATGAAGCATAGACGTCTCTATAGTTAAGGGAGAAGAAGGATTCGGGATACGAGGAGAAATTCTTGTTGGAGATTTTTTATAAGCAGCAAAGATTTGTTGTGCCCGGTATAAAGGAACACTATTCATGGCTAGCCACTATTGATGAGTAAGCTTGAGCTTGGTAGGAGGAGCTAAACTTGGAGGACAGATGTTTAGTCCTTTCAGTCTACCTTCTAGAGGAAGGTCATCCCATAGATGATCCAAGTCATCAGGATTTGTAATAACATGAGAAATCATGTTGCAGGTTTTGACTTTCTTACCTTTCTTGGATTTTAAAGTTTTACCTTCATTTTCCAACTCAGGTATTAAGTCAGGATATACCCATATGATTTCACCATTCTTCAATGTGAGCGGCAGCAATCCTATATTTTCTTCCCTGGCGGACGAGATATTCACGATCTTCATAGTCGCCTTCGGAATTAGGATAATTCTATCTGGGACTTGATGTGGAGGAAAATCTCCAAACTGAAGAGAGACCATGTTAGTTGTAACTGTATGGTCATCATTGGTTAAAGCGATAGCGCCACCATTTATCAGATCTTGGATCTTCTTTTTTAAGACATAGCAAGCACTGGTAGGATGATTAATGTATCTATGATAGATACAATATTTGGGATTGTCAGTCAAATTTACCTCATTAGGCCTTTTTGGCTCTGGAATCTGAAGTTTGCCACTTTTCACCAGACACTGAAATATCCCTGGGATATCGCTTTCGTCAAAAGAGTATTCTTCCTTTGGCCTGGAAGATTCCTGATTATTTGGCATCGTTTTGTTCTTAGAGAGATTGACCATAAGAGTATCTTTCCCTTTCATATTACGATTGCCGGGATTATTACCATGATTACTCTTCTTTCCTTTATCTTCTGAAGCGAAAATCATCCCGTGTTCTCGAGCCAACCTACCATTGGTCTCGGCAGAAACTGCTGCTATGATAAACGAAGTCCAATCTGTGAATTGGGAACCTGTGAAGACAGCAATGGATGGTCGCAGATTCATCTTGCATGTATCAATCAACGCTGAATCTGGCATACCAGGAGGCATCTTTAGAGTAGCCTGTCGAAAATGTTCAATGAACGTCCGAGTATCTTCTTTCTCCTTTTGTTTAATTTCTATCAAGGAGGACATGTTCATGTCCATACCTCCTTCATAGAAGCGAGATAGAAACATTGCCTTGAATTCGTCAAAAGACGAAATAGAGTTATCGGGTAAGCTACGATACCAATCGTAAGCTGAACCTGTCAGACACCCGATGAATACTCGAGTGAGAAGAGCATCATTTTTCTGCAAGTGTACAGTCATAATATCAAAGTAATTGATATATTGACTGGGAGATGCTTTTCTATTTAATAAAACCATGGATTGTGGCTTGAACTTCGGTGGAAAGGGTACATCATTCCAATGAGGAGGATAAGGTTGCTTAATCCCTAACCTCTGGAGCTGATCTTTGTGCCTCAAAACTTCAAACTGTACTTTGAGTTCACGCACTGCTTGAATGGCTTCACTGGTTTGAGGAAGCACATTTGATTGAATAGTCGTTGGATGTACCGCAACCCCCACTGGAGGTGGTACATCTTCTAGAATGATAGGATTTGGAGATGCAGAATTTTGATTAACAGCAGGTTCTTGAATATTCGAAGGTATATCAGCCCCTTGACTATCTTGAGTTTGTGCTGCTACTGGTACCAAAGTTATTACTGTAGGTTGAGCAGTTTGCTGATTCAAAATTATCTAATGCATGCTTTGCACCAAGTTGAGCATGTCTTTTAATGATTGCTCCACGACAGTGAGACGTTGTTCCGTATTAGCAGATGACATCTCTGGTTCATCTCCAACAGCGTAGGATTCAACCTCTCTTGAAGATATAGAGGGATTAGTATAGAAGTATGAATCCACACTATCGGTATCAGACTCAAAAGATTGAGTATCCCCAGCTTCTGAATCAGAAGTCTGCAATTATCTTTGTCTTCTTGATCGAGTATTCTGATATACTCCTTCAAAGGAATCAAGAAGTCTGTTAAACTGTTGTTGACCTGGAGTTTGGGACATGTTCCGTCTCGGTCGTCGTCCTCTGTTAGTATGAGATGCCATGTTGACTGCTGCATATGACAGCTCATCTTCTTGGTCTTCAGCTTGATGTTGAAGCGAAAAACTTAGTCGATCAAAAACTGACCGTTTTGAAGCTGAACAACAACAATTGATTACAACCTGATGATATTCACAATAATGCTTTTCTTGGGGGAGCATCGCCGGAGATTGTGAATTCTTACGCTTTTGCATTAGCAATTCACGTAAGTCAGAAGGAGTGGAGAGAATATTCTTCTTTATTACATTTGGGGTAGAAAAACGTTTAGTCCCTTGTGTATAAAGAAGATTACTGGCTTCATTCGCAGAACCAAACTGTACATTTTTACGCGTTTGGAGTTGTGTGAGTAAATCTTGAGATTTAGCACGAAGGACTCCATTTTCATGGCGCATGATTTGCAAGTTTGGTACTTGACGTAAAGCAGTATAAGAAGGTTGTTGGTGTAGGACATAAGTTTTACCAACAACATTTTTACGCTATATACGTTTAGGTACATTCACATTAGATGTGCAAACATCGTTGTGAATTTTATCTACACTGTTACAGACATGAGACTTACCTTTACGCGTAAAACGTAAAAATTGATTATCTACCACGTCACAGACGGGAGATTTTGTTTTACACGAGGAGCATAATTTGTGTGAGTCTACCACGTCACCGACGGGAGACTGATTCTTACACTCAGAAACATTAGAATCTGTCACATTACAAATGGGAGACTCATTCTTATGTCTTGAGCGTAAAATTTGGTTCTTACCCACTGAACGTAAAACTTGATTCTTACGCAGTGGGCGTAAAACCTGATTATCTTCACCGTTACAAACGGGAGATAAATCATCACACTTTGAGTGCAACTCTGAAGTAAGGACTGCCTTGTTACGAACGGGAGCCCCTACGACAGGAGTGGGAAGAATTCCCTTGTCATCAGAAGCAACAGAGAGACCAGAAACCACTTTGGATTTGGGAATCCAAACTTTTCGTGCTTTGCGAGACTTTTGAACATTGGAGTGGCGAGAACCACCCCCAGTTCGGAGCATTTCTCCATAGGCAGTCTGGTCGAAGTGTACAACCAGAGTCTTCTTAGTCGAACCGACCGAAACATCATCATATTGAGCAATCATTTCCTCGTCGGAGGAGAAAGTTGTCCCCAGCAGAGTCGCCATTTTGTTTCACTTAACAAAATTGCCAAATAAAGGTTGGATTTTGAAAATAAAACAAAAAACGGACAAGAAGTAAAAATTTGATTCTGGAAAAGTATTGCTATGGAAGTCTGATCTGTAAATGATCACTTTGTTCCTTGAACCATATGATGATGATGAAGATCACTGCTTGAAGTAGAACAACTTGGAAGAACTAAGTTACCAGAAAGGTATCGACGCACTTGGGCACTGATGGCGAGGCCGAATGCTTTCCTTCTTTGCTTCACTCTGTTCTGAAAGAAAAGTTGAAGAAGAATGCTCCGAAGAATCAAAATCTCAAAGTCCTGATCTCTATATTCTCTCCTGTTCTCTCTGTCTGTCTCTTTGAGAAAAATGAGTCTATTTATAGACTGGGGCTTCTGTGCGTAAAAGAGCATCAAAGTCTGTCTTTACGCTAACAACTGTCACCCATGATCAGAGTCATCCTTTGCATACGTTGACACGCGTCCCATCATTTCAGTAAGAATAGGATACATGTACACACGTTCTTTGAAATATGTGGCAAGAAGGCCATGTAGGCAAACCACGTTCCAAACTGGCCAGAAAGAATAGGGCGTAAAAATAGCTCCAACATCCTCTGGGCGTAAAGCAGTAAGATGAGCGTAAAATAGCTCTGTCATAGGTTTCCAGCGTAAAGTGGTTATTGAATAACCTTGAGCGTAAAATGGCTCAAATAGACTTTACGCACACATTGTTTTATGAGCGTAAGAACTCATGTAAAACTCCGTGCGTAAAAGAAACCATATAGTGAGCGTAAAGTAGCTCGATCCACATAAACGACAACAATGGTCTTTGTATAAGACAAATCCTATTGAATTCTGTGGTAAATGCCATCATTAATATCTTCATGTCAGAGTTTGTATTAAATGCGAGATTTGACAGCTTTGTCCAGCGTAAAATAGGCTGCTCAGTCCTTGGCGTAAAATCACAGGTGTAGACCCAAGCGTAAAATGATCAGCCTGCTTAGGCGTAAATTGATTAGCCTAGATCTGGGCGTAAAAAAGATTATCCGCTCTTGCTTGGTGTAGAAAACCGATCACTTATGAATGGGATGACTCTTGCTTTGAAGCACTTTTTACGCTCCTACAATAGTAAGCGAACAATGCAAAAGCACACCTATCAGAAATATATCGCATATGCGCACAACAGAAGCCTCATCATGCATCACGTTGGCGCATACATGTTTTAGAGCATGCCAGAAACTTGGCACATACACATGCATTATGACATAAAGCAAGGGTTCGTATGGTGAACGCCTTGACAGTGCCTACGTACGTTATGGCACGTGACAAAGGTTGAAGCGCGCATCGCAAAGACGAGCACTCCAACATGCCATTGTTCATGAGAAACCAAGTCATTCGAGAAAATAAAGTCTACACGCGTTATGGCGCATGATAGATGTTGAAGAGTGTCAGTATTCATGTCTTCGAAGAGAAGAAAAGTTTTCCCCTCTCTTTCCATAGCAGATTACTTACCACCGACTAAAAAGTGCATCACGTCCATGCTGAACTGCACACAATAAGGGCTTCGATTGGCGTGCCGATGGAGGTGTCGGACGGCTTCGCCTTGAGTTCGTTCTCCTCTTCATGAAAGAAAAGAGTTAGGAAAGCCTTCACGTCGATCGTGAAGAGAGGAGGGAAAAGGAAACAAATGAGAATTCTCTCCACCGACCCCTATTTATAGGCTCAGTATAATGAACTTGACATTAATGGGGATAAACCTGACGCTTCGACTCTTGTGATGAAATATTTTCTAGGGATTCATCTCAACGCCTATTTATAGGCTTCAAACGACGTGTGCATTGATAAGGAAGGAAAACAAACAGTTATCTACTCAATATGGGACCGAAATAAATGTTCCTATCCAGAAGAAGATCATGCTGACATCTTCTATCAGAACGCTTCCCGCTTCTATTAAATTATTTCTAACTTTATTCAAAAAGTTAGAAAACTTTGAAGGGGGTCTTGTAGGTGCATGGGTCATGCGCTCCAGAGATGACTCGTGCCAAAAGGCTACACACTCCTAATTTGAGCAGCATTGCACGCACGCCTCTTCTAGGCGTCATGAAGGAATGCCTCGATCTCTGTGTGAAAGACAGCTGGGGGCTCGAAAACCAAAGTCATAATTACTTCGACTATCCATACCACGCTATGGGACGCGCCCCTCTCATCTTTGCGCCTCACTTCTATGGGCACGCCCGACTCATCGCACCCCCACCTGCACATGGCGGTTACCCCCTCTTCCTCCTCCCGAGGATGCATTTAATGAGTATGGTCTTCTCGAGACCTCTATCCGATGCTTTGGTTCTCGTGTAGATAATAAACACGAAAGCCAAATTTCATTCTTCTCAAAAAGCAGACGCGTCAGGCGTGTGTCTCCCTGAGCACGTGTTGCTTAGTCAAGTTCAAGCGTATGTCGCCTTGAGCTATTTCTTCATGTGCGTGTGTCTCTGTCCTGTGCCTACAATTCTCCTCAATGATAAACATGCCACCTATACAATGATTCCTAGGTGTGTGGAGAGTTAGCTGCACGCCACGCGTTGCAGACCTAGTCACGCCCCTGAATAAGTTTTTATCATCTATAGATCTCCTCCAACAGTAAGATACCAAATCTACCATGTGGCTGTCAGTCATGGCTTCTCACCAGTGAAGTGCGCGCCTTGCTATAACAGACTCCTATTTAGGAATGCTACAAGACAATCTGATAGAGCACGTGCCTGCCTCTCATAGGCGTGCATGTTACCCTTCCCCTCTATTATAAATAGGAGGAGTCCTCCTCCATTCGATGCTCTTGATCCCCCCCCGAGTTCTTGCATTTTCTCAAGAGCTTCCGAGTAGTCCACAGAATTCTTGAAGTCCTCCTTAACTAGTGAAGTTAAGCCCAGCAATCTCCCCTCTCTCTGTCTTATCGTCAATGGAGGAACGAAGCAACCCTTAGTCATCATGACCCAGATGAAAAACAAATTGTAATTGGAAGTCCCAATTACATTCTCGTTCGCAGCCTTCAACTCTTTTTCACGACATCAAGAAGCAATGGCAAACAATCATCATCGCAGCGATCGATGCAGAAGAACCTTATGGCATGTGTTATGACGGCGACTAGATCATGGATACGGGGGCAACGTATCATGCCACTCCACGCATGAGAATCTTCACGTCATATAATGACGGCATGTTTGGATGTGTAAAGATGGGCGACAATGGGACGGCTGTTGTTGTAGGCATCGATAATGTGCACTTGAAAATAATGCTCGGTGAGAAACTCATTCTCAAGGGTGTGCAATATGTATCGAGTTTGTGCTACAACTTGGTTTTGCTAGGGAGGCTGGCAGATGATATCTGTCGTAGTTTGTTTGTGGACAAAGATTGGATGCTTAGGAAGGGTTACCAACAGCTTGCTCGAGAAGATTTGTGTTGTGGCATGTAAGACTCAAGTCGCTAAGTTGTACAAGCAGACCACAAATATTGGATAGAGGCTCGAGGGATGTTCGACAGGAGTTGGATCGCCAAAAACTTGCTGAGTAGGGTCTTTGAGAAGTTTTGAGGGTTACGAAGGATTCGGTTCGTTGAGACAAAGAAACAAATAGAGATAAGCTAAATATTGAAGGTCAGTCTATCGGTCCCATGGCAGCTGGTCGGTCTATAAGATGGGGTTGCTCTACGAATTAGATGTTGGCGACGGATGGTTTGCAAAAGCTTCATAGGGCAACATTCGTTTCAGCAGTTTGAAGCCAGGAAGGAGATCAAGGTTTGTAGCAAACTCAATCATAGGCGGGTGCATCACCATTCACACAGTTCAGGGGGAGCTGTGGGTCATCGACGGTGTGCACAGCGCGTGGTATTTTGCTTGGGGACGCATGTGTACAGGGGAGCTTCAGTGTCGAATCCGAAGGTGGATAGGTTCAGGAGTTCGAATCTCGGAAGAACTGCACTGTCCGCTTTGTTAGGCCAGCCAAGGGTGAAGAAGCTCGTCGGAATGGTAACACGTTCTAATGGAAGACGGAAGTCGGGGACATGCAGCCAAGACTCATCGTGAGGCTGATCATCAGGGACTTCGGTATTGGTCGTGTCATTGATGTCGGCAGGATCCCAATGGTGCAGAAGATGCTACACATGACAGCTAGTGTAGATATGACGGTCGAGGAGCTGGAGACAAGGAAGATGCAAAGCAACTCGGGGGATCGGAGATCACTGGCATGGAGAAGCATGTATTCTTTCATGGGACAACAGGCATGAAGTCCATTTCATGACCCATAGGGTCAATACCCTCTCATCAGACTGGAGAGAGAGATTGTTGGAGTCCAGTCTGGATTTGGTAACAACATATTCGTGGAATCCAAATCTAGTTAAATATTTGATTTGATTAGATTTGGATGTTCATAATAGGTATTGTGCTATTTTAGATATAATAGGATCCTTATTTTAGTAAATCCAATTATGATCTAAAATAGAATGTTGATAGAATATTTTAGGTATAATAGGATTCCTATTTTATTTCTATTTAGAAATTCTACTATGACCTGAAATATGATTTTCTCATTATATATATATATATATATATATATATATATATATATATGTGTGTGTGTGTGTGTGTGTGTGTGTGTGTGTGTGTGTGTGTGTGTGTGTGTGTGTGTGTTGAGGATGGTGGCACAAAGCACAGCAAAAAATGTGGACATTCGGGGTGCTCGTCCACAGGAAATGTAAGATAAAGCCGGTGCTTTGCTCTTAGAACTTTGACATCCATGACAGAAGGAGGAAGGACATCTAATCAAGGAGTCGTCAACTTTGGTTAGGGAGATTGTTATTGGTCGGTGAGTGATCCCAATTATAATCTTCTTCTTTTTTCTTGAGAGTGGTGAGGGGATTGAAACTATTAGGGCAAAAGGTTCAACATTAGTTTTGTCAATCTTGTAATTTTTATCTGAGTTATAAAGGTTGGAATTTGCCCAGGTGACGTAGTCACCGCCATATACTTGTCTTATCTATACTTGGTGTCCGTTAAACGGTGACTGGTTTGATCAGGTGAATTGACAAACACTTCCGCACGTCCAACAATTGGTATCATCCCTAAGACTTTGGTTTTATGTCTTTTAGCATAATCAAGCCCTCCATAAGGCTTTGGCTTTATGTCTTTTAACTCCATGTGATCTGTCTTGCTGCCATGTCTTCTTCAAAACCTATTGAAATATGTTAAAAGGCTAAAAGCTATATACACTAATGAACACCTCTACCATTTAGCTAAAACTTTCAGGCGTCACCTGATCGTGAAGGCAATTAATCGGAACACAAACTTTAGTTGTTCCAGTGAGGAGGTTACTATGCCATGATTGTATTGGCAAAATTACTGTTTTTTTTCCTGCAGGTTTGAATTCGCACCAAAATCTATAATTAATGGTGAGGTCAGTGAACTGTAAAGATTCCATTGATTATGGAACTTTATAGCAAAGACCCTTTTCCTAACAGCAAGTTTCCATTCCAGAGTTTAGATCCAGACATCATTGTTCTGTGACCCACAAGTGGCTGGTAATAAATGACAAGAAATACTATTAATTTTCACTATTTCCTTTTTCCCTCTCATTCAATCTCTTCTTTTATGACCTTTGTTATGTTTATTTATTATGGATGCTAACTTTGTCTCACTAACAAACATTTACTCCCCATTACTTCCACATATCTAAGCAATAACTAGTAGTTGGCAGGTATTTATTGTGTCAGATAGCTTTCCATTACAAAGGACTTCAGAAGTATTTATTCTTTCCAGACGGGAATAACTGAATTCCTACATATATATACTCTAATAAATGATTACGTCAAATTTTCCATTGGGCGATATTTACCTTTTCTTTACTGCAACAATACTGCAAGCTTAGTTACAGCCATGCAATATAACAATTTACGTAATTTCCTCGTTAATACCTGACTATAGAATGCCGGCCAGCCGCAAGGCCCAACTTGGAGCCGGATCAACTATGGGCCATGCTGTGTGGCTTACAAGGGATAGCCAGGTTGCGCCGATTGTGCCAGCGACCAAGTGGGAAGGGGTTGTGGTGTAGTCTAGCTACGATGCCCTTGGATTTGGGGGTTTCAAACCCTTCAATCCATTATAATTTTGTTAGGGTGTAAGACCATGGATCTGTTGACATCACAGCAAGAGCCTCATTTTCTTTTAGGAAAATGCTAAGTTTACCATCAAATTCTTACGACCCCTGTCTCCCACCCCTTACACATGGGTCCCACCTCCCCTCTCTCATCCCTCCCGCGCTATATTACATCGACTCCATCCGACTCCACCACTTCTTCTCCTCCTCCTATCCAAGTCCGACACGTGACGGTTGTAAGAAAATTGTAAGCATTTGGTTGTAGGAATAGCAAAGCTCTTTCTTTTATACATAGAATGGCCCCTTATTTTAATTGTTCAATTATGTTCTTGTTTGAAGGGATAGTAGATATCGTAGAATAGTTTTTTTTTTCTTTACTTTATTTCATCATATGGCAAGGGCCATATATATAGGGATAAGGGGCAACCCAAGGGTCATGAGTTACATAACCCAAGGGTCATGAGTTACATGATCCCAAGGGTCATGTGTAACTCATGACATAATGGTGAATAGTAAGGGTTTCACAACACTCTCCCTTATTCATCCATTTCCTTGGATCCACTTATGAAATACTTCAGGATTCAATAAGCTAATGGGGTGGATACTGCTGGATCCAGAGTAAACTTGGTTTGCCTCATTAAAACCTTGGCTGTGGAAAACCCAGTGGAAAAAACCATCAGTCCTAAGGAAAAAGAATCCAATCCTATAGTTTTACTCCCCCTGATCTATACAAGCTTCAGGCTTGCAGGTATTTTAGTTGCCTCATCCCTATTCCTCTTACAAGCTTTACAAAAGTACATCGTGGCAGTGTTTTGGTAAACAAATCTGCTAAGTTATTACAAGATTGAATTTGTTGTATTTTGACTTGTTCCTTCTCTTGAAGGTCGTGCGTCCAGAAGAATTTTGGGGGATATGTGCTTCGTCTTGTCATTCTTTATGTATCCTTTCTGAAGTTGAGCTACGCATGCTGCATTAGCTTCAAAAATGGTAGTAGGCTCAAGTTCACCAGTCTTCAGGCCAGTAGATGCCAAAATGTGCTGAATGACGGAGCGAAGCCAAACACACTCCTTGCTTGTTTCATGGATTGCCAGGAGTTCAGAATGGTTGGATGAGATAGCCACACTGGTTTGTTTGACGGACCTCCAGGAGATAACCGTACCACAGAAAGTAAACACAAATCCAGTTTGTAATTTCTCTGTGTGTGGATCTGATCTATAACCTACATCTGAATAACCAAGTAAAGTGGAAGATCCACTATTCGGGTAATATAGTCCTAGGTCTATAGACCCTTGGAGGTAGCGCAGAAGATGCTTCACTCCATTCCAGTGGCACTTTGTGGGCGCTGCACTGTATCTGGCTAATAAGCTAACTGAAAACGCTATATCAGGACGCGTATAGTTAGCTATATTGAGTAGTGCCCCAATGGCACTTAGGTAAGGTACTTCAGGACCTAATAATTCCTCCTCCTCTTCCAGTGGACGGAAAGGGTCCTTCTTTACGTCCAATGATCGAACGACCATTGGTGTAATAAGGGGATGACATTTATCCATATGGAATTGTTTAAGTAATCTTCGTGTATATGTAGATTGGTGTAACAGGATACCACCCTTTAGGTGTTCGATTTGTAAGCCAAGACAATACTTTGTTTTTCCTAGGTCTTTCATTTCAAAAGTTGTCTTAAGGCTTTCAGATATCTCAGTGATCTCTGCAGGAGATCCAATGAGATTTAAATCGTCGACATAAACGGCGACTATAACAAATCTTGTTCCCGATCTTTTTATAAAGATACACGGGCAGACTTTATCATTAGTAAATCCTTGCGTAGCAAGAAACTCACTTAGTCTGTTATACCACATTTTTTCTGATTGTTTAAGACCGTACAATGATCTTTGTAACCTTACAGAATAGGTGTCCCGAGGTCTATATATTTTCTCTGGTGAAATTTTATATCCTTCATGGAGTTTTATATAGATATCTTTATCTATATTGCTATAAAGATATGCAGTCACAACGTCCATGAGCTGCATTTCTAGGCTTTTCAGAGAAGAGAGGCTGATCAGGAATCTGAAGGTATTTCCATCCATGACCGGAGAATATGTTTCTTCATAATCTATTCCCGGTTTCTGGGAGAAACCTTGTGCTACAAGGCGTGCTTTGTAGCGCACAACTATGTTGTGTTCATTTCTTTTTCTTGTGAAGATCCATTTATATCCCACAGGTTTTACACCTTCAGGTGTTTGGACTACTGGTCCAAAGACTTCGCGTTTCAATAATGAGTCCAGCTCTACTCTTATTGCCTCGTTCCACTTTGGCCAATCGCCTCTGCGTTTACATTCCGGTAGATCCCGTGGATTGATGTCATCGTCATTTTCAGTAACGTGAACGACAATATTGAACGAAAAATTGTCGTCGACGACTGTGATTTTTCTGTTCAGTAACTCTCCAGTACGTACATAATTTAATGATATTTCTCCTGTTTGTTCCTCTTCTGGGAAAATAGGAGGGGAGAGGTAGCTGATTTGAGCTCAGCATCCTGTGTTGGGATCTTCTCAATTTCTCTAAGGTTTTTTCTTTTACGAGGGACTTTGTCTCTCGAACCTGGTGGGCTTCCTCTTTTTAATTGAGGTATTGCCATTTCTGCTGCCGGCGGATTGCATCCATCTTTGGGGATGTCAATCCTAGCTGGCGTGTTGGCAGCAGGGACGTATGATCTGCCAATCTTCTGGTTGTCAGTAAATGTATCCGGAAGTAGATGTACAGTTTTCTGAAGATGTAATATCTTCAGGATCTCATCTTCATATTGACTTGTACGCGGATCAAAATGAGACAAAGTTTTTGTATCCCAAGAAATTGTCTTAGAAGCTTCTGGCTTCATAGACTGTGTGCCCAGTTTAGGAAATAATCCTTCATCAAACTCACAGTCATCAAGACGTGTCTTAAATACGTCACCCGTCAGGGGTTCCAGGTATCTAATTATAGAGGGTGAGTCAAACCCAACATAGATACCTAATCGATGTTGTGGACCCATTTTGGTCCTCTGTAGGGGAGCAATGGGGACGTAAACAGCACAACAAAAACTCTCAAATGAGAGATATTTGGAGGTGAACCATAAGCGAGCTACATCGGAGATAGAATATGACCTCCAGAAGGCCGTATTCTAATAAGTGATGCGGCATGCAATATAGCATGACCCCAAGCTTCCACAGTCAACTGTGACTGCATCAACAATGGACGAGCAATCCATTGTAATCTCTTAATAAGAGATTCTGCTAACCCGTTCTGGGTGTGAACATGAGCTACAGGATGTTCAACTTCGATGCCAGTTGCTTGGCAATAGTCTTGAAAGACCTGTGAAGCAAATTTACCCGCATTATCAAGTCTTAATTTTTTGATATGGTTATTGGGGAAATGAGCCCGCAACTTAATTATTTGTGCCAATAGCTTAGAAAAAGCTAAGTTGCGGGTGGACAAAAGGCACACATAAGACCATTTAGTAGATGCATCGATAAGTACCATAAAGTACCTAAATGGACCACTTGCGGGGTGTATAGGTCCGTAAATGTCTCCATGAATCCTCTCTAAGAAGCTAGGTGACTCTAGTCCCACTTTCAAAAGGGATGGTCTCGTTATAATTTTGCCTTGAAAACAAGGTAGACACGAGTAATCATACTTCTGAAGAATCTTCAAGTTCTGCAGGTTGTGTCCAGTGGATTGGCTTATGATTCGTTTCATCATAGCTGATCCTGGGTGACCCAGTCTATTATGCCAAAGTTTAAATTTTGGCGATGAATGACACTTCTGGTGCACAATCATATTAGCTTCTGTTGATTGAATATGAGTATGATAGAGACCCGACGGGAGTCCCTTGAATCGTTCTAAGTTAGTTTTTGAACCATCTTTTAGACGAGCAACATACAGATATTCTGCCTCATTTATTTCATTTGTTTCTAAGTGATATCCGTTTAAACGAATGTCCTTGAAACTTATGAGATTTCTATTTGACTTAGAAGAGAATAGTACATCTTTTATTATTAGTCTTGTTTTATTTGGGAGCAATATAATTGCTTCACCAGATCCTTCTATTATGTTTGATAGTCCTGATATCGTAATAACGGGACCGTCATAATCATATAAGCTATAAAAATAGCTTTTTTCTTGAAGGATTGTGTGCATCGAGGCGCTGTCTACAAGGCATTCACACTTCATCTATAGATTAATAAAAAAAATCATCGATCGACGGGCCGATATAGAGAGGTCAATAAGTTGCTTGCAAAAATGCATAATTTATAAGGTGGTAAGCCAAAATTTCATCTGGCTCTGCCACCTCTTGAAATATGTGCCATTGAATTTTGCAGGCTTTGCAGAGAAAGTCTCTTCCTTGGAAGTCATATTTTTAAGGTCTGAAAAATTATATTTACTCAATAAGATGGTTTTAAGCTAAAATTAACAATTAAAATAATTTTAGTAATAAACCTTTAAATTTTTAGTTTGTCAAGTTTTGATAAGGTTGGGTTAGCTGTAGGGGCCGGATCCCAGCAAGCGGAGGTTCACTAGGAACTCTTAAGTACCGGTCGCTTAGACGATATTTCGCCTTGTTGATAGAAGGGCCCTTTCGGCTTGTTCCCAAACAAATCTTAACTTTAGAACTTAAAAACTAAAGAAATTTTTACTAAATTAATTAATTGTTTGATTTAGCCTAAATTAAAATATTGAACAAAAGAAGCTAGAATTGATAGAAAAAGAAAATTGCTACGGTGTCAATTCTAACAAGATTAGTTGAACAATAATTTGCTTAAGTGATGACAATTATATAAGATCAATTGTCCAAAGAGTAATGTATATGACAATGATCAACCAATGTGAATATTCAAAAAATTGTTAAGAATGAAGCAAATTTACTTAATGTATAACCAAGTAACTACAATGGATTATACAAAGATCAACCAGATACAATTGCTTAATGAATAATAATTGATAATATAGTAAGTTTGATAATGTAGTTTTGTAGCAGAGACTTTATGCTACTTTTCTAACAGAGACACATAAAGTTTCAGCTATGTAGCAAGTTTTAGGTAGTTTTTGTAATTTGATCCGAACAGAGACTTTATGCTGGTTTTTCTAAATTCTAACAGCAAGGAAAATTGATTTACAAAGATCAAACAGTAATTTTTTTTCATCAGCATCTAGTACTTCGAAATCGACACTCGCTATTTTGGCCATTTTATCTATCATATGAAAAACATGCATAAATTAAAATTAAATATTCATGCATAATCATAAATGTTACAGAGCTCATAATAAAAATACCACGGTGCTTAATAAAACAGTTCAGTCCAGAAGCTAATATGCAATCTGTCAATATTACAGTAAGTAATTTTTTTTAATCATTCTTTCTGAATTTATAATCAAGTAACCAAAAAGGGAAAAGTCTACATAAAAGAAATTTGAAAATTCAACCATCGGTAGGTGGACCCTTGTTTTCTGGAGAAAAGAAGTTCTGGTTTATGTTTCTTCTATTCCAATGACTATTCTCATATTTTACTCAAACCGATCTGCTACTTTTTTTTTCGAAGACCAAAACAGTTCTGTCATGGACCTTAAAATAAGTTACAATTGTTTGAGTAATATTTGTTTTTTTTAATAAGAAGCAAATTTGTTTTGAACGTTAGCAATATAAAGAATATCACTCTTAGATTGTTAGATATATATATTGCTAATTTTCATTCAAAAAATTAATTTGTAAAAAAAAAATTTAAGAAGTGTTACCAGCCTCTGGTCGGATCGACTAGGGAAAAAGGAATGATGACGTCGAGATCTGGACGTCGATTCTCCTTGCTTCAGCAATCATGCTGATAACGTGTTTGAAGGGATACTAGATATCGTAGAATAGTACTTTTCTTTACTTTATTTCATCATATGGAAAGGGCTATATATATAGGGATAAGGGGCAACCCAAGGGTCATGAGTTACATAACCCAAGGGTCATGAGTTACATGATCCCAAGGGTCATGTGTAACTCATGACATAATAGTGAATAGTAAGTGTTTCACAACAGTTCTTAAATTTTATGCCTCTTATACTACTTTTATCAGGCTCTGGCTATGACTTTAGCTTTATAGGATGTAAGAACCTGTGGATTTTTACTGTTGTGCAACTGATGTCCCTTTCCTTTCATTATTTAATTTATCTTTTCACTATTTTTTATCATTCAAAATTTTGTTCAAAAAAAAAATACTTTTTAAGAGTACAGGGCTCCTGGTCTGAGGACCTATTTGTCGGTGTTTTGCTTTAGAGAACTTGAAAGATAGTCCCACATTGCCTAGGCCAAATGGATTGTATCTCTATATAGAGTTTTGCTTGTGTTGAGAGAATCACATGAGGTGTGGAGAGGCACATGGGTACTATGTGGGAGGATTTTTCTAGTGGAAAGAAGGCTAACCCAACAAAAAAGCATTAATGCTTTTTGTCATGCTAATGGAATTATTTTCTTGTGGAACTAAGTCCCGAAGGGGCTTAGCAACTCGAACTCGGACTTGGGATCGGACTCAGGCTCAAGGGCGCAAAGTGGCACTTTGTTGGGACACTTTGTACATTGCACGTCAGCATCGGCGCATGGCGCCTAGTGCGCAGTTGATGCGCTCGTGCGCGAGTCGTATGTGCAGAGGCCGCGCAGGGGCTGCGCAGGAGCCACGGGACCGCGAGGATGCGCTGTTGTGCTGTAGCGCTGCTGCTCGCTTGCGGGGATGCACGTCTGTATTGTTGCACAGCTATGTGCATGCATGCGGGCTGCTGCACGCTTGCGGGGCAGCACGTTTGTGCTGTTGCGCAGCTACGCGCAGACACGCGGGATAACGGGCTGAGTGGGCTAAGGGGCACATGCAGTTTATGATGTCACTGATTGGAAGACTTGAGTGGTTATGAAAAGATTGAGACAATGAATCAGATCCATCTTTTGTGGGATTAGAATTTAATTCATTCAAATCTTTCCATTATTCGCTCATATCTTTTCGCAATCTATTACGGCCAGGATTTGGATTAGGGTTTCGGCCCTTCTCTATAAATACTCTCTTCGTGCCTTCATTGAAGACTTACGCTAAAATCAAGAGACGAAGAGAGCTGCGCCGCCGCTGTCATTAGAGTCCATTGAAGTTCTTCGTGTTCAGGGAAGGAGGTGACAGCGAGCGTTCCAGAAGTTCTTTCAAACTTGCTGGTTCCTTGGAGTAGATTGCAATAAGAGGAATCTTGCTTTAAGCAACGGTGATCTTAATCACCCTACCGAAGTTGTCTTCATCAACTCCGGTTCTCACAAAGAGACTGTGACTTCCACTCGTGTTCTCATAAAGAGACTGAGTCATCAACCTTGTATCTCACAAAGAGAAAGAGTATTCATCTCTCTCTAAGAGATCGAGATTTCCATCTAACGATTTGTTTCGGGAATAACAATCGCAAAGCAAGATTCAGATCTAATGGAGAACAACCGTGCACAACCTCTCGACACAAGTTTTAACAAACTTGAGAAGTTTAACGGGGAGCATTATAACGTCTAGAGGAGAAATGTCAGGCTTAATCTTCAACTCGTGAGCGTCGACTACGTATTGAAAGATCCTGAGCCTTTGATTCCAGAAGGTTAAAATGCTCGAAAGGTTGCTGAAGCCATGGCTTTGCAGTCGAAGTGGAAGAGAGATAACAACCTTGACAAGTTGTTGATCTTGAACTTTATGTAGGACTCTCTGGCGGAGTCATACGACAAGACGGTCAATGCAAAAAGACGTTGGGAGTCTGTAGAGAATCTCTACAAGGTAGATGAAAACATAAACAAGATCCGCGTGACCGAAAAGGTCTGGAGGATGCGCTTTGAGGACGACAAAACCATGTTGCTCAAGTCAAGGAGTTCCTCAAGCTACGTCAAAAGCTGGCGGATGACGGTAAGCCCTTGGTCGATGCTTTTGTCGTCGGGGGTATTGTCGCCAAGATCCCACATGGGTGGAGCAATTTCATCATGGACATGCACCGTAAGATGATGGAAGTAGATCTGGAGCGCCTCTTGTACTGGATACATGTTGAAGACGAGTTGAGGGATCAACTCAAAGTGGACACATTGTGTCACGACCCGCATCCGTTTTTTTTAAACGGATACGAGACGTGTCCAAGCCAGCCTACGCCAAAGAGTCGACGGTAGAACGCTGTCACGGCCATGATAATCAAAATAAATAAAACAATGCTCATTCACAAAACTAATTTAACTTACAATATTCACAAGTTTTATATTTGTAGAAAAATATAAACTTGTACAAATATTTGAAAGACTACAACTCAACTATCTAGCTAGTCTCTAGGCTTTTGTCTGCAAGTACACCTGTATCTCCCAATGCTAAGTGAATCTATGGCTAACCTAAAAAATATTGGTTTCCAATCAGGAATAGAACGAGTACAATTCACTGAATGCAGTTCTAATATAAGAAAATGACTATAAGACAGAGGTTAGACTTTAGACATATGATATATAAAAATAAACGGAAGAAACAGAATTAAACTAAATATCGAAAACAGTAAATAAAATGCAAAAAAATACTCACCGACAGACTGACTGAAATACCTTTGATATGTGATTGGTTTCGGGACAATTATATGACACTGTCTACACTGTTTAAAGTTACACTGTCTATACTGTCTAAAGTTACACCGTCTACATTGTATAAAGTTACACTGTCTATATTGAATAATGCAATAAAGAAACACGGTCTACTTTGCAATAATAAATCACTGTTTACACTGTCTACTTTTCAATAATAAATCACTGTTTACACTTTTTACTTTACAATAATAAATCACTGTCTACACTATCTACTTTGTAATAATAAATTACTGTCTACACTGTCTAAGTTCAGATCACACATCGTTGGTACTTCACCCTCCCGACACAACAAGGAACAAAAATCAACATAAAACTGAAATCACAGATCTATCGACTAAACACTGATGCATAGTAAGGATTAATACTGAAAACAAACAATAAACTGTACTCGCATGTGGTCCTGTGCCGGTGAAACCGATAATCTGAGCCACTCAGTGTGCCACAATAGTCAAAACTCGTACAACAGTCACCGGACGCTGAAATAAACATTACCAATATTCTCAGAATAGTCAAATTAGCTTGGATTGCCCGTCCTTAAGTTCAATTCTGGAACCAGGGGAAAAACAGTAATTTTGGATCAAAATGGTGTTCGCCGTTGGACCCGCTATGCATCGAAAAGCGTGCCAGAGTCAAATGTCTCTAAAGTCGTTAAACTACATATCTACGGATTCATTTTGATGATATGAACCCAATGGTATATCCAATTTTGGATTCCGTTGGGCTGTGCACGAAATCGTCCGTTGAGTCGTATCGTGGGGCCCGCAAAATGGCGATCCAATCAACTGTCTCAGAATCGAACCAAACTTGGCATACAAGACCAGAAAAATGATACGGTTCTGTTGGCGTAAGTTTCATTTCGATCTGACGAGCGTGCACAAAGTAATTGGAAAATTTGCACATAAGTCGATACGGTGAATTTCGACGGATACGTATCAAATTCGTCGCGCACACGTGACCAATTTTAATTTCGTCAAAGCCCACACGACCACGAAGCTGCTACGCACCTTTCAATGCTTTCGGTTCGCGATCATGTCACCCGGATTGGCGGGACGCACGTCGTATCGAAGATTTTTCATAAATTTCTAATATTTTGGAAACAGTTTTTCCTAATCTTTGGAATCCGATTTCTCGACGTGTATTTGGTGAAAACAAATTCCATAAACTGGGTTTCAGTGTCCTATAGGTTGTCTAGGACCTCCTTCAAATAGATTTCTAAATATCGCTACGGCTTGGCGGCAATTTGCCTTCCAATATGGGTGTTTGGACTGATTTAGGTGTCCTGTTTCGACAGGTTTTTCGGCAACTTTGGGTTCGCTTTATGACGCATGCAGTGCAAAGTGAATCGTGGTAATTGAATCAAAACGAAGGTGGTTAGGTTAGGTGCATACCAGAGAAAACGGCTAGTCGAAAGATCGATCGTGCGCGACGAATTCCCTCGATGAAGTCGGCCTGCGGCTGTGCTGTTGCTGTTGTGGAGTCAGCGTGCCTGTACGCGGTTTGGCCGACGATGGCTCTTCGGCCAGCGACGGCACGATGGGACGGCACGCGCAGACACATGGGGTCGCTGGGAGCTTGCATGGGTTAGGGTTTGGTGTTTGGTCAAAAACTCCTCCTTCTCGTGTATATATAAAGGATGGGAGTTGGGTTTTATTCGCTCGGGTTGGGTTGCTCGCTCGGCTGAGCTGGGGTTTCTTGGGTCTGGGCTTTCTTTATTTGCTTCTTATTATATATATATATATATATATATATATATATATATATATATATATATATTTAATATATATATATATACACTCACATACATATATTATATATAATATGTATATATATATACGTATACATTAATAAATTATGAATATAAACACATGCCCATATAATCAAATATATATATATACATACATACATATATATATATATATTTTTTTTTTATATATATAGACATACATACATATATATATATATAAAATATATATATATATATATATATATATATATATATATATATATATATATATATATATTTTTTTAATTTTTATATATATATATATATATATATATATATATATTTTATATATATATATATATATATATATATATATATATATATATATATATATATATATATATGCCTATCTATGTATATCTCCATAAACTCAAATAAACCCCACTAGCATCTACTCCTAGTGTAGAGCCTATGTATATAAATATGACTATATACGATAATACAACATTTATCTGACAAATATAATATAACCAGTTATAATAAAATGATATTATATAGTAGTAATCTCAATAATATTTATAATAAATAATAATAATAATGAAATTCAATAAATCTACAATGGCGTATATACCATTTTGTACAGTCTAATAATCCCGAAATGTACGAAGACCAATTTTATACAAAAGTCACTGAATATCACTAATAATAATATTTATAATATTTAATTATGAATACTCAAAAAATATTTATTAAATCATTAAAACGAAATACAACACCCTCATTCCAAATTGCATCAACACGAATGTCATTGGACGTGCCGCATGACTACACGGGCTTGGGCTCAGTTCGGGTCCAGTCCGGGCTAAAATGGTATAACCGGTTTTCCCTAAAACTCAATAATATAAATAATAAATAAATAAAACTTCAGTAAGGGTTGAGTCGCAACTTGGCCTGGTTTTCCTAGTTAGGACATCACTATGGCTCGTCCTTCCCTACTAGGGCTAATACACTAGTCAAGACACACGACCATGCTATCTGTGCCATGATTCCTAGCCGCCTTGTACTCCAAAACTCAACCAGGGCTAAAATCCTCTATCATAATAATTAACTAAATAATTATTTATAAAACTCTAAAAATCACCATTTAATTCAAATAAATAAATAAAATATTATCAAAATTTTGGAAAGAGGGGTTATAAATCTACCCACCTTAAAATAATTTCGTCGTCGAAATTCTAATTCATAACTATTCCTTAAATTTTAAAAGAAAATCTACCATTACCTTAATCTCCTCGAATTTTTAATTCCTCAAAAATAGTTTATATCCTCCTCCTAGGCATTTTGTAACTACGAAACTCCGAGGACTTCTACCCACCTTTGGTCACACTACTCCCTCAAATCTTATATCACTAAAACTTTAAAATCATCCAACTACTTGCTAAAATTAGCTACCAATAGATATCTACTGTATAGGGCATCTGCAATCCTCTCCTATCTATCAAGCAACCCCAAAATTTAACAAGCAACAAATTACACAAGTGGCTAAGAAATATTAGTAAACTCTAATAAGCATGACCCTTCGTCGCTCTGAAATAAGAAGGACGGGAAGATAAGAAAGAATAACCGAGGGCAATTATAAAGTTCAAGAGAGGTAGAGAGTATCCAATTATGCAGATAGGCAGAAAGTCTATGAACCATTGTCTTATTTGCTAGAGTGGGCTACTCTTGTTCAGTCACTTGCTAAATCGAAGAACCCTTCGTTTCTTAGAGGGGCCTGCAATTCATGCAATACAGAAGTTTTATCCTCAAAATTCTGAATAGGTACCATAATAAAACGGAATTTCAGAAATCAAGATTTGTGATCCTTTCCGTGGTTATTTAAACACACGAGCAAATGCAATACCGGATCGTATCGTGACTTCTAGGTAGATGGAATAAGGGTTGTGAATGACTTCACATTCTAAGAGGTGGAGACTACATAATAGGTATAGGAACCTATTTCAAATAGTTCGGTTTTATAGTCCAAATATGGTGGTACGTATGGACGAGTTTTACTGGGTCTTAATAGGTTTCCTGATTGGACATCAATCGTTGGTTGGATGTACCCTAGATTCCAATTTATATTGACTGGACGAGATCCCAATATTAAAACTATTTCTACTAGGTTAGGGTAACCTAGAATAGGTTTCCAGCCCCGTGGTTGAGCTAGTTGCCAGTCAGATTGGTCAAATAGGTTCTGTAAGCCTTGAAGATGCGCCTTCCGTAACTTTTGTGTTTAAGTAGCACGAGAAGACACAATTGAGTGGCACACTAGTGACATATACGTAGTGGCTTCGAGTAGATCACAACCATATATTGGGTCGAAAGGTTTGAGTCGAGATTGAGTCTCTAAATGTAGCCGAGAAGTTTACCGATATTATGGTAAGGGTTATAGCTAGTCCTTTTTACCTGAAAGTCGTACCATAAAAATAGAATACAAGGGGACGTGTTTGAGTGGGACATGATATACCTAGATGAAGGTGGACTCGTCTAGATCTTGCATGCAAAATTTGTTAGAAGGTAACAGCTGGTCTCGTGCTCCGATTATTAATGACACAGCAGGGGATACAAAATGATCTAAATGGAAAGTGGGAGTCCATGGGGCACTAATTATCATCCTAATAGAATTTATTCTAATCAATCGATAATCCTTGCATTACGCAAAATTCTATGAGGCTTACGGTCTACTCACCTTAGAATCTAGGGCATAGTTTTAGGAATAATGAGGTTAGAAAAATTTCAAAGTCCGGATATTGTACATCGATTCTTGTTAGTAAAGAACAAGGCACGACATAACAGAATACGGTAGATATAAGTCAAGTCAAGGATCGTTCCACAATAAAGGGAAAACGAGTGTGTACCATGACACACGGTCGATAAAATAGAATGATCCACTCGTCCATAGTATACAAGAGTTACCGACGGGGTAACCAACTCTAAGGCACATCATTTGAAAAGATTTCTAACAACTGAGTCGTGAATCTCTATTCATCTCACGTCTAAACTGTGGGTTTTGGTCGAAGAATGGTTTGGTTAAGGCTAAAGGGTAGCTAGTTAAAGCAAGATTCAAGCAATTAATTTGAGGCTTGCAACATTTGGTTTCTTGAGAATAGTTTGGCAATTTGACTAAGGGTAAAACCTTACTCATTCTCAAATTCATATGGCTAGAAGGTCCCAATAGTAGTTTAAGGGTCGAGAGGAGAACGAATAACTCAACCACATGGCTGGCCGACGGTAGCTACACTTGTGTATACAACTATCATAGCCATGGGTTACTCTGTATCCATCTACCAATTTTGAGCTTTCGTCTTTCCAAATCAGTGAAAGACAAAAACAAATAAAGAGTTCATGGGAGATGTTGCTGAATATAATTTCGTGATTCAAAAGCGAATGTATAATTCAAGTGGAATTGTTAATACAGTCGCGGATGAGATCCTAGAGACATCTACATCTCAATCCACGTAGGTTAATCAGAGGGGAACAAATCGAGTACACTAAGTTTGATCAGACCGTAGTACATCGACTCTGATTAGACAATATGTTAGTGGACATCCCCAATAAACATTTGTCTTGAATCAATCTCGATAAAAGAGTAAGCTTGCAAAACTAGGCTATAATAGCAGCATTTGTCAAGATAGTCAAAATACAAGTGTGTAAGATTTTTGAAAGGAGGCACAAGTAGTTCGAGTTTTGTGAAAATCAAAACCTTACCTGGTGTTCTTCTTATACCGTCATCCTACTACCTTCTTACCCATAAGGCCTTGGACGACTAATGGGTTATGAACCTCTAAATTCTATATTCTGGGTAAACCTATCAGTGTTAGTCAATTACCTTGTCAATAAGTCACAAGGATCATGGAATGCTAGGTTGGGAGACACGCTACCCAACTTACAGAACTTTCACTAGTATTGGGTTTGGATCTTATGGGTCACACAGGACATTTTCCTATCCTCTATGGTATCCAAAACTTGTAATCATGTTTGAAGTCGTTTCACCGAGGATTATGCCTCGTCCGTGTACTCTAGTTGTGGTAAACCCTTGGTTTTGTAACTCAAACATGATACAAAATTGAACAATTCTTACTCTATCCAATATCGACTCAAGGGTAACTACGATCAAGAGAGGACCACTAGCTATATTTTAGCAATATTCCATAACCTATATTTTTCTTAAACTAACTTCAACTCTAGGGGTCGTGCCTCGCCAGTGCGCTGTTGGCTGCAGTGAATCCATAGTCCTTATAATCCAATTAAATGGCGGCAGTACGCTGATGTCCTGCTATTATGAGTTAACTATCATTCCTTTTAACTATATCTGTAAAAATTTATGAGCTTCTAGAGATTCAAACAAGTTGACTACGAAATAAAGCGTAAGTAGTTGTCCTATCAGTCACAACCCTAAAAAAATGAAGATTGGACAGGGAGGAAATACATGAAGACAAAAGAAATACAACCATTCTAATATCTATTTCATGTGTATTCAAACCATGGAGGAAAAACTTTGGGTCGAAACTAACTCGAGGTTCGTATATGGATAACATAATCAGAAATAATAATTCTTAGGGCAAAAATAGGAACTGAATAAGCAATTTGGACTAAGATAAGAGGACGATATCTAAAGAGACAAAGAGAAAGAATTGAACAATTTATCGTGGTTAGATCATTAATTCTATGAAGCCCTGTCTCACCAAGTGAATAACTTATCCACGTTTGATCATATCGCCATAACAAGAGGTAATGGTGTACCTATGGGGATTTGAAAAACTATCAAAATTAATAACTCCTCATCTACATTGCATGGCCTAAACTACCCGTCGGTAAATTGGTATAAGGGACTCCTAGTCCTAGTTATTCTCTTAAATTAAATTAACCCTAACTTGTGAATGAGCATTTCCTAGTCGCAAGCTCGCAATAGTACGACTAACTTAAGTACTATCACGAGTTCGCATGATTTGCGAAAACTGACCTGCATGGGCCACCACAAAAACTTGTCACGACCCGCACCCTTTTTTTCTTTTAAACGGATACGAGAAGTGTCCAAGCCAGCCTACGCCGCAGAGTCGGCGGTAGAACGCTGTCATGGACGTGATAATCAAAATAAATAAAATAATGCTCATTCATAAAACTAATTTAACTTACAATATTCACAAGTTTTATATTTGCAAAAAAATATAAACTTGTACAAATATTTGAATGACTACAACTCAACTATCTAGCTAGTCTCTAGGCTTTTGTCTGCAAGTACACCCGTATCTCCCAATGCTAAGTGAATCCACGGCTAACCTGAAAAATATTAGTTTTCAGTCAGGAATAGAACGAGTACAATTCACTGAATGCAGTTCCAATATGTGAAAATGACTATACGACAGAGGTTAGCCTTTAGACATATGATTTATAAAAATAAACGGAAGAAACAGAAATAAACTAAATATCGAAAACAGTAAATAAAATGCAAGAAAATACTCATTGACAGACTGACAGAAATACCTTTGATATGTGATCGGTCTCGGGACAATTACACGATACTATCTATGCTGTCTAAAGTTACAGTCTACACTGTCCAAAGTTACAGTGTCTACATTGTATAAAGTTACACTGTCTACATTGAATAATGCAATAAAGAAACACGGTCTACACAGTCTACTTTGTAATAATAAATCACTGTTTATACTATCTACTTTGCAATAATAAATTACTGTTTACACTCTCTACTTTGCAATAATAAATCACTGTCTACACTGTCTACTTTGCAATAATAAATCACTGTCTACACTGTCTAAGGTCAGATCACACATCGTTGGTACTTCACCCTTCCGACACAACAAGGAACAAAAATTAACATAAAACTGAAATCACATATCTATCGACTAAACACTGATGCATAGTAAAGATCAATACTGAAAACAAACAATAAACTGTACTCGCCTGTGGTCCTGTGCTGGTGAAACCGATAATCTGAGCCATTCAGTATGCCACAATAGTCAAAACTCATACAACAGTCTCTGGACGCTGAAATAAACATTACCAATGTTCTCAGAATAGTCAAATTAGTTAGGATTGTCTGTCCTTAAGTCCAATTCTGGACACAGGGGCAAAACTATAATTTCGGGTCAAAACGGTGTCTGCCGTTGGACCCGCTTTGCACCGAAAAGCGTGCCAGAGGCAAAGGTCTCTAAAGTCGTCAAACTAAATATCTATGGATTCGTTTTGATGATACGAACCCAACGGTATGTCCAATTTTGGATTCCGGTGGGCTGTGGACGAAATCGCCCGTTGAGTCGGATCGTGGGGCCCGTAAAACGGTGATCCAATCAACTGTCTCAGAATCGGACCAAACTTGGCTTACAGGACCAGAAAAATGATACGGTCCTGTTGGTGCAAGTTTCATCTCGATCTGACGAGCGTGTACAAAGTAATTGGAAAATTTGCACAGATGCCGCTACGGTAAATTTTGACGGATACGCATCAAATTCGTCGCGTACACGCGACCAATTTGAATTTCGTCAAATCCAACAGGACCACGAAGCCGTTACGCACCTTTGATGCTTTCGGTTCGCGACCACGTCGCCCGAATTGGCGGAATGCATGTCGTATCAAAGATTTTTTATAAATTTCTAATATTTTGAAAACAATTTTTCCTAATCTTTGGAATCCGATTTCTCGACGTGTAGTCGGTGAAAACAAATTTTGTAAACTGGGTTTCAGTGTCCTATAGGTTGTCTAGGACTTCCTTCAAATAGATTTCTAAATATCGCTACGTCTTGGCGACAATTTGCCTGCCAATATGGGTGTTTGGACTGATTTAGGTGTCCTGTTTCGACAGGTTTTTTGGCAACTTTGGGTTCGCTTTACAACGCATGCAGTGCAAAGTGAATCGAGGTAATTGAATCAAAACGAAGGTGGTTAGGTTAGGTGCATACCAGAGAAAATGTCTAGTCAAAAGATCGATCGTGCACGACGAATTTCCTCGACGAAGTCGGCCCGCGGCTGTGCTGTTGCTGTTGTGGAGTCAGTGCGCCTGTACGCGGTTTGGCCGACGGCGGCTCTCCGGCCAGCGGCTGCGCGGTGGGGCGGCGCGCACAGACCCAGGGGGTTGCTAGGAGCTTTCGTGGGTTAGGGTTTGGTGTTTGGTCGAAAAGTCCTCCTCCTTCTCGTGTGTATAAAAATGATGGGAGTCGGGTTTTATTCGCTCGGGTTTGGTTGCTCGCTCGGCTGAGCTGGGGTTTCTTGGGTGTGGGCTTTCTTTATTTGCTTCTTATTTACTCTATTATGTATATATATATATATATATATATATATATATATATATATATGTATATACATTAATAAATTATGAATATAAACACATGCCCATATAATCAAATATATATATGTATGCCTATATATGTATATCTCCATAAACTCAAATAAACCCCACTAGCATCTACTCCTAGTGTAGAGCCTATGTATATAAATATGACTATATACAATAATACAACATTTATCTGACAAATATAATATAACCAGTTATAATAAAATAATATTATATAGTAGTAACCTCAATAATAATAATAATAATAATAATAATAATAATAATAATAATAATAATAATAATAATGAAATTCAATAAATCCATAATGGTGTATATACCATTTTGTACAGTAATAATTCCGAAATGTGCAAGACCTATTTTATACAAAAGTCACTGAATATCACTAATAATAATATTTATAATATTTAATTATGAATACTCAGAAAATATTTATTAAATCATTAAAACGAAATACAACACCCTCATTCCAAATTCCATCAACACGAATGTCATTGGACGTGTCGCATGACTACACAGGCTTGGGCTCAGTTTGGGTCCAGTCCGGGCTAAAATGGTATAACTTCCATAAAACTCAATAATATAAATAATAAATAAATAAAACTTCGGTAAGGGTTGAGTCGCAACTTGGCCTGGTTTTTCTAGTTAGGACATCACTATGGCTCGTCCTTCCCTACCAGGGCTAATACACTAGTCAAGGCACACGACCATGCTATCCGTGCCATGATTCCTAGCCACCTTGTACTCCAAAACTCAACCAGGGCTAAAATCCTCTATCGTAATAATTAACTAAATAATTATTTATAAAACTCTAAAAATTACCATTTAATTCAAATAAATAAATAAAAATATTATCAAAATTTCGGAAAGAGGGGTTACATATTGTCCAAACAGATGGCCAAGGCCAACATGGTGCAAGGAGGAAATTCTAAAGGGAAGCAGAAGGCTCCCTACCAAAAGAAGGATGACGTTCACCATCTAAACATGAAGTCGGCTCAGTTCTAGCCCAAGTCCAAAAACCTGGAACTTGTTTCAACTGTGGCAAAAAAGGCCACTAGAAGAGGGACTGCAAAGAAAAAACAAAACAAATGGAACAAGGTAAGGCTAACTTTGTTCCTAAGATTGCGCAGGTTGACTCAGCTAGAGTTGACACGGACTGGTGGATCGATACTGGGGCTTCTTATCATGTTTGCTCAAAGAAGGTGTGGTTCACCACGTACCAACCTATTTCTGAGAAGGTTACGGTGGCGAACCAGACACAAGCTGAAGTACTTGGGATCAGGACGGTGGTACTGCAACTGACTTCGGGGAAGTCATTGACGTTGTAAAATATGAAGCATGTACCGGCCATAGCAAAGAACCTGATCTCGGGAAGTCTGCTCTACAACACAGGCTTGAGGATGGATATCAACACTGGTCAAGTCATTATGCACTACAACAAAAATACCTTTTAATGACGGCTAAAAAATGTCATTAATTAAGAACCATGACGCTTTTTTTTAATCCAAGCGCTATAAAATCGGGTGTCATAAATGTTTTTCAAAGCGTTATAGATAATTCTTCCGAAAACATCATTAATAGGTTAAATTTCTGCTACGTTTTTTTTCAAAGTGTTATGGATAGTTATGTAAAACCCTTATGAATAGTTAATATGGTTTAGAAGTCAGTTCATTTTGAAAGCGTTATGAATGGTCATTGTATCACATTTATAACGCTCTTTACTACATGTTATACATTCCAAACACTACTCAATTCAATTCGAAAACAACCACTTTGAACCATATTCGCAACAAATTATTGAAATGTAATATAAAGTACCATTAATCTCCATTTTATTGTCTCAAAATAGGGTACATATATATACATCTTTCAAAATATATAGAGTATCCAATATAGAGTACATTCTATATTTCCCAGGCCATATATATACATCTTCTCAAAATATATAGAGTATATAATGTAGAGTACACTTTAGCTACATCAAAACTATCCGCATGAAAACATCCCATACATTAGCTTCAACTTAGTCACATGAAGACCTGTGTCCACAGCACATGTTCCATGCAAAAGATAAAATAAGGTTTAATAAATATGATATAATGATGTATATATATGTAACTATATGATCTTGAATGATGTATAAGTCCTGATTAAAAACACACATTAAGATAACAATTCAAGATATGTTATAGAAAACTATTGTGTGGAGTTTCTGTCAGATTCATCTATGTGTATATATATATAACTATCATAAAGATGTTGGCTAAGGCCTGAGGCTATTGCCTGCAGGTATGGCAAGTGGCAGCAGATGTTGGCTAAGGCTACTGATGCAGCAGATGTTGGCTAAGGCTTGAGGCTATTGCCTACAAGTAGGGTAAGTGGCAGCAGGCCAGGCCAAAGCAGTAGGCTACATTAGCAGCAGCAGGGGACTCATTCCCCCTTCCAGCTTGACCTACTGTAGGCTCTTGGCCATAGGCCTACGCAAGCAGTGAGCCAGTGCCAGTTAATGAGTGTCAGTCATAGTTTAGTGAGTGTCTTGACAGTGTCTTGAGTGTATTGTGTCCATGTGACACTAGGGTGTCTCGTATCATTAATGGAAATGAGTGAATGAATGTTAAGTATCGGTCAAGTGTCTAAGAGGTTTAGTGTAAAAGTGTTAAGTGCCAGTTTTAGTTCAGATGAGGGGTTGATATCTCCATGTATCTGTGCTTTTGGAATTGTGTGTGCGTGTGAGTAAAGTAAAGAGTAAGGTGAGTTAGTGTTTCAGTATCAATTAGAATACATGAGTTAGAGGTCAGTAACCCAATATCAGAGTTAGTGTCAGTTGAGTGTCAGTATAAATGTTAGTAATCAGTTAGTTAGAGAGGGTGTGTGGTACACATATGGATGTGGCCAATAGGTTAGGGTATGCCCTGCAAATTGGAGAGCAGGTAAAAGGGAGGGGATCTTGTTAAGGATATTACCTTGACCCTCATGTATCCATATGATTGACAATGAATTCGATGAATTCGCATCGGACATCATCTATTTCTTCCTGCGTGTATGTTAATTTTCCAGCCATTTTTTTAGCTAAAAAGTCATAAAATAGTTACATTACTTTATATAATTTCAGAAAAGTAATTAAGAATTAAATTAATGAACAACTTACCTTTAACTCAATAGTAGGAGAGGGGTCTTCCATGAGATCCCGCATATATTTCATAACAAAATATCCGCATTCATAACCTCCAGGTTGTTTCGGGACCTACATGAAGATATTATTTGTAAGAGAATGTAATGTCCATGATTATATTAAGTCATATATTAGTTTGATAACCTTGGGTTATTTCCAAGTAGGACTTCTATTTGATCTTTTACCACCAATATATGCTGTGTTGAGGCCACTAGTAGAAAATAATTGTATATACTAACATCAGAATATACACATTATTAAAATATTAACAATAATAATAATAATTTCACTTACGTATTGAAAAACAACTTAATATCTCCTCTCGGTTTAAAACACAGCGAGTCCAACCAGTAAACATTAAAGGTAGAGAGGTCAACAACAATTAGAATCCAATGCTTTCTGCATTAAAGGGAACATGAATGGAATAAAGCACATTGGTTATTGAATAGGAAAGAAAAATCTGGCTATTTGATTAAAACTTCTTACTCCTTGTAAATGAATGGAATGAAGAAAATTTGGGTTTTCTTAGCCTCTTGGAGCCTTTCTCTAACCAGATTTCTTATTGCAGGCCCGGGTGCATTACTCATAACAGAAGGGTTGAACATTATCAAAAGCTCCCGAGAGTTTGGAAATTTATCAAGCAAAAACCTAAGGCCAAAAGAATAGTTAAATATGGTGTCAATCTCAAAATCAAAATTTTAGAATATAAATTTCATATTTCTTTCCTCATGTAGGAAACAACAGGATTCACATCTAGCCATTGCATCCTACATACCTCCAATAAAACAATTTTAGAAAGATAACAAGATGGATTAAAGCTTTCGAACATTCCTTTCTCTAATGGTATTTTAAGATGAGGGTTGGTATCCTTAATGGTTTCTACCATCTCTCCGAAAGTGTCAATTATCTCCCTACCACAGCCAGCAACCTTCAAAGGTTGAACATTGTCAGATTCAATTGGTTTAGTACTTACCTGTTGCATATTGAATTTTTTTAGACAATTTCATAAAAGATATTGACACTAGCATTAAATAATATTACCTCAAGACCACCAACAATAAACCCTTTGGGCCAAGCTACTAAAGACCCAATTGCATCTTTAACAACTTCCATTTCTCCATGAAGTGGCACGGGAAGGCTCACAATAGGTTGAAGGGCTTTCATAATTGAAACCCTAACATTATGTTCTCCTAATTCAACATTATGAATTTTCTCATTTGGTCCACACCCTTCAAAGACAATTCCCTCGGCAACAATATTTTCTTTTGTGCCCACTGCTAGCTTACATTTGGTTCCCTAAACAAAATAAGAAACAGTTATTTCTGGATATAATTACTACATGTTATAATTAAGTTGTTGAATTAAGATTATGTATTGAATATATGTACTTACCATGCCAATGTTTGATGTAGGATATGTTATGAATTTTTGCTCGCTTAACTTTCTATTCTGTTTCACCTTTTCAAAGAAGATAGAAGATAAAAAAGCATATTAGAATAAATATATTAGACAAAAATAGAAGAAGAAAAGCTTATTAGATGAAATAGAACCAATTGTAATAAGCATTACCTTAGAACCATATGATGGACTCTTGTTTCCAAGAGACTCGTGTTCATTCTTATGAGACATTATATAGTTCCTATTACCACTTCCTTTGGTATTGGAAGCAACCTTCTCAGATGTTTGTGAAGCTCCTTGGGCTAGAAATTCTTTTAGCATGATCTCCAATTCTTGTCTCCGTTTACGCTCCTCTTCCAATTGGGACTTGAGTACTTCATTTTGTTTTTTAACTCCCCGTTTTAGAAGCTTGAAATTGGTCGTTGGTGTCGGTCCTAATCCAAAACCCCAAATACGTCCCGAATGCTCAGGAGTGCCCAACGCCAAGGTTAGAATATCCGAAGCTCCTTCGGTCACCAAACTCCTGTCTTCCTTTTGTTTGATGTATTCCTCCTATAAAAAGTACAAGGTTTTAGAAATATAAGCATGTTGATAAGCAGGATTCCTCTTAATAGACTGGACGATATATACTCACCACTTTCATAGCTACGTCCTTAGTCCCATCGTCAGTAAATGTACCGTCCTTACTAACTCGTGCTTTTGTCCAAAAAAACTTCTGTCATCTATATATTTTTCCTCCAACTGTCATTGCTGTTTTGAAAGAAAAAACCACGTTATAATAATATATATGTCCACATGTAAATCATGTTAACTGATATACAAATATGCATTACCAGCTCCTCTTTAAGATCGGCATATCCCTTCATGCTTAAACGATAAGGAAACTTGCCCTTGGCTCTCCGAATACTTTGCTCCTTTCTCATTTTCTTATGATTACAACACATGGAGATAGAGAAGAAATAAGATTTATATAATAGGGACCTAGTCATCCTTGTTATGCATAAAAAAATAATTTTAATAATTTTGACAAGTTAACCTTAAAATTTGCAGACAGTCTGCTTTTGACGAATTCCTCCCACACAGATTGTTTTAAGATCCCTGAGTACTTTGGTGGAGGGTGCTTGAGAAGCTCAATATTGCCCTCATTCGGATAAATCCAATGCTTGGTGAGTTGACCTTTGAATGCCCTCCAACTCAGAGCCATGGATGCTAACACAAAGGCTTTACTATTTGGATCCAAGTCAAATTTGGCCTACAACAGAAAATAAATATTCAGCATCTATATATGAGTGCATAACATAGTGCATAACATGTAAAGCATTCCAGTCTGAATAAGTTCAGACTTGAATTCAAGCATTCAATGGTGTAGTGAACAAGTGAATTCAAGTCTTAACTTAGTTCACTTATCTGAACTTGATGTCCAGACCTGAGCTCTCTATGTGCAGGCAATGCATATGCAAGAGGGAATCTGCAGTGCATGACATTAAGTGCACTTCTCAAAAAGAAATATAATATTCCAACCCCTGGGCGCAGGCACCAAATTGATTTATAAAAAAGCAAGATCATCCAAAAGTTATAGCCTTTGAAGAATTTTGGTGGACATCACTTCTTGTTAAGCAAAAAAAAATAAGGTAATTGCTGTCATGTTTCAAGTATGAACCTTTTCATATAATAAATAGATAGAGGTATATTAGAATTCAGATACCAAGAGTCACCACAAAATTCACTTATCCATATGTTGCTGTAACCAAGGGACTGAGCTCTCATGGTAAGCACTGAACTGAATGGCAATCCACTTATCCATATGTTGCTGTAACCAAGAGTCACCACAAAATTCGATACAAGAACATTCAAACTGAAACCATAGGGCAGTAATCTCTACTTCTAACACACATTACTATCAATGTACATACCTGAATATGGAAGAGGAAGAAGCATATATATATATATATATTTTACCTAAAGAGGAAGAAGCATATGTTGTACCTGAATAGCAGTCCATAAGCTCTTTTTAACTGATTCTGGCACTTTATGCCAATTTGGATAAGTTATTTTTACTAAGGACTTTACTGTGATGCCGCAACAAGTTGCCAAATTAATTTTTCCTTCACCAATTGGTTGCCCAACATCGTTATAAATGATCTTTATCCTCTCTTCATTCTTTTTGATTTTGCTGACTTTTTTGGATTTTGATGTCCCTCTACCTTTTTTTCGGCTATAATTTTGTTTCCCGGAATCCTCATTGTGCTTTGTAGCCTGTAACAAATAAATGGCATAATTATATTCATATTAATCTTGCTAAAATGTGCTTGAAATAGCATGAAACATAAAATGTGCTTGAAAACTGAGATACAACTAACAAAATCTGAGATTAAGAAGACCAAACCTGAGAACTCAATTTCAGTTTTCAAAATACCAAACCTGAGATAACCATAACATACAACTTTCAAAATCAAACCAAATTCAGTTTTCAAATCAATAATCAAACTCCAAAGTCTCATTCTCAGTTTACAAATACCAGTTAACATTATAAAAGTAAACCCAACCACTGTTTTGATATATGAAACCCTATTCTCAGGTTTTTCAAGCCAACTCAGTTTAAACATTCATACTCAATTCTATTCTCAGGTTCAATTTGAATCTCAGTTCAATCTAAATCAGTTACATACACAAAACCAAATTTCCATTTTTGAAATCCCAGGCTTTCACTCAATCTCAGGTTTGTATATAATTTCGAATCTCAGTTAACATTCAAAACCCAATTTCCAGTTACATTGAATCAAATTCTCAGTCTCCATATATCATTCCCTATTCTCAGGTTCACAGTCAATATTCAGTAACTCATGGATCAAAACATATGTATGTATGTGCTTGAAATAGCATGAAACATAAAATATAGTAGCTTGCAACAACATATTAAGACAATTCTAGATCAAAATAGACTACAGTTTCTCCCACATACTCTGAGATCAAAATAGACTACAGTTTCAAAAAAAATACATATTAAGACAAAAAAGATGAGGGATTTCCATGAAACAGTTCTTGAAACAGTTCTCAAAATAGACTACTAAGTAATTTTCACTTGCAGCAACATTTCAGACCTGCAGCAACATTTCTTTAAATAATTCACTTGCAGCAACATTTCAACAAGAAGATTTGGACTGTGCAATCCAAGTTCCCTCGCAATCTTCACGTAAATAGGTCGAGGGTGATTCATCAACAACATCAAATGACTCAAAATCTGGTACTTTATTGCAAGTTTCATTTGTAATAAAACAATCGATTCCCTCGTCGTCATTGTCTTCATCATAATAAATCCTTTGAGGAGTCGATAAAACGATTGACCAATTATCATCCAATTGATCAGGAACATAAAATACTTGCTTTACTTGAGAAGCAAAACAAAAGAGTCAGACTTGTGGCCAACTCTACCATGCTCGACCAATGTAAAACCAAGTTCATCAACCTTAACACCATTCTTGCTGTCAACCCAATCACACTTGAAGACGGGAACCCGGAAGGAGAAATAGTCAAGCAACCAAATCTGTAATGCCCCAGTCCCAAAATACATAGGACTAGGAACGTAGACATGCCAGCTGTATTCATACGAAGTACATAGGCCTAGTATGGATACATAAGCTGTAAAATGCAGTAAACCACAACTAACTAATCTCAATCCACAATAAATAATAAAATATCAAGAATGAACAATATGGTTCGTGGTCTGCAGTCCACTAGCATACATGTCCGAATAGACTCAAAAGGAAACACGAGTCTAATAAACTAGGCTAATAAGCAGAATATATCAAGATAAGAATATGCAGCACGAGAGAATAATAAAATGAAATTATGCACCAACGATACCTGAATCCTGTAGACGCAAAACATAACCATCCATCAAATTTATCAGCTTGGTTATAACCTGGAGAGATCACCAGGTCCTCAGAAGACTAGCAAGACACATAATATATATGCCTACAGTACAGTAAATAACATGCAAGAAAAATAGGAATAACAAGTAGAGAAAAAGATAACACGTAAGGGAACTCTACAGATGGTGACATGTCATGAGAATATAATATTAATCGTGGCTAAAACTGTAGCCCGGGGAGGCACTAACAGTCCTATAATAGGTTCTCTATCGTAGTCCAGGGAGGCACCAACAATAGAGGATAGCCACGGCTAATAAAACATTCTCTCCTAAGGTACTAGGAAGTCAAGCCTATCTAGTCATGTCCAAGTCAAGTACAGGTCAATCAGGTCAAAAAAAACATGGCACCGGCATATCAATACTATCACTAGACATGAACAAGATAGGAAAGATAGAACAAGTAGTATAGAAAGAAAAATCAAAATCTACGTGCACGTATAACTAGAAAGAATCACGAGGGGAAACAAGAGAGATATGTAACAAAGCAAGAAATACTGAAAATATAGGAAAGCATGTAAATACTGTAGAGTTTGGCAAGGTATACTTGCCTGGGTCGTGAGCACGGTGGTGACGAAGATCAGACAGAAAAGTAGGTAGAACAACGACTGCCGAGGAACTAAGATCCAAACAAACGTCTCTAGATACTGAAAATAGTCTATTATCTAATTATAATTAATATTGTACCTATTAGATTTATTTAGTTAGAAGATGGTATAGATCTTCGTATCAGCTTTCCGAAAAACTAAACGGATCGCATTTTCGTTTCCGGAGACGTTTGTTTGGATCATCTTTGCCACTAGAGTCACTCCACTGTTTTGCTTGACTTGTACGTCGTCACGATCTTTCGTTTGATAGTGACACCCATTAATTGCATAACCTGGAAACTTAGTCACGTGATGTCGAGGTCCTAGAGCTATCCATTTTAATTCATCAGAGACATTTCTAGTTGGGTCTTCTTGTGCAGCCTCAACCTGTCATTTTTTTCCTAAGTTCAATATTTTATTTTTACTAAGTAGAACATAAAATATAGTAGCTTAATCAATACCCTTGATCGTAACCAACTAATAAAGCTACGATTGTGCTCATCTTCTAACCATTTTGCACTTTTCATTCTACGAGGGTGCAACTTTTTCAAGTAGGCCTCGTGCTCCCTATCAAGTAATAAGTAGAATTTTGTTAATTACAAAGCAAAATATAAAAAAAAAGATGTGCTTGGTCCAAAGATAAAACTAAGTAAAGAGTAATATAGACATCTTTACTCGATATAAGGTTGAACATCATTTGTGTTGTGCAACACATAAAGATGTGCTTGGTCCAAAGATAAGCGGTCAACTTTACACATATTTCCTTTTCCTATAGGTTTTTCCTAATTCTTCGTAGAAGGAACTCCAATGGCAGGTTGTTCTTATAGATATTTTGAACAAAACTCAATGGCTTCCTCTGCGATATAACATTATGCAATACACCCTTCAAGACGATTCTTATTTCTTACATAACCCTTTATCACACCCATAAACCTATAATGAACAAATGATAAAGATAACAATGATTACACAAACATTAATCATGTTACTAGATGAAAACCAAAGTTCAGACTAGACCAACCTCTCTAGTGGGTACATCCATCGGAAGAAAACCGGACCGCCAAGTTCGACCTCCCTAATAAGGTGCACCATTAGATGTACCATTATGTCAAAGAATGGTGGTGGAAAATATTTTTCCAATAAGCATAATGTGATCACAAGATTATTTTGGATATCTTGCAATTTTTGTACATTCACGACTTTGGCACAAAGGGCATTAAAGAAGAAACATACTCGTATGATAGCACATCTCACATGCTTTGGCAACACACCACGTATTGCAACAGGAAGTAGTTGTTGCATTAGAACATGACAATCATGGGATTTGAGACCATATAACTTTAGATCTTCCATTGAGACATTAGATCTAAAATTTGAAGAGTAACCATCTGGGACCATAAGGTCATGCAAAGTTTGACACACTATTTTTTTCTCCTGCCTCGATAAAGAATAACATGCAGCTGGAAGATAAATCCCATTTTTCTTATTATGAGGTGCCAATTCTTTCCTTAAGCCTATCTCTACAAGATCTTTGCGACTATTGATCCCATATTTTGTTTTTCCAGGAATATTTAATAGGGTCCCAATGATACTATCGCAGACATTCTTCTCAATGTGTATGACATGTTATGTCCAATAGGAAGATATCTCCAATACTCTAGCTCAAAAAAAAATGGATTTCTACTTCCAACAACTTGTAACTTTGTCTTTTTGTACTTCTTTTTTCCTCTTTTTGGTGTCAATTTCTTTTGCACTTCTGCTTCCTTCTTCTTCTTTGAAGTCTTCTTCTCTGACATCTTTTTTTGGAACATTTTTTCCCCCCAAGAAATGACAATCCCTGCAACCTTTATTAATATTTGTTCCCCACTTAATGGTTCAGGATGAGTTCCGAACTATTTGTCACCATTAAATGCCTTTCTTTGTAATCGAAAAGAATGGTTATGCGGCAAATACCTTATGTGACCAGTATAAATGTTCTTGTTGCAATATTTCAATCTATCTGAATAAGTATTTTCGTTGCATATTGGACAAGAGAAATATCCTTTCACACAACAACCAGACAAGTTGCTATATGCAGGAAAATTGTTAACAATCCATAACAATACAGTTCTCAATGTAAAAGATTCTTGCCGATAGGCGTCGTAAGTCACAACTCCATCCTTCCACAGCAATTAGAGATCCTCAATCAATGGTGCTAAGTAAACATCTATGTCATTTCCAGGTTGTTGGGGGCCTGATATCAACAATGTCAACAATGTGAACTTTCTCTTCATACACAACAAAGGTGATAAATTATAAGTATTTAGCATTACAGGCCAACAACTGTACCTACTACTGAGTGAACTAAATGGATTAATCCCATCGGCTGAAAGAGAGAGTCGAAGGTTTCTTACTTCTGCTGCAAACTCTGGAAATTTATCACCAATTGTCTTCCACGTCAGTGAATCTGCGGGATGACGCAATTGGCCATCAACTTCCTTTCCGTCTACATGCCATGTCAAATTCTTTGATGTTTGTACCGATTGAAACCACCTTTTAAAGCGTAAAATGGGTAAAAAGTAACATAGAACTTTAGCTGGGATGCCCTTCTTCTGCTCTTCCTGACTTTGTTCAGACATATTCTTCTTTACCTTATATCTCAACATTCCACACGTAGGACATGAGGTTGCATTTTTATAATCTTTTCTATAGAGTATGCAATCATTCGGACATGCATGTATTCTCTTATATCCCATTCCAAATATTGAGAAGCAACGCTTAGCCTCCCTAGTAGTTACAGGCAATTCATTTTCTTCCGGAAGCATATCGACGAACAATGTCAACACATCTGAAAAGCTTTTTTCACTCCAACCACTCTTGGCCTTGATACTAAAGAGCTTCACTGTCGCAGATAGCTTCGTATACTTTTTACAACCATTATACAATGGTTTCTTAGCATCATCAAGCAATGAATTAAAGTTCTCTTTATCATCTCCTTCAATGTCGTTCTTTTTTAATGCATGGAACATCTCTAGTGTATCTTCCACATCATTTAAAGTATCCATATCATAGTCCATATAAACAGACGCACATGTATCCTCACACACTTCACTAGGATCAACTTCCCCATGCCATATCCATATAGTATACCTTGGATCGATACCAACTGTCGTCAAATAAAATTTTACATCTTCTAAACTCAGACTATAGAGATTCTCGCACTCATTACATGGACATCTAATGAAGTCGAGATCATCTCCACTAGCTTTAACATGCTCCATAAATTCATCAACTCCGACTCTATATTCTTCCGATAATAGGTTCTTTGTCATCCAAGATCTATTCCTCTGTATAATAAAGCAAAACACCGAGTAAGTGATTATAACTTGAAAGTTTCATTTCAAGCTGAATGCGGAGAAGATTGATTCCAGAATGGCCAATGTGAAGTAGATATGGCCAATAAATTCAGACTCAAGAAAGTGGAGAAGGTTGATTCCAGAATATAACTTTAATTGCTAGAGTTAAAAAAGAAGAAGAACAAGACTTAGAAATAGTTCATTTGTTTATTACAAAACAGAAAATGGTTTACAATTTCCTATATGTGCATACGGGTATAAAAGGTAACAAGATGTCAAAATATGTAAGAATATATATTGAGAAAGTCTATATGAATCATCTACATAACTACAAAAGAGGGTCAAATAAACCTAAAAAAAGAGTTGGTCAATGCTCACATCCAACATAACCAATATCATTTAATCTAAATATGTACAGTCAAACAATTACAAATTGATGTCAAAGATCCATCCCACCCTCAATACATGAGCAACGTGCACACTGTAAAAAATAAGTTATATTGCCTGGAGTAATTTAATCTAAGAAGAACATGACTTGATTTAAAGACAATATGACATGGCACATACGCAGAAACGGTACCGATTTCTAGGTGACCTGGAGTAATTTCGAGTGTAAAAATGTCGTGTTCAACATGTGTCATACACGACGTTACAGGGACATTGATCTTTTTTTGTCCATTTTTTCTAGAAAAAATGGCAATTGAAAATAACGTGTCTCCATGAACCAAAACAAACCTTGCTACCCGAACGTGTCTACATGAAGTTCAACTTGTAAGTATTCGTCCGAAAGCAATAGAATTAACACCCTTCCACACTGCAAGAACCAACAAAGAAAGAAACAAGAAGATGAACCAATGCGCAGACAAAGAAAATGCCTCACAAATTAGTAAAAAAAGAAAACTCATTCAAAGATTTTCAAACATGCATTCAAAGATTTCAGCCATCTTTTGAAAACTAGGAAATAAAAAATAGTTCAAAAATTAGGTCAAAAATTAGGGCATTTTACTAAAATCATGTTGAGGCAGAAATTAGGGCAAAAAATAAGAAATAATCGAGACATAATTTAGGACAAAACTTGTGGAGCGGGGAGCAGGCTGAGGGGAGTTGGGGAGCGGGCAGCGGGGAGCGGGCTGAGGGGAGTTTGGGAGCGGGTAGCGGGCTGAGGGGAGCTCGGGAGCGGGGAGCGGGCTGAAGGGAGTTGGGGAGCGGAAGGAGAAAGAGAGAAGGAGAAGGGGTTTAGAATTTTCCTTAAGTGCGGGAGTAAGTGCGGGAGAGTCGAGGTTTCGACTTAAAATCTGGTATTTTTTCATAACGCTCGTATCACTGAGAGACAATCAATAACATTTATATAGAAAACGGTCATAGAATATAGTCTTGCTGAACTTTGATGATGCTTCTTTATCAGCCGTCATGAAATCCACTTATTAAGCGTTATTAATAGGTCTTTTTGTTGTAGTGATGTCTTATAAAGGAACATACTTTGGGAAGGCATTCTGTACCGAAGGGATGTTCAAACTTCAACTTATAACTCCTATGGAGATAGTTAATGCAGTTTCTTCTTCTGGTTATCCTCTTGAGTTATGGCATAAAAGAGTAGGACATGTTCATTGTAAAAGAATAAACAAGATATCCAGTCTAGGACTTATCTCCAAATATGGGGGTAAGGAGTTGGAGAAGTGTAAGGTCTGTGCACAGATAAAGACCGCTAGAAAACCGTTCAAGCGGGTAAACTGAAGTACATGCCTTCTGGAGTTTGTGCACTCAGATATTTGTGACTTCAAACAATTCTCCACAAAGGCCGGGATGAAGTATTTCATTACTTTCATGGATGACTTCTCAAAGTACGCATTCATTAATCTGCTCAAGTCTAAAGATGAAGCGTTTGAGAAGTTTAAGGACTTCAAGGCTGAAGCCTAACGTCAAACTGGACAACAACTCAAGTGACTGAGAAGTGATCGAGGAGGCGAGTATAGGTCTCATGAATTCACATCGTTCTACAGATAACATGGAATTATCAACGAGATAACTGCTCCGTACTCCTCTTAATCAAATGGTATTGCAGAAAGGAAGAACAGAACGTTAGCAGAAATGATAAACTCTATGTTGTTGACTGAAGGTCTTCTAAATTGCTTCTGGGGTGAAGCAGTGCGTACGACTACGTTCATATTGAACAAAGTGTCGCATGCTACTTCGAAAGTCACTCCTCATGAACTATAGTTCAAGGTCAGACCCAACTTGAATGTCATTCGAGTGTAGGAGTATATGGCGTATGTGAAGCTTTCGGATATGAAGATTCATAATCTGGGAACAAGGACTACAAAGACTATATTCCTGTGTTATGCTGACAAGAGTGATGCTCGGAGGTTCCTTGATATTGAGTCAAATCACATCATTAAATTTTGCGATACAAAATTCATTGAAGATAAATTTGCAAGCTACAAGAACATTGTTCTTGCGGACATTCCGGTGAACAGTATGAGTGCACAGGAAGCCCAAGTTCCTTATCAAGAGGTAGTCCAAGAAGAAGTTCTTTCTACAGAAACAATGGTTGAACCATAACTCGCAGAACCAGTGTCTAAGCGAGTGAGGAGACAGAAGGACTTCGGAGAGGATTTCGTCACCTATCATGTGGAAGCAGATGCGTTTACCTATGATGAGGCGATAAAGACCAGAGATGTTGTCTTCTAGAAGAAGACTATTAATGATGAGTATGACTCAATAACCTCCGACAACACATGGATGTCGGTCGATCTTCCAGAAGGAGCAAAACCAATCGAATGTAAATAGATCTTCAAGAAGAAGACGAAGGCCGATGGAACTGTGAACTTGTTCAATGTAAGATTAGTTGCCAAGGGATTTTCTCAGAAGCAGAGGATCGATTATTTTGACACATATGCTCCAGTAGCACGGATGACGAACATCAGGATGTTAATTGCTCTGACCGTAATTCACAAGCTGGTAATTCATCAAATGGATGTTAAGACCGTTTTCCTAAATGGTGAATTAACTGAAGAGATTTATATACAACAACCAGAAGGATTCGTCGTCATGGGCCTTGAAGATAAAGTCTGTAAGTTGGTAAAATCTTTGTATGCTCTGAAGCAAGCTTCCAAGATGTGGCACGAAAAGTTTGATAAAGTCATAGGATCAGACGGCTACAGGGTCAGCAAGACAGACAAGTGTGTGTACACAAAGTTTGCTGACGGGAGAGGAGTTATCGTTTGTCTGTACGTGGACGACATGCTGATCTTGCGTACAGATCTAGCAAGTGTCACTAAAACAAAGAAGTTTATCTCGTCTAAGTTCAGCATGAAGGACTTAGGGGAAGCTGATGTTATCTTGGGGATAACGATCATCCAGACGAACACTAGAGTGGCATTGTCACAATTTCATTACATTGAGAAGATGCTCACATGCTATGGGTATCAGGATCTTCTAGGGATCGATACGCCATATAGGTATGACAAGAAGCCGAAGCCAAATCCAAGAGATAGTTTCAGAAAGTTGGAGTATTCAAGCATTATCGGGCCACAAGGCCTGACATAGCTTTTTCATGGGTGTGTTGAGTCAGTTCACGAGCAATCTAGAGCACTGGAAAGCTATGATGAGGGTTATGAGATACCTCAAAAGGACTCAGAAGTATGCACTGCACTACTGTGGAGATCCAAAAGTAGTAGAAGGCTTCAACGATGCAAGCTGGTGCTCAGAAGTAGAGGGTGAAAGGTCCATAGGAGGATACGTGTCACGACCCGCACCCACTGTGAGGGTACGAGAACGTAACAACGCCCAGCCTACGCCGTAGTGTCGGCGGTAGAACGCTGTCCTAGGTCACAACATCTAACAGTAATATACTAAGCAGTTTATACTCCCCGAATGGGGGTGACATAGCAGTAAATGAACTCAATCACATCTAAGGAAGAAGAAAGCACGATATGATATAGAACTCACGGAAATACAGAAGATAGAATAGTCTAAGATAATATCCCAGCAAATATCCAGAGTACATATCTCAGCTACTGAATATGAAAGAATATATACAACTCAACATATCTGAACAGAAGTAAAGTCTAGCTAAACAGTCTCAAGACAACATAAAAATAAGATAAGGCCTAACTAAACTAGTCTAGGAAGTGGGGTGATGTCCTCAGCTAGAGCTGTCCCATAGAAGGTATCCTCACAGGCCTCCTCCTCGTCCTCTATAATATTTTCAACAGGTCCAGTCAGGACAGGAGCGAGCACAATACATCTCAACAGTTCATAGCAGGTTAGAAAATATAATCATGCAGTAAAGTAAGATATAGATACTGAAGTAATACAGTGTGTAAACAGAGGAAGAGAACTGTAATAGAAATATCTACTATAAGTAAAGAGCTACCAGTGACTAGTGATTTAGAGTACAAAGTCGACATGTGAACGACTTGATTTGTACTTGGCTATACTAAAGAGACGTACATGGCTATTCTACTTTGGAATTGTTTACATAGCTATTTATACTCCTCCGTACCCCCAATTAATACACAAGGATCCAACCAGGTTATGTTATGATTCTATGTAACAGCCCCCGAAGGGTGGTAAGCCCCCAAAGGGTGATAAGCCTCCGAAGGGTGGTAAGCCCCCAAAGGGTGATAAGCCCCCAAAGGGTGATAAGCCCCCAAAGGGTGATAAGCCCCCAAAGGGTGATAAGCCACCAAAGGGTGGTAAGCCCCCAAAGGGTGATAAGCCCCCGAAGGGTGGTACATAGTAGTCCCATAAATGGGAATTCTGGGAAACCCAATAAATGGGATAAGGATTCAAAGAAGACTCTATGATCATATGAGTATATGTCACAAGTGATCAAAGAACCAAAGAAGCATAGTGATACGCCATGTAAGTGAAACGCACAGAATATAGAGTACCCCGATGCTCCCTGAAGGAATAACATCTCAGGGAGGGATCCATATTGTTCTAATCCGTGTGACCAACGTGACAGTATCAAGTAAAGTAATTTAATGCAGGAAAATAATTCTAAGCAGAATATGAAATGATCAGAGAATGTACTCGCCTGGTATCTGAGTGTCCAACTGAAAAGTACTGTCCGAGGAGTGGTGTCTGGCTCCTATTTAGAACAGCACAAGTCACAACAAGTCCAGAATGGTAAAATAAAACACTACAATGCATTCTACATGAAACTAGGTCAATCTAGGCCAAAGTCAACTCTTGGTCAACTCTGGTCAACCCTAGAAGTCAAACTAGGTCAACTATGGTCAAACTAGGTCAACTATGGTCAAACTAGTCCATACTAGTCTAGCAAGTCTATTCTAGGTCCAATAGAGCTATACCAGCCCAATCTAGGCCTATTAGTCAAACAGGCATACGCAGGCCATAGGCTATTCTACCTAGGCCAACCCAAACACATACACCATGCCAAATCTATATCTAACCAATACACTCTTGATTTATGTAATCTAAAACATAATACATAAATATGTAGATTACATACATTTAGCAAACACACATACACATAATATAGGATACTAATATATATATATATATACATACCCTATACACCCATTTCAAGTATCTATTTTAGATACCTAAATATAATACACAAACTATATATATACACACATTACATATTTACATACATTACCTATTAGCAAGTATTTACATAGGAGAATAGGATATATATATAGAGAGGGTAGAAAATATAGAGAGTGTGAAGAGTGTACATGAGAGTGTGGTATCAAGTGTGTGTGTGCTAGTGTAACACGTAGGAAAGATTAAAAATCAATGAAGAAAAGAATGGGAATCAATTCCAGTTCAGCCAACACTCAAACCAATCCAAAACAAAACCCCCAAAATTAGTTTTAACAGTCCAAACATAATGCCTAGGTTAATACACATTGAAGAACCACATATACCATTCAAAAGGGACCCAAAATCAGTTTTAACAGTTAATAACTTATTAAGTTCATTCCTTTCTTTAAAACTTAGATTTTTAATATAAATTTTAGAAAGAAGAGAAAGGATATCAATATATCAAACCCCCTCCCATCAATCTCAGGTTTTGATTTAAGAACCAACCACATATAGTACTTCCTGTTAGTTCAGTTCAAAGGGAAAGAGAACACTCAGAAATCTCAGGTTTTAATGAACCCAGATTTTGAGTTCATAATAGCAGTGAACTCATGAAATCAGTTATTTTAGAAACCATTTAAAACAGTCCAACATTCATTTCCTCTTTTCGAGTCCAAAACACCACAACTTAACCCACATTTTGACACACCAGTAGATAACTAATAGGAGAACATGTCAGGGATTCAAATAAGTAAATAATGGCATTTAAATTAATCAAAAAGGGATGCTAAAACTCAGATTTTGAAATTGGAAAGAAAACAGTAAATATCCATATCAGAAAAATTGGAAAAAAGGAAATTAACCAACAAACTCAAACTAAAATACCAAACTAATGGTTGGTAATTCAAATATAACATGTGCTCATGTCATATGATGTGTTTGTGTCCCAGTCAGGGGACACAAACGTGTCCAATCGAAAATAACGACTCAACAGTGTACACAGACACAGCAGGTTGGCACTACGTCGTGCACAGGTACACGCGTGTCGTGCACCCGACACAGCCCAAACTAATTCTCGTGCTTGTGTCAGTGGGTATGCTTAGTGTCCAGCTAGGTGTGTGTCACCCTGTTTTGGGTCATAGCGTGTCGTGTCCAAAGATATAAGGCTGTATCAGTGGCTAATTTAAATTGTGCGTAGAACAGTTAGAAATTAGTGCACGACTGATTTCTCTCCAACCCGGCCACGAAACCCAGTAAAATTTTGGGGGCATGATGTCAGTGCATGCCCCCTATTGTCCACAAAATTTTATGTCGAACCATCAAGTATCGTGTCCTGTAGGAGGCTCGAACAGCAGGGGAGAACTGTAGCAGCGTGCGTGCGTGCGAGAACGTATGCACGCGTGTCCAATCGACACGACACAGACTCGATTCAAGCTCAGAGCTAAAAAAATGGATAAGCGACACAAAAATACATTTACCTATTCAAAAAGTTTTGCAAAAACAGAACGAAATGTCCATTGAGACATTTCGTCAAACACCTATGGCTGTCACTGATACGTGTCCGATACGGACACGTACCGGACACAAATTCCTACAAATTCTATTCCTAAAAGGTCAGGGTACTTAGGGCTAGGCATCCATGCAATTAAAACCAAATTTAAATAGGTGGATTAGGATTTTACCTATGGTGTTCTCCAACACAAAAACCCCTTTGAATGAGGATTCCCAAAAGCCACCAAACTCCTTCAAATTGATAGAAAACTGAGAATAACCAATTCCAACAGCAAGAAAACAACAATTAGAACCTATTGCAATTTGTTTGGATTAAAAAGGAGTTAAAATAGATTTTCTAGGGATTTTTGAAGTAGGGAAAATACCTCTTTCTAAGCTTGCTCTTTCCTAATGAGGCTAGCCCTAAATGGAGGAGAATATTTATAGGAGGGGGGTTTCCCAATGGGTGTAGTGGCTGGACAAATAGTGTTAGGGTTAGGGTTAGGGTTAGGCATTGGTTAATGGGCTTTGGGCCTATTTGGCTAGTTATTGATTTAATGATTAATCACAAGTCATGGCTTATGACTTAAATGATCTAACTTAAGTCAAATAACCATACCATGGGTCAACTCTAGTCTAACTAGGGTTGCATAACCTAACCAAGTCCAAACTCAACTAGGGTTAGCTCCTAGGTTAGTCTACCATGGTCATTGGTAGTCAAACTCAACATAGTCAACCCTCATTCAAACAATTCCAAAATAAATTCTAAAAATTTCCATAAATTCTAATAAATTCAAATAACCCTAAAAATGTCAAAAATACCCTAATCACGTGGCTAGGCTCTAGGGTAGGCAGTCTCTACTGTTCACTAGCAAAATACCAAAAATCAAAAGTCATGAATTTAAATAGTTTAAAAATAATTAAAAATCACTAAAAATCATAATATGAAATAAATATCATTAAATAATAGTTATAATTACAAAATTTCAAAATTACCCTCTTTTGGAAAATTGGGTGTTACAATATGTTTTCTCCATGGATGGAGCTGCTATATCGTGGAAGTCGAAGAAGCAGAATATGTTGTCTCACTCTTCTATGGAATCTGAGTTCAATGCACTAGCGACTACAGTGGAGGAAGCAGAGTGGATACGGGAGCTCATGTATGATCTTCCAATGGTTCGTGCACAGATACCGACGGTATCAATATACTGCGACAACCAAGCGACTACAGCGGTGGCATCGAATGACCTCTTCAATGGCAAGAAGAGGATTGTACGCTTAAGGCACATAGCGGTAAATGATCTTATTAAAAGAGGAATCATTACCGTAGTTGATGTTTGGAGTTAGGAGAATCTGGCAGATCCGTTCACCAAAGGTCTCAAGCACCAGCTGGTTGAAGACACATCATGTACGATGGGCTTGAAGACACTCTGATATTGTGTCTTTGTAATTCTACAATAAAGTTTTATGCTTTTAGCTCAAAGAGAAATCTACTAGGCATCTAGCTTTTAGTTCAAAGAAGGACCATTAACTGGAAGAATATTAGGAGTAGTGGGCAATCCTTTGGGATGTTGCGGGATGATTAACCAAGAACCACTATTATCTACTGAATGTTCTTTAAAAAGAACAAAGTTCTATGGGAGCATGGCTTGGAAGCCTTAATGAGTTCTCGGGTATCTGGGATATCTGACGTGCTTTACAGGAAGCAGGGGTAGCACAACACTACTAAGGAGTGTAGTACTCTATGCTACAGTGGGGTAACACCACATGAGGTACCTAGTGAGGGTAAAGTCTCGGCTTCGGGCCAAGTCACAGCGACGTAGCACCGCACATAGACAAGACGGCCTAATGTTGTATAATGAATGAAGAGTGGTAGATAGCACTACAAAGAGGTTGGGCCTCATGTTACAGTGAGTGACACCACATGAGGCAGTGCCTCAGCTTTGCAAGCAATGTCATTGCGACATAACACCGCAAGGAAGCAAAAGGCTTCATGCTGTGTAGTTTGGCACTACAAAGAGGCTGGGTCTTATGCTACAGGTGGTATGATACCACATAGGCAGTGCCTTAGCTTTGGGCTATGTCATAGGGCTGTAGCACCGCAAGGAAGCATAATACATCATGACAAAGACTCTTTAAAAGAACTCACCTCCAGTGTATGAATAGAGATGTAGGCCGTCTCTTGAGGGAAGTCTTGTAGACACCCAAAATACATACACCAAAACCAGGATGGCACAAGGCCTTTAATGTGTAGCCCGAGCACAGTTGATGTCATTATGTGAGTGGGAAGAATTGTAGGTATGGTACAGAATTCATGGCTTAGTCAATTCTTGTATCATACTGTTATTTAACCTATACAGGAAGATTCAAGTCGTAGCGATATCTATCCTAATGCATGATGGACAGTCACTGTGGGGAACACTCAACCCATATATAGAGATACATAGGGGATTATTGGTGTTTTGCCTTAGAGAACTTGAAATATTGTCCCATATTACCTAGACTAAATGGATTATATCTCTATGTAAAGCTTTGCTTATGTTGAGAGAATCACATGAGGTATGGAGATGCACATTGGTGCCAAGTGGGGGGATTTTTCTACTTGAAAAAAGGCTAACCCAACAAAGAAGCATTAATGCTTTTTGTCATGCTCATGAGATTATTTTTCTATGGAGCTAAGCCCCGAAGGGGCTTAACGACTCAGACTCGGACATGAACTCAGGCATACGTCAGCATCGACACATGGCGCCTTATTCACAGTTGATGCACTTGTGTGCTCGTCTTCTGTACGAGCGCATGTGCAAATGCTTGTTTAGGGGCCGCGCAGGTGTACGTAGTGGATACATAGGGGCCGCAGGGCTGCTAGGCTGTGCTGTTGTACGCTTGCAGGGCTGCGTGTCTGTGCTGCTGTACAGCTACGCGCAGGCATGCAGGCTGTGGTGCTGCTCCGTTCTTACGAGGCTGCACGTCTATGTTGCTGCACTGCTACGTGCAGACACACGGGATGACGGGCTGAGTGGGCTAAGGGGCACAAGCGGTTCATGATGTCTAGAAGATTTGAGAGGTTATGGAAAGATTGGGTCATTCAAATCTTTCTATTATTCGCTCCTATCTTTTCGCAATAAGTTACGGCCAGGATTTGGATTAGGGTTTCGGCCCTTCTCTATAAATTCTCTCTTCGTGCCTTTATTGAAGACTTACGATGAAATCAATAAACGAAGAGTGCTGCGTCACTGCTGCCATTAGAGTCCTTTGGAGTTTTTCGTGTTCGGGAAAGAAGGTGACGACGAGCGTTTCAAAAGTTTTTTCGAACTTGCTAGTTTCTGGGAGCAGATCGCAATAGGGCGAATCTTGCTTTGAGCAACGGTGATCTTAATCACCCCAGCAAAGTTGTCTTCATCAACTCCGGTTCTCACAAAGAGACCGTGACTTCCACTCGCGTTCTCATAAAGAGACCGAGTCTTCAACCTCGTATCTCACAAAGAGAACAAGTATTCACCTCTCTCTAAGAGATCGAGATTTCCATCAAACAATCTGTTATGGGAATAACACTACTAACTCGGTCTGAAGGCCCCACCGTAACTCATTTTAATTCTCCACTAGAAAATTAATATGCTTCCTCCATGCTCGAACTAAAATAAAATAAAATAAAATTATATATATATATATATATATATATATATATATATATATATATATATATATATACACTACTAACCACTTGAGCTAGAGGTCTTTGGTAATAAAATAAAATTATATATATATGTGTGTGTGTGTGTATGTATAGTTTATGATGAAGACCGACAATTCGATGAGCTTGTTGTCAAGGCGATGACAAACGAACTATTGGTAGAGGAAAGGAAAGAAGAAGATGATAATGGAGGTATGGATCGACGAGGGCACAGGACCCGATATAGATCAAATGGGAGGAAAAGGAGTAGGACAGGGGCATGGCGTAAAGAAAGGTAGGTGGAAGTTGGAAGCGAGAGCTTCCAAAGTCAAGATGGCAGGAGAGGCCTAAGGGAAGGATTGTGTTGAAAATTATTCATTTTTCTTCCTTTGAAAATCTGTAAATAAAATAAAATAAAGTAAATGTTACCGGCCTCCAAGGAAGTCGCGCTCGTAGCATTGCCCTAAGAGTTAATCCGGATATATGTGCAGACTTTGTCCGAATGCTCCTAGTGGTAAAATTTCAGCTCTACCGGTATCTCCTTGTCGCACACAAACAGAGAGAGTGAACCTTGACTTAGCACTGCCCAGAGCAAGAACGAAAAATAGAAGAAGTTCGAAAATGCAAGATTTTTAGAGAGATTTTACGTAAATTTTTTGGTGTGTTGAAAGGAGAAAGAACGATTCATTTTATAGGCATTCTCCGACGGACATGAGAGTTACTGTCAATTAATCAGTCAATAAAGCACAATTAAAAATGGACGTTACAAACGTTATAAAGTAAAAAAACAAATGTAAAACATGTGATTCATTGAACCTGAACAGAAATAATATATCCAAACGTTATAAAATTTAATGGATTATAACGGTCAAAAATTAAAGAGGAGCAAAAAGATTTTTAGGGTCTCAGCCCGAAATCGAAGAGGAAATTGAATTGGCATTCGGTGCCCGCAAATTTGGGCATGTATCCGCACCCGTTACACACGCTGAACCGAACTGAGCCGAGTCGAGCCGGGCTGTGGCGGCGCGCGCGTGTGGCCTATAGAACCACCCACACAAAAATTTAATGAAAAAAAAGTAAGCAAGGCAATATATGCACAATTAATCCTCCCACCCAACCAATGTTAGACTATTTGGATTTTGAGCTTTTGCAAGCTCATGTGTGTGAACACAAAAGATACACAGCCAACAATCCACCCAAAAGGTTAAATTTTGAAGTCGTAGTAAAAAAGAGTATAGAAGAATCTGGACAGTTATATACTATGTATAGATGAGATGGATTACAACCTTGTATCTCACGTAGTAACTATTGTCTTTGTCTGAAGAAGAGGTTGATGGACTATGTAGAAGCCTAAAAAGTACACTCAGCACCCTGCACTACTCATAAGAAACGCCAGCTTTCAGATCATCAAGTGGCGCCAGTCATCAGATGGTGCCATAAATCAGATGGCGCCAGACATCAAGTGGCGCTACCTGCCACGTGGCCATCTTCTTTGAGAAGATACACAGTTATCATCATGAATGATAATACGCCAGTCAAGAAAAATCTGTTTGAATCCCGAGCACGTGGCGCTCGAGAAGATTATGTCAGACGTGTCAGATCCGCTATAAATGATGAACAGTTGTCTTACACCAACTACAGTTGGCACGAGATGATCATTAGTATTATATTAATCAGTGAAACACTAAACAGCAGTTAGCACCTAGCGCCACTTAACAAGTAGCGCATGGCACCACCAGCAGTGGGCGTCACTTGATTAAATCATCCTAAAGCAGTTAGATTATGTGGCACACATGCCACTAATCTCGAAGAACATGTACGTGAAACTGCCCATGACCAAGCGCATATGAATCATAGCATGCCACACGTCCAAGCAGTTAAACTAACCATTCGTGCCAAGGGGTGAATGGCGTGCCACTTGTAGCGTGCGCCAATCAGGATAACTACTTAACAGTTATCTCTAGAACTCTATAAATAGAGTTTCAAATCACTTGCAAAGCATCACTAATGATCATAATCTCCTGAGCACTCGAGGCAGAACTCTCCAAAGGCTTTGTTCTTCGACATCGCATCGTCCAAGGGATAATGTAATCATCTTCTGATCAGATTCCTACAGTTGTACTTCCCTAAAAATCAATTGTACTCTTGTACTTTTTTTCTAGTTTGTAAAGGAATATTTTTGTTTTTGCAAACAAAATGGTGACTTTGCTGGGGACGACTTTCTCCTCTGACGACAAAGTGACAACTCAATACGATGTTGCGTCGGTTGGCACGACACAGAAAACATTGGTCGTAAAAGTTGGCCAAACTGCCTATGAAGCAATGATTGGCATAGGGGGTGCCAAGTGCACCAATGTTGCTGCCAAAAACAAGGTGCGTGCCATCTGGACTCCAAAGTCCTCCAGTGTACCAATCACTGCTGCTGCGCCAATCATGAAGAAAAGCTCTGTAGCCATTTCTTCTTCCTCACCAATTCTAAAATTGGTAGAGAACACTCAAGCAAATGCTCAGGCACCAATCAGAGGATAGCACCGCCAGGCCACTCTTTCTTCTTTTCTAGTTCTAAACTCGGTAGAGGGTGCGCTAACCAATGCTCAGGCGCCTATCAGGGGACAGTGTCGCTAGGCCACTCCTTCTACCTCCCCAGTTCTAAACATGATGGAGGGTGCGCCAGCCAATGTTCAGGAGCTAATCAGGGGACAATGCCGCTAGGCCACTCCTTCTTCCTTCCCAGATCTAAATTCGGTAGAGGGTGCGCCAGCCAATGCTCAGGCGCCGATCAGGGACAGTGTCGCCAGGCCACTCCTTCTTTCTCTCCAGTTCTAAACTTGGTAGAGAAATTATTGACTTCTACCCCTGTGCAAAACAAAGGAAAGTGCCCTATGGCCTTTCCTTATTAGTCTCCATTCTTATACTTGGTGAAAAATGCATCTGATTGTGCCCATGTACCAATCAATGTAAGAATGCTTCTGAGTAAATAGCCTACTCCTCTTGGCAAAGACAGTCAAATTAATGCCAAGAGACTAGATTCTACTCGAAGTCCATCTTCTGTTGCTCAACTGTGCTGTGCCAAACGTACTGAAAAATGGTGCACAGAACAACAGGGCATCCTGCCCACTCCTCAGGCCAGTGTCAGTCAAGCCAGAGCCAAATTCTGTCTACCCTACACATTTCAAGAACAAAGCCGGGTAAATTGAAGGTATCCCAGATAGATAGTCAAGTGGCACACAATCCTGACATGTGCACATACATTAACTAGTGCAGAACAATAGCAAACATGCATCAAGAACAACCTGCACCACCTGCCAAGTTGCGTACAAGGGGACTTTCTCGAATCAAGAATTCTCTCACCTGCCAATAAAGTTAGTACCTCTCTGTACACATAGGGAACAGGGCACCTCAAGAACCGGAATCATGTTCCCAACATCATCAAGGAATATGTATCTCCAACTTCTCCTTATCCTGTCACTGTAACAGATATCCGCGAACTTCTTCTACAAAAGTAAAAGATTACAGGGCCGTCTTGTCCATTTGTAATTCTGCATCAAGAATATCACTATAATCACCACCACGAAGTAGTGATCAAATGTTGTTGCCAGTCAGCTAAATGTCTGTCTTCGACTGTTTAAACTACACTCGGACTCCTAAACTTGTGATGGTGGACGAATATGAACTATTGTATGCTTCAGTCAATATGACATCTCGAAGCACTGGGATAGAAAACATCCAAGACGTAATGCAGCCTCCAACCCTAGTCAACAATACCTTGATCGGATCTGTGACTCCAGTGAAGGAGTCTACCGACATACCATATCAAGAAGTCGAGAGACAATCGGTCAAAGGAATCTTCCTTCCGACCGAGAGACAATCGGTCAAATAAATTTTCCTTCCGACCAAGAGACAATCGGTTACAGGAATCTTCCTTCCGACCAAAAGACAATCGGTCAAAGGAATCTTCCTTCCAACCAAGACTCAATCGGTTAAGAAAATCTTTCTGATTCCGATCAAGAGTTCCTCGATCAAGGGAATCTTTCCACTCTTCATCCTAGGGGTGGTTCCTTGCATGACTTCGATGTCGATAGTGAAGGCTCTGAATGGACCATCTTTTCTACTAGCTCTTCCTCGATGGCCAGAGAAGTGATTGCCTATGTCACTAATGAAGAACAAGATGCATCCAGCTTCGACAGTCAGGAGCAGAGGATCGCCGCTTTAGAGGCCAATTTGAAGAACATGGCCAAAATGATGGCAAGTATGCATACTGTGATCATGGCACAATATACAGTTTCGTCGGTTGCGAATCCAGTTCCAACCCAAGAACATATTGCAGCATCTGTCCCTGTTAATACTGGTCTGAGGGTATAATCTTCTCACAATGCTACCATGCCAGCTCCAAGTCATTATGGTATTGGAGGTGGTGTTTATCATGCAGTCCTACCTCCTAACACATCGAGTCAGTCTACTGCTCCCCAAGCATCAGGGGACACTATTGAGGCAGTAAAGCCTTTGTACAATCAATTTGAAGCTTTCAAACAGAAGGACGGTCTGCAAAAGCTTGGAATTAAACAACCCTACCCTATAGAATGGAAGGAAGTTCAGTTTCCACATAAATATAAGCCACAAACCATCATGCTATTTGACGATAGTTCATCTCCAAGTCAGTACCTCAATCATTTTAAGGTGATGACTGATCAGCTCCAGCCGAATGATGCTCTACTCACTAGAGTATTCGTTGGGTGCTTAGCGGGTGCAACCTATGACTGATATCGTAGCTTACCAGATGGTTGCATAATATCTTTACAGGATTCAAGCAAATATTCTTAGAACGATTCTATGAGGGACCAAACGACATGACTATGTCGGCGCTCATTAAAATCAAGCAACGACATAATGAAACTACTGAATGTTTCATTGAGCGCTTCCTTCGAGAGGCACTCAAAATGCCTCTTGGTACTCCAGATGCACTGACTATAGATACTTGCAAATCAAACTTGTTACCTATAGTCCGTATATGTACTGGACCCACGCAATTTCAAGACTGGGCCTCCTTCATAGTAAGTGCCAGAACAGCCGAAGATACTACTGACAAGTTCAAACAACTAGGCATCCAGATGCCTAATCTTGACAAAGATGAACATCCCAACAGTGGTGGTCGTTAAATAACAGTAAGAACAAGACAGCTTTAGCCATAAATGTAAAAGGCAAAGAAGCTTTGGCTGTTAATGTGGGTCAGTCAAGACCTACTACGACGGCACCCCCACAAAGAGCACATCGTCCTAAGCAGGAATATTCCATTGAGGAGGACGACATCATGAGCATATTTGATTGTTTGATCAAAAGCAACAAGCTTTAACTGCCTAAAGCAAAACAGCCAAATAAAGTAGGTAAAATAACAACACTAAATACTGTGTCTATCACAGGTTCATAGGACACCCGACTAGGGCGTGTTACGTGCTCAATAGAAAGATCCAAGAGCTGATTAATGCCGACGTGATCACTCTCCAGCAGGCTGAAAAGACAGTGACTGCCAATGTCATCTTTATACAGTTCGACAACTTTCCTGCTCAACTTGTGCAAGATGGAGTCGTCCCTATCTCGAAAGCCACTCTAGAGATCGTCAACCTTCCACCAGCACGAAGTGACGGTCATGTCACTCTGTCAACCGACAAAGGGGAAATCATGTGGATCCATCCTGATTTTGAGATGCCTGCTTCGTCAATAAAATCCAGAAAGACAACCAAATACAAGTCATGTCACATGACTTCACTGGGCGGTCACCATCTTTCACCTCTGGATGCTACCTTCATCCCAGCGACGGATTCACTTTCTTCTTCTGGAATAATAATACCAGAACCAGAAGCCAACTACTTGCCAACATTCTATATATATAGTCAATAATCACACGAACTGATGGCAAAGATGGGATATGACATGCAGAAAGCCCCTGCTTTGAATGATGAAAGGGATCTCCCATAACATTTTCTACGCCTTCAGCACAACCAGTCTCGTGTTGGCCTGGGATTTTAGACAAATCTTTCATCTTTCCAAAGGAAGTCTTCCAAAGGCAAGACACAAACAATGAACTACAATATGGTTTCCTTCATACCAGCTCCAGAAGAGAAAGCCCTGACTGGTACCAGATTTGGAAGGCTCTATCTTAAGACTATCCAGAAGGACAACAGAATGTCGTCATTCCTCCTCTAGTCTCCGATGCCATACCAGCATCTTCTTCTCCTGTTATCAATGTTCTATCAGCTTCATCGCCTCCAATGGAACCAATTCCTCCCAAACCAACAGCGGCTGACAAAGGCAATCCTCCAGTTTGTTTCGATAAAATATTAAAGAAAACCTCACCTCTTGGACTTGAGAAGTCGTACAACTTTGACATATTGGCTTAGCTAGCCAATACTTCAGCGAGGTTATCAATCTTCGAGCTCCTTCGTCTCTCGAAGGAAACTCCAAAAACACTGAGCGAAGCTCTAATGCGAGCTGACGCTTGTCTAGCACTCCTCAAGAAACCAGAGGAGGAACCTGTGGCTTGTTTTCACTGTCATAGTGTGATGGAGTTGATCCTCAACATCATCTTAACACTGGATAACATGCTTCTGAAAGATAATCGATATGATCGACCTCTCTATTTTACGAGGTATGTCGATACAATGAAAGTCAATCGCATCCTGATTGACCTTGGATCTGTACTCAGTATTATGTCAAAGACTCTACTAGATGCACTAAAGATACCAGTCTATAATCTCTCTGCAACGATCACTACTATTCTGGGATTCAATTCCGGAAGAAGTGAACCACTAGGGAAGAATCGCCTAAAAGTTCAAATCGGCAATCTCTGTACGAAAGTCACTTTTTATGTGATTGACAATCATGGCTCCTACAATGCTTTGTTAGGAAGACCATAGTTGCATGAACATAACATTGTACCATCCACTCTCCACCAATGCTTCAAATATGTGGATAACAATGGAGAAGTCCAAAAGAAAGTTGCTGATCTTAATCCCTTTCGAGGCATCGAAGCTAATTTCACTGACTCCAGGATGTATAAAGAGGAGTTCATGAAAGTTGTACTAGCCATGGACACCGAAGAGATCAGAGGGACAACCCAAATAATGACCTGGTGATTCCGGTCAAAGGATGCACGTTTCTTCCTTAGTCCTCTCAGACGCTGACCATACATCTCTCCTCTCATGCTAAGCATCCTCTTGCTGAAAAGACGGAGCATAGGGAGCTCACCTCTTTTGAGCCTCTTGTTATCGACCTTCGTCGTAACAAGCCTTCTCCTTTTCCTTCTTCTCCTCTAGTTATCAATCTTAGCAAGCAATTGACTATGATCAAGAGCCCTGTTATAAATGGTGATGTAATTATCAATAAAGCACTACAAAAAAGTGTTTTAATGACACTAGAAAAGTGTCGTTATTGACTTTCCATGGCACTTTTTAAGTGCTGAGTAGAGGGGTGTCATAGAAAGTTTTTTCTTTCAACGACACTTTCAAAGTGCCATGTAATAAGTTTATTAAGACACTTTCCAAATGTCGTATAATGAAATTTCATGGCATGATTCTGGTGTCATCTTAACGACACTTCAATGACAGTTGAAAAATGTCGACATAATTTTTTTTGACTTTCAACGACACATTTTGGATGTCGTTTAATGCTTATTTCAGGACAGTCTACTGGTGTCATCTTAATGTTATAAGATATTTTTCACAACACATTTTATGTGTAATCTAAACATATAAATCATAAATATCATTGATGTCACAACACCTTATATGTGTCATCTAACTCACTTCAATGACACATTTTAATGTCGTCAAAATAACTAATCTTGAAATCAAAAAACATATCCTCATAGGGTAAAATAGTAAAAAGTTAAAAAATTTGCACATCTACCACAAATAAGACATTAGGATTACTTCATTTACTTGCTATATCCCCAGCTCATAGAAACGAGGGAATGGAACTTGCCACATACCACAAGAATTAAAAGCAAACCATTATGAAGGCCTAATTTAGCCAACATATTTATGCAATACAAATAAATACTTCCAAATTGCACAACACGCATGTATTACAGATGCAAGAACGTAAGCCAAATGATTAGCTTAGACACAATTGTCAGAATCTCATAACAAAAATATTCAAATAATAATCCATGGTATCAAAGAGGATACATGTAACTACCACTTTTCTAAAATGAGAATAATTTTGAACTTTTATAAAATTGAGCATGTTAGTTATTAAGTAATACATTTAAATTATGTCAATGATTAATTGGTGATTTTTTGATTATTTTTATAATATTTAAATTGATGTATTGTGATTGTGTCCCGTTCCAGTGTAACCTTAGAACTACTTAGCCTACAGACTAACCATGACCATGTAGACCTAACTAATGTGACTAGATTAGTTAACTACCACTTTTAGACTAAGGGTATTTTCATAATTTATTATTTATTATTATTTTTGAATTTTAATTAATTAATATTGTTCTAAGTGTTATATTAGGTCAAACCCTAGAATTACCCTAATCTAGATGTTGATCATGAACCTAGAGGCTTAGATAGGAGTTTAGAACTAATTAACTAAGTTACAAAATATCTAGATATTATGTCTAAGTTAGATATTTAGTGGAAACCTTAATTCTAATTGGGTCGTTCCTAAAGGGCTTGAATTACAACCATAAGAGGGACTTTAATCTAAATTGGACCTAACCCTAACCCTAGCAATCCCTATGATAGCCAAGGGCAGCCCTCTCACCCTATATAACACACCATTAGCCTCCCCCTTGCCTCTTTCATTGGAAACCTAAGCCTAATTATGTTCTTCCCCAAATTTACCCCTTTCACCAAATCAACTCCAAATTGGACCAAATCAATTGCAATACACTCCCCTAGTGTAGAGGAGGTCTCTAGTGGCTAGCTAGCAAGGATTGGGAGCAATTTGGCTATAGGAATTGGTGTGTGATTATTTCAAGTGCTTTTTCATTGAGATTCTAACTCTCAATAAGTAATGGCCTCTAAACCTACTAATTTTTTGATTTCTCACCATAGATACATTCATCTAGGCACCATACATCAGTATGCCAAGTATGGTTAGAAATTGAATCCATTTATGGTGCGTATCGGAGGAGTATCAGAGAGATGTGTAACGTGTTCGATGAAATGTCACATAGAAATAATTATTCTTAATTTCTGAAACTAAATACATGATCTTGTAGCTAATATTACGTAGATTACATTTCTTATCGACTGAGTCAATTTTAGGGTTGTTTTGTGTAGGTTCTTGGACACGGGGACACAGTGACACACACCGCACAGGCTGTGGCACGTGTCCTGCTACTACGAGTCAATATCTTACTGGATACGACACAAGACGACACGAAATTTAGTGAATATGTTGGGGCAATGTCTGACCTCACACTCATGAGGTTTTGTTTGAATTTGTAATGAATTCGTAGAGTTCTCTCCCTCGCAGTGGTCTCTCGACTCACGCGAACACACTGTAAACACCCACTGATACACACCTGGATAGGGGTGAGCATCGGTTCGGTTCGGTTCAAACCGAACCGACTATAACAAAATCGACGGAACCGAAAACCAATTTTTTAACAACCGAAAACCGAACCGTATCACTAAAAACCGAATCAAACTGAACCGAAAAAAAAAGTTCGGTCGGTTCGGTTTATGGGTTCATACGGGCAGCAAGAAAAAAAAAGTTTACCATCAACTTAAAAAAAAGGTGTCCCGTACAGAGACCATCATTCATGTAATAAATTCAAACTGACAACTTCACGTGGTTTGTGGAGTAAATTCAAATTGACAACTTTACTTCACGTGATCTATCATCTATCAATTTAACCAAAAAAAAAGACTAAAACTTCCTATCACATAAAAGCATTAAAATAAACAAAAATGAGACCTAACTACCCCTGCTTGAACTGGCAGCTATCATCTTCCCCTTCCTTTGCCTCTCCGTGGCCGCCGTTGTGGCCTCGCCCAGCACCTTCACTAATTTGAAAAAATACGCACCTATAGAAAATGTACTCGAAGTGCTTCGTCATGCCGACGTTGGCAACGTCCACCAGCCGTATGGGTGCGGTGTGGCCGAAACATGATTTCTGTCAGGAGGATATCGCGAAATGCGAACGTCGAGAGGACCTTGAAGAGCAGAGATGGTGCTAGTCTTGAAGGGGGCAATGGGTACGGGGGATGACGGGCTCGCACGCGAGCATGACGAAGCAAGTGAAGTGTCCGTAGTCATCCTGGAGGCCGTCGGCGAGGATGTAAAAATTGTAGAGGTCGGTGGTACGGGCGGAGGTGATGACGGAGGTGTTACGGAGGCGGCTAAAAAGGGAGCAGCAGAAAATAATTAGGTTTAGGGCTTTGGGTGCTGCACTGCTGATGCTGAAAAAATTTATATGGAAGTTTATAATCGGTTTTCGGTTCGGGTCGGAAATCGATTCCCAAACCCGAAAACCGAACCGAAAAACCGATTTTTTTACTGTCTCAAACCGAAAACCGAACTGACATTTTTAAAACCGACCCGAATTGATAATTCGGTTCGGTTCGGGTCGGTTATCGGTTTTAAACCGTAATATGCTCACCCCTATGGACACGCGACACGACACAACTTGGACCTATTCTAGTTGGACACACATAAACCCTGGCACCTAGTATACCTACTGACATGCCTACACGATACCTTGGTAGGACACATCGTATCCAATTGGACTCGACACACACGTACGACCCCTTCTCTGCATACTATTTTTTGATACATGTGATACTTGTTGTTTGGACACGGGGTACGACTCGTTTGGACACTTTGACACTATCCTAGACTCTGACACACTTATACACTCCCATATGATACACTCTGATAATGTGATACCATCTCTGTTATGCCTTGACACTCATTTGACATTGATACATTGATTTAGTTGACACACCCACTCCTTCACACCCTCACACATTGACTACTGCACCTCTGTATATCTATAGTCTTTGAGATATCCAACATATAGGAGAGTTGAACAGTTTTACACTCTTAAATCCCGACCACTCGAATCATATCCATGTAAGGATTGATGAGGGCCATATGAACATTACCATGTGTTTGCCTTCAGATATTACTAGATATCCTTATTACTTTGATCTCCAGAATCCTAGTATCAATATACCAGACCTGATATTGCCTACGTATTAACTAGTGATACCTTTTTGGTATCAGGACAAAGCCTGCCCTATCCCTAAATGGTTGTGAATGAATGTGATTGCACACACGTAGGTTAGGATATATCATACTTTATATACCTTATATAGTTACGCTTGTTATAGACATTATATACATTGAATGTATATGGTAGATGTTAGCTTCAATTAAGAAATTAGTATGGGTTAGTAAGGGGTTGTTCATGAGTGTCTTAGTGCATCTATGAGCTTGGGATTTGTCATGAGTATGTAGGAAGAGTAACTGTCAAATTTATAGTCAATGGAGAGGTAAGTGAGTAAGTGTCTTGGCTTGGTTTGAGTTGCTTGATTGCTCAACATTCCTAGCAGCAGCAGCAATGACAAGTAGCTACATCAGCAGTAGCATTTGTTGCAGGCTCTTGGCCTTGAGCTTAGCCCTTTAGCATATAGTAGCAGCAGCATGTGGAAAGCAGTAGGTAGAGCTTGCTGCAGTTGCTACGGCTGGGCAGTGGCCTTAGGCCATGGGTTTGAGTAATGTTAGTTAGTATCCTAATGTTAGCATCATATATAGTGTGGATTAGATTTAGTTCAGTTAAGTTAGTATCTTAGGATTAGTGTTTTCATGTTAGTTCATGATAGAATGTTAGCTTGATTAGTAGTTAGGATGTGGAGTTGAGGGTAAAGGTTAGTTGGGATATGACATACTTTATATATGATACACTTATATATATATATATATATATATATATATATATATATATATATATATATTTTATATATATATATATATATATATATATATATATATATATATATATATATATGTGTGTGTGTGTGTGTGTGTGTCATAGATAAATGTCATGGTTATATATTGATGTAATATGTGGGGTTATGAAAGTTATCTTAGTGTGTGGGATTGGGTTGTGTTAGATGGTGTATGTATATGTAATGTCATATATATATATGATAAGTATTGTGTCATACCCTATGATGTATGGTATATGTTGAGTTAGAGGTTGAGTTTGGTTTAATGAAGAATTTGGCTAACCATGTTCCTAGACATTAGCTTAGCAGTTGGAATTGACCAAAACCCTAGATTAGCAATTTGACCCAATAGTCTAAGTTTGACTAAAGGTTGACTAGAGTTGACCAAAGGTTGACTTTTGACTTAGAGAGGCCTAGTATCATGTAGATTGCATTGTATAATTCAATTATTCTATATTTAACTCTTTATAATCTGTGTTGCTCTAAATTGAACTCAGTTACTCCGATTCGGATATCTGTTCTCATCAGTCATTCAGGATATCAAGCGAGTACATGCTCTGATCGTTTCATACTTGTTAGGATCTATATTCTTGCTCTAGACTACTTTACTTGATGCTGACACATTGTTCATACGAATTAGTACTATATGTATCTTTTCATGAGATGTTACCCCCACATGGGTGCATCGGATAGTAAATGTCATATGCTTTTCACATACATCATGTATTCTGTACGTTAATGTTATTCATATATAACTCATGTGTCATGTACTCTCATGTTATCATGTGCTTCATGTATAACCAAACCATCATGTACATAACATAACTTAACCAGATCCTTGTGTATTGATTGCGGCGGAGGAGTAGAAGTAGTTATGTGATCAAAGCCGGTTCCTGTTATTCATGTACAATATCTATTATACCCTCACGTATGACGAACTTACCACATGTTTCATCATGTATAACCTAATCCTTGTTACATAACTATCTTGTGCTCTAAAATACTTATATTTGCTTACAGTTCTTAGTTTCTATACAAACCTTCATGTACTCAAATTTATCTACTTTTACTACTCATGAACACCTCTTACAACATTTTATGTATTTTATTCTATTGTTTCCTCTACATTTCCTGCCATGATATGAAATGCGTGAGAGTTATGTATTCGCTCTTGTCCTGACCGGACCTGTTGAAAATATTAAAGAGAACGAACATGATTTCGGCCCTACCTACTACGGAGCTGGCATAGATGACACTTGTGACCTGGACCCTCAGGAGGATCCAGCAATTGCTGAGGATATTGCCCTATTCCTTGGGCTATATTACTCTGCTTATCTATCCTATTTTAGTTGGCTTGAGTTGCATTTATTCAGATATTATATAGTAGTGTTGATAACACTTAGACTTATTTCATTCTAGTTGTATCTCACTTTGTGGATTTCATATCTATTTTATCGTGCTATTTATCTACCTCTAGCTTTTGTGATTGAGTTGTATATTCTGAGATGTCCTCCAATTGGAGATTATATTCTTACAAGTACATTTATATTATGTTAGATGTTTGAGACCTAGGATAGTGTTTAACCGTCGACACTGCAACGTAGGCTGGACGTACCCACGTACTGGTGCCCCTAAACCGGATGCGGGTTATGACACATTTTTAGTAGTGGTCTATGCATGTCGAAATTCGTATTTGTGCGATGTCGTAGTTGCGCAACGACTTAGTTGTACTACTGTGAGTCTGCGATAGAATATAGGATGTAAGGTATTAGAATGCGAAGATACTCAATCACAGTTAGTATTCCTTGAGAGATTCCTTGGATGACCCTTGAAAATCTCAATTTGAACTTCGATTTGAAATCCTTTTCTCTTATTTTGTTTACCCTGACTCCTTGTTATTGAATTTTATTTTTGATGGATCGTTATTGATTTTGATTTTCCTATCGAGATGAATTTTATGGCCTGAGTTATGGTACCTTTTGATAACATATATTGACGGGAATAACAGGGATGGTAAAATGTCTACTTGGTTATGGAACCTGGAGTTTATCGCTGCTAGATTAGCCGACATGGCATGAACGTAGAGACCTGACTTCAGATGTACATATCTTGATTATGAGATTTGGGATTTCTCGCAGTTATACTAGTCGACATAGCGAGGAGTCCAGACAACATGACGATAGAGGTGCATACCCCAGTTTGGACTCTACCGTTTATCATAGCCTTGCTTACTAGCATGGCGAGGATTCTGAGTATCATGATTTTGGACAGACGTATATGATTATCAGATTGTATCTTGAGAAGGTTCTTAAAGTATCAACTCTACCATTTTACTTCTGTAAAAAAATTGTTTTCCATCATCAATTAACTTAGGAGTAGGAATAACATCAGTTATTTAGTCTAATTCTTTGTAGAACTTCATTTAGATATAATTCTTTCTTAGTGTAGTGATTTGATGACTTGTGTATCTTAGAAATGATGGTTTAGCCTTGACAATAGAATAGTAACCCATGGTAGTTAGCTTCTGTTATTTATGATAATCACCAATTTTCACATAGGATGTTAGTCTACCTTACAGGCTTTGATGATTTCCTATTTTCCTTTTTTACTTCTAGTATGGCACCCATGACCAGAGCCTGTCCCCCGAACGTAGATGCAGTTTCAGATATAACTGAGTGCGTGTTTCCATCTCCTATTGCTCAGGAGGTAGTGACCCCTCCGGCTGACCAGAAGGATAGTAGGATGTATATATTGATGATTAGAACAGTAATATTTTGTAGGTGTACTTTAAAAATAACAAGGATATTCAAAGTCGGTTTGTTTTTATGAACTAGAATAATTTTAGGGTATTGATTCTTGAGATATTTCACTTAAGGTTGTGATGCTAAATTTAGGAATTAGAAATGGAGAAGAGTTTAACTGTAATGCGATGATGATACAAAATTGAATAAGATATTGGTAAAAGGATGGCTAGAAACAGAGTGAACACTAGGATTTTGAGTTATAGAAAAAAATTAATTAAAGGTTTTGTGGAGATTTTAAAAATTTAAGAAGGATAATATTTGAAGGTGTACGTGAAGGAAATACGAAGGTTGATTTTATAATAGAGAATAAGTTCCTGTATGACATAGTAGTATTAGCTTCGAATAATTTTGATCACAGTGATTTGAACAAGTTCGAGGATTTCATAAAATTTGATTTAGAGTTTTCAGATCCAAGTTAGGACAAGGTGTAGGAATTTACATTTCGGGATGATTAAGTTGATAGAGGAGAATAAAATCAAAAAAAAGGAAGAAGAGTTTTAGCAAGATCATGATTCATGAGAAGTGCCTTGGGGATTAAGGCCCCATCTCCAGGAGGGAGTGCTAGTCACCAGACCTAGTTGGAGGTGAGTTTTGAACTAGACCATAGCATGTCTTTCGAGATGTTTTGATGCAGCACACAACATTTGTATGTTTTGATACTTTGTGATTTCCTAGTGCTGTAGTATGGTTAGTATAACTAGATGAGATCCATAGCTGATATTGCATGCCATGACCTCGTAGGTTATTCCTTCAAATTGTATGATTTAGATAAAGTTTTCTGAGACTATGATTGTTGGGGAAGTGACCTTAAGAGGAGTACGATCAACCTAAATTTCGAGGACAATTTTTCTAAGGGAGAAGGATTGTAACTACCACTTTTATAAAATGAGGGTAATTTTGAACTTTTGTAAAATTGATCATGTTAGTTATAAAATAATAGATTTAAATAATGTTAATGATTAATTGGTGAATTTTTATTATTTTTATAATATTTAAATTGATGTATTGTAATTGTGTCCCTTTCTAGTGAAACCTTAGAACTACTTAGCCTAGAGACTAACCATGACCATGGAGACCTAACTAATGTGATTAGATTTGCTAACTACAACTTTTTAGACAAAGGGTATTTTGGTAACTTATGATTTATTATTATTTTTGAATTTTAATTAATTAATAGTCTGCTAAGTGTTATATTAGGTCTAACCCTAGAATTATCCTAATCTAGAACTTGATCATGAACCTAGAGACTTAGTTAGGAGTTTAAGACTAATTAACTAAGTTACAAAAATCTAGATATTATGTCTAAGTTAGATATTTAGTGGAAGCCCAAATTCTAATTGGGCCTTTTCCTGAAGGGCTTGAATTACAACCATAAGAGGGCCTTTAATCTAAATTGGACCTAAACCTAATCCTAGCAATCCCTATAACAGCCAAGGGCAGCCCCCTCACCCTATATAACACACCATTAGCCTCCCTCCTTGCCTCTTTCATTGGAAACCTAATCCTAATTGTGTTCTTCTCCAAATTTGTCCCCTTTCACCAAACCAACTCCAAATTGGACCAAATCAATTGTAATACACTCCCCTAGTGTAGAGGAGGTCTCTAATGGCTAACTAGCAAGGATTGGGAGCAATTTGGCCATAGGAATTGGTTTGTGATCATTTTAAGTATTTTTTTTATTTGAGATTTCAACTCTCAATAGGTAATAGCCTCTAAACCTATTAATTTCCTGATTTCTCACCATAGAAGCATTCATCTAGGCACCATACATTAGTAGGCCAACTTTGGTTAGAAATGAATCCATTTAGGGTGCGTATTAGAGGAGTATTGGAGAGATGTGTAAACTATTCGATGAAATGTCACATAGAAATAGTTATTCTTAATTTCCAAAACTAATTACATGATTTTGTAGCTAATATTATGTAGATTACATTTCTTATCGACTGAGTCAATTTTAGGGTTGTTTTGTGTCGATTCTTCGACACGGGGATACGGCAGCACACACTACACAGGCTGTGGTGCGTGTCCTGCTGCCACGAGTCCATATCTCACCGGACACGACACGAGATGACACGAAATTTGGTGAGTATATTGGTGCAATGTCTGACCTCAAACTCATGAAGTTTGGTTTGAATTCGTTGATAATTTGAAGAGTTCTGTCCCCTACAGTGGTCTCTTCATTCACGCGAACACTGTAAACACTCACTGATATGCGCTTGGACATACGACATGACATGACTTGGACCCATTCTACTTGGACACACATAGATCCTGACACCTAGTCTACCTACTAACATGCCTGTACGATACCTTGGTTGGACACTTCGTGTCCAATTGGACTCGACACATACGCATGACCCCCCATTTGCATACTATTTTCTGATACATGTTGTTTGGGCAATAGACACGACTCATTTGGACACTTTGACACTATCCTAGACTCTGACACACTCACACACTCCCATGTGACACACTCTGATAATGTGATACCATCTCTGTTATGCCTTGACACTCATCTGACACTGACACATTGGTAAGTGAGTGAGTGTCTTGGCTTGGATTGAGTTGCTTGGTTGCTCAGCATTTCTAGCAGCAACAATGGCAAGTAGCCACAACAGCAGTAGAATTTGATGTAGGCTCTTAGCCATAAGCTTAGTCCTTTAGTATGCAACAGCAGCAGCATGTGGCAAGCAGCAGGCAGATCATACTGCAGTAGCTACAGCAGGGCAGTGGCCTTAGGCCATGGGTTTGAGTAGCGTTAGCTAGTATCCTAATGTTAGCTTCATATATAGTGTGGATTAGATTTAGTTCAGTTACGTTAGTATCTTAGGATTAGTGTTTTGATGTTAGTTCATGATAGATTGTTAGCTTGGTTAGTAGTTAGGATGTGGAGTTGAGGGTAAAGGTTAGTTGTGATATGACATACTTTGTATATGATACACTTATGTATATATATGTTATAGATAAATGTCATTATATATATATATATATATATATTTATATATATATATATATATATATATATATATATATATATATATAAAATATATATATATATATATATATATATATATATATATATATAAAAAATATATATATATATATATATATATATATATATATATAAAATATATATATATATATATATATATATATATATATATATATAAAATATATATATATATAAAATATATATATATATATATATATAAAATATATATAAAAAAAATATATATATATATATATAAATATATATATATATATATATATATATATATATATATATATATATATATATATATATAATATGTATATTAAAATATATATATATATATATATAAAATATATATATATATATATATATTTATATTTATATAAAATATATATATATATATATATATATATATATATTTATATATATATATATATATATATATGTAGGTAATATGTGGGGTTGTGAGAATTATCTTAGAGTGTGGGATAGGGTTGTGTTATATGGTGTATGTATATGTAATGTCGTATATGTATATGATAAGTATTGTGTCATACCGTACGATGTATGGTATATGTTGAGTTAGAGGTTGAGTTTGGTTTGATGAAGAATTTGGCTAACTTTGTTCCTAGACATTAGCCTAGCAATTGGAATTGACCAAAACCCTAGATTAGCAAATTGACCCAATAGTCTAAGTTTGACTAAAGGTTGACTAGAGTTGACCAAAGGTTGACTTGTGACTTAGAGAGGCCTAGTATCACGTAGATTGCATTGTATAATTCAATTATTCTATATTGAACTCTTTTTAACCTGTATTGCTCTAAATACGACTCAGTTACTCCGGTTTGGACATCTGTTCTCATCAGTCATTCAGGATATCAGGCGAGTATATACTTTGAGCGTTTCATACTTGTCAGGATCTATATTCCTGCTCTAGACTACTTTACTTGATGCTGACACATTGTTCACACGGATTAGTACTATATGGATCTTTTCATGAGATGTTACCTCCTCATGGGTGCATCGGATACTAAATGTTATGTGCTTTTCACGTACATCATGTATTCGGTGCGTTCATGTTATTCATGTATAACTCATGTGTCATGTACTCTCATGTTCTCATGTGCTTCATGTATAACCAAACCATCATGTACATAACATAACTTGACCAGATCCTTGTGTAATGATTGGAGCAAAGGAGTAGAATTAGTTATGTGATCAAAGTCGGTTCCTATTCTTCATTTATAATATCTGTTATACCCTTACGTATGACGGACTTACCTCATGTTTCATCATGTATAACCTAATCTTGGTTACATAACTATCTTGTGCTCTAAAACACTTATATTTACTTACAGTTCTTAGTTTCTATGCAAACCTTCATGTACTCAGATTTATCTATTTTTACTACTCATGTACATCTCTTACAGTATTTCATGTATTTTATTCTATTGCTTGCTCTACATTTCCTTCCATGATATGAACCGCGTGAGAGTTATGTATTTGCTACTGTCCTGACTGGACTTGTTGAAAATATTACAGAGAACGAAGAGAATTTCTGCCCTACCTACTACGGAGCTGGTATAGATGACACTTGTGACCAGGACCCTCAAGAGGATCCATTAGTTGCCGAGGATATTACCCTATTGCCTAGGCTAGATTACTTGGCTTATCTATCTTATTTCAGTTGTCTTGAATTGTATTTATACAAATATTATGTAGTGGTGTTGATAACACTTAGACTTATTTCGTTCTGGTTGTATCTCACTCTGTGGATTTCATATCTATCGTGTTGTTTATCTACCTCTAGCTTTTGTGATTGAGTTGTATCTTCTGAGATGTCCTCCGATTGGAGAGTATATTATATACAGGAACATTTATATTGTGTTAGATGTTTGAGACCTAGGATAGCATTCTACCTCCGACACTGCGGCATAGGCTGGACATACCCACGTACTCGTACCCATAAACTGGGTGCGGGTCGTGATAATACGTATATGAGTTCATCAAAACTATAAATTCTCTGAGCAAGTAAATACAAAAGTTGTTCACAAGCATCTTCAAATCGTAACAACATCCTCCAATTTGCTTCATGCTAAACAACTGTAGGGGGAAAATAGAAGAAAAGAAAAAGTGATTTTCATCAAGAAAGAATAAAATCAAAGGCATGTTAAAGAATACTAAGATTATGCAATAATATACAAATTAGGAATGTCGCTGACCATATAATGTACTTTTCATGTAGCTTTTCAATGAGAAAGAAAAGAGTCATATATTATGCAATAAAATCAAGGGCATGTTAAAGAATACTAAATTGATTTCTGAAACAAAAGCTATTTTCATGTATTTTTTCAATGATAAACTTCCCATACTGGTATCCCGTGTTTAAATTTCTTAGGAGACCTAGGATTGCAATCAACTGTACTTCCTTGGAGATAAATCATTCAAATCCATCAAATTGACGATTCACTAATATTTATACATGTTTCTGGCAAAGAAAAATCTCAAGTTTATTACCAAGGAAGCAGCACAATATAGTATTCAAGCTGAAGAGCCTCCTAGTTCATCAGGTCTTAATCTCTGTAGCATAATCTATCAAGAGGATGATCTAAAGTAGGTTACTCTCGTCTAACTAAAAAAACAAATGCATCTAATTCAAAATAGAACAAATAAATGAACATTATGGCTTTTTTTTATAATATTGATTGAATTGGTGAGCATAATCTGTATGCCTCCAGTGAAGAATAATCTGTATGAAGCATAATTTGTATGGCTCCAGCGAAGATTAACTCATTATAGTGAAGAGTAACATCAGTATAAGATTATGCTTCATACAAATTTAGCAGACCTGTTAAGATTTGAACGAGTATTTCCAAAAGGTATCAGTAAAAATAAAGGCTTATACATTTTTGATGTCTTACACTCGTATTAGTTCGTATGTAACATTTTTTCTTTGTAGCTCGATATATATTTTCAAGTTGTTACCTAGGTGAGTTATATGTGTCAGTGAATGAGTTGTGTCTGTGTTATAAAGTGTGTGTGTGTGTGTGTGTGTGATACTCTAAAAGATTATCGGGTAAATCCAAACCAGTGGGTAATGTTGGATGGAGAACTTGTGTGTGATACATGAGTATATTAGTGAGTAGAGGCAATTGTAGCTTCAACAAAGGGTCTACAAGGGGTGTGCAGTTTTGGACTACAAAATGTATGTAGCAACATACTGTCCATGAACTGCAGTTGCCTCAGGTTGGTTTCAGCAACAACATATTGTCCTTTCCAAATCTTTTAGTTTATGTTTGTGGTGACTTCTGTCGAAAAATAAATATCTTTGCACCTGAAAAATGTTATTCTAGATTGTAGAAATCAGCAATGTTGTAATATCTTATTGAGAAAGAAGGGAAGGGACAACCCTTCATCCTAATCCTCCATAACATAGTACTAAAGTTCTTCACCAAGGGACCTAAAGCTCTTTTAACACAATCCTTCTACAAAAACCTAATGTTCTTTTAACATAGGGAAAGCACAATGCCTCACAACACAAGATGTAAAAATCAAGAAGGTAAAGTTTATTTAACTCCCTATTTAGCAATTCCCTAATTCCTCTTTATAGCACTACTTAATCTTGAAGAGTATTGAGAAATTATTCTAAAAATAAGTAGAAAAATAAACTTTATAACTATTGGGCACAACTTTTAGAAGTTATATCAACTAGTATAAATGTTTGACATCTATCTTCTAAAAAGGCAACTTTATGACAAGTCAAAGGAATTCCATGGTGTACCTCTGGGGTAAGAATGATTGAACGATTCAAAAATGTTGCCCAAGAACGAAACAAATGAGCACCAGCACAACTATAATCAATAACAAGTCATCTTACAACCCACTTAGAAGCTGCGGATAATTTAAATCAATAAACATGATCATCAGCCTGCTGAGTGTTTTCACCGTGGGAACCTGCTTGGAATATTCATGACAAAAGTAGGGAAAGTAGCATACCTTGGGAAAACAAACACATGGTTTCGACCACCAGACAGGCGGTAATATGGCATTTGACCTAGCACCGGGTACCTAGGCGCCGACTAATACTAGGTGCATTGGGGCAAGTTTCAAGTTTCCTGTAGTCCAGCCTGTGACCCATATCCTGTACTCTACGATGAATTTTTACTGTATAGCGAACAACTTCTCCTCAGGTTATGATCGGGAGCAGAATTTCATTGTTGGAACAAAATTTGAGGCTTCACAGTAGCCTCACGAGCCTCCGAGAGCATATATTGTCAGGGGGCGGGCCTTAGAGGGGTCTAGTACCTCCCGGGAGGAGAGGAAAGATGTTGCACCTTTGGGTTCCCCTTTAAAGCACCAGGTCCCTATGGAGGTGAGTTCTTCGCCCTCTAAAAGACTCAAGCGGATTGGTCACAAGTGGACCAGCTCTGAGCAACGGTCTTTACCACGCACGGTGCAGAAGAAAACTTTGTCTACTAAATCTCCTTCATAGATACGTAGTAGACCCTTTTTAATTTGTCACCTTTCAAAAATTCTTACTTATTACTGCTTTGTTTGTAGCCGGCGAAGACGAAATATAGGCAGTCAAATAAGGCTATGACTGATCGTGAGCCTGAAGTCCTCGAGGCACTTCCCAAGGAACCTGCTGGTAGGGCACCCCTCTGGTATGTTAAAAGGTCAGGGTCGTAACCCTTATACCAGTTGATAGCCCTTCATCTGCTGGTGCTGAGAAGACTACCCTCCTAGGGGAGATTCCATCGACTGATGCTACTGAAGCTGTCGAGTTGGAGGAGGCTTCTCCACCTGCCCCTTTCGATTACGAAACTCAGGATTTTTTGGAGCTGATGGCAACGCATCATGGAGGGACTCCTGTAGAAAAGTCTGCGGAGGAGCCTATCATGATTCCCAGGATTGGTCTTACGACGGTCAAAGGTGCAGCCAAGAACATGTGAGTGGAACAACCGGAGGCAAAGTAGGTGCTGTCCAGGACACCTTTGTCGATCCTCCCTTTCATACCGACGGAGTGGTTAATGAGGTTGTCGAAGATCAGGATGATAAGGAGGATGAGCTAACTAATGAATCGTCTTGGGACGATTTCAAGGATCCGGCTCATGAGCCTGCCGAATAGGCTGCTAAAGTGTTGGCCGGTGCGGTCATCGAGACGCCGACCGAGGAAGTCGTTGACGACTCAACTGGTATGGCCATAAAAATGTCGGACGATGAGGTCATCAAAAAGTTAGCCGAAGAGGCCCATGTAACGGTAGCCGAGGAGGCCATTGAAGAGTTGGCTGACAAGGTCATTGTAAAGGCATCCCATAAGGCCATTGACGAATCGGCCGATGCGATCATCGAACGACGGCTGAGAAGGTCGTTAAGAAACAATTCGAGGAGACCATTGAGGAGCCGGTCGGGAAGACTATTGACAATCAAACTGGCAAGGTGGTCGAGGGGACCATTGAAGAGCCGATCGAGGAGACAGTTGAGGAGCCAGCTGGAGAGGCCATTTAAGGCCAGGCTGATAAGTCAGCCGCTAAAGTAGTCTGAGCACCTTCGCCCGTTGGGGGCATGGAGGTTGGCTCTGAGATGGAGCAACCTTCTCCTTAGGAAGTTTTCGACCAGACATGTTTCATGGGGAGCCATACACGGGGCTACATCTGAAATAGTAGTGCCTGAGCGGGATCAAATAGCATCTAGAGCTAGTGTTGTCGTTCCACTGGTGACCTCTGCCTCGACGATGGCTGCCCCCATCTTGGCAGCATAATCTGGTTGTGCAGTGACTATGCATGTTATTACTCCCATTACTACTGTTTCAGAGCCTTCCATCGCGGCTCCTCTGCTGACCCCAATGACTGTGGCTGATAGCGATTATTTTGCCAACCTAATCCTCGATACTATTTATACTACTTTCAAGCGTAGTATAGAGGTTGTCTTAGAGAACAACCGAACGTTTGTGCTAGCTCGGTCTACAGTAAGGCCCTAGTTAGTGGTACTGCACGAGTATCCAGGGTACGAGATGAAAGTTGATACCCTAGAGGCTTCTTTGGCAGAGTTGGAAGCTGCTGTCCTGGACCTTCAAGGTCTTGAGCATAACATTCCTGCCATAGAAGATGCAGAGCCAGGGAAAAAGGCTGTTCAACTCAACCTTCATGAACTGGAGAAAGAATCTATTGCCCACAGGATTGCCAAGATTGAGTTAGAAATTGGTGAAGTGATTACCGCCAAGGAAACCTAAGTTTGTCGCAAAATAACCATAAAAGAGAAGTACGAGGACCTCCACGAGCAAATTCGGCATCTAGAAGAGACATTGCCCATCGCAGAGAGTGAGCTGGAGAAGTCGAAGGTGTTAGGGTTATATACTAAAAGCATCACTTTTGTAGTAACCTTATTTCCTTATATTTTGAATGAGAATCATATGGGCAAATGTTTGCATATTGTACTTGTTGCAAGTGTTAATACAAATGTCTGATATTCTATATTGTAGATAATATGGTGTGTGGTGTCACACAGAAGATCATATTATCAGTTCCCTATGGAGTATATAAATAGTTCACAACCTAGATGGACTTGGACAATCTATTGAAAAGGTTGTAGTATAATCTGGTATTAGTCTATCTTGACTATAGGTTTACACTAGTACACTTTGTGTGCATTAAACAAGACAACTTGAGGTTGTTCGCTTTGTACTGACTACATAAGAGAACAAACACCTCTGTTATTATGGATGCTTGTGCTCTTAATTCTGATATAATAACGGACATGTATAGGTGTATGCCATAAAATATAAAAGAGCAGAACAATTATCAGAGGACTGGACTTTTACTTCACGTTACAAACTCGCTTGTACAAAGAAAGCCTAGGGACGAAAACCTAGGTATAGCAATATAAGTACAATTGTTTATTTTAGATTCTGGGGGATGACGATAGAGGTTTGGGAAAGCGACGGCCGCTCTGCCTTACTCCTTGGACGATCGGTATGCAGCCTTGGCTCCAGAAGATTGCTCGACATTGAAGAAATGCTCTCTTTGCTCTCTCTCTGCTTTTTCTTTCCAACTATTCTGGTGCTCTCTGATCTCGAAAAAGGGTCTTCTTCGCAAGGGAATGGCACCTTGCTATTTATAAGAAGGGAATGCAATCATTAGGGTTTACAATGATTGTCCCTTAAAGTGGCGGCGGCCTGTTGATTGATCAATCTCGACCATTAGTTTTGAGTGTAATAAATCTGGGCCATTAATGTAGATTGTGCCAAATCTTCTCAGTAATTAATGCTGATTAGAATAAATCTCCCTTATAATGATCTGCTGATGTCTGCGAATCTGAATGAATAAGTTTAATTCATTCTTCTGCCACGTGTCCCAGATTATTTGGATTTGACCCAATCTTTGATTGCAGTAAATCTGGAAAATTGATTAGCTTTATGACATGTGTCCTGGAAGCCACTGAGGGATCTGAGCCACATGAGGATTGAGCCGTATAAACCCGGCCACGTGTCAAGGCTGTTGGGGAGTGGCCCCCGAACCTTCGAATCACATGATAATCTGGACCGCATGGTCGTAGGTGGCCGCATAACGGGTAACCCCTTCGTGAGCCGCATGGAGATTACCCTCGTGAGCCGCATGGGGGGAGCCTCTGCTTGAGCCGCATAGGGCTGTTTCGATCTAGGCCGCATAGGGCAACTTCGGCCTGAGCCGCATGGGGAGTCTCTGCTCGAGCCGCATATGACTGTCCACGTGCCCAGGCTGCATGGCATTTTTCTGGATCTTGGGGGATTATATCAGAGATTTTCCTTCGTTTTCCTAGGAGTCTGTCATTATGACAGAGTCATAATTACATCTTTGTGTCAGGGCTGTCGTCTTGTCAGAGCTGTCAGCCGTCAAGGCAATTAATACATTAGGGAAGAGTTATTTGTATGCTACGTGGCACCTCTCTGAGCCGTATGGAGATCACAGAGCCGCATAGACGCGTTGAACCACATGGGTCCTCTGAGCCGCATGGGCTTTTTGAGCCGCATGGGGTTTTCTGACCGCATGGCTCTTTCTTTATTATTTTCCATGCTTCTACAAGACCCCCTTCAAAGTTTTCAATTTGCAAAATTGAAATACTTTGAATAAGAAGCATGGCTGTGTGCAAGCTCTTTCTAGCCGCATATGAGGTCCTAGCCGCATAGATGTCTTGGCCGCATGGAAGTTCGGCCGCATGACCATCTGAGTCGCATAGTTGTTTCAGCCACATGGCCGTCAGAACCGTATAGGCTCTTTGCCACATCATTATGCCATGCGTGCAAATCTTTTTGGGGCAGGATCCCAAGAGCTTAGTCTTTAATTGGCTAGTTTGGCTCGATAGCCGTAGAGTCGATCACGTTGTACGAGGCATCGGTCCGTGGTCGTCCTTGTCTATAAATAGAAGGGTAGTTGGACAGTCTTCTCTCTTAAACTCTTCTTGACTCAGATTCCTGTCTTGTTTTCTTCCTCTGATCATCAGACAACGATGGCACCCAGGGCTTCTAAGGCTGTGAAGAAGGCTGTGGCGAAGAGTAAGAAATCGGCTCCGTCCTCGACTGTCACGCCCCCCCGTTCGTCTTGACGTCCACATTGACATCGATGGTAAGATTATGTAGATGATTGAGTACTTTGAAACCCTAACAGAGCCTACTTTGCTGCATGCTTCGTGCACAACCCTTTTGACACGAACTTCTCAAACTATATGGTCCGTACACACGTCCCATGACTGAGCCGCATGGGGGTATACCCCATGTCTGAGCCGCATGAAAGTTGCCTTAAACGAGCCGCGTGGACCTTTCTGAATGTCTTCTAACTGTTTTCATTTTCTTCGTCTTTGGTTCTTGCAGTATCTCCACCGAATACTGAGATTGCAGTGTCAGAGGAGTCGCAGCCTCCTGTCATCAACCAGGGGTCTTCTTCTGTTAAGAAGGAGGTGATGAAAGAAGAACCAGCGCCTGAGGGGGATGGCAGCCCTCCAAGTATCGAAACTGCTGAAGGTGGTAGCGCTGGAAATTATGATTCTCCTATTCTGGACGAGGATCTTCCTCAATTGCATCCTTCATATGTGAGGTGGTTGAAGGAATGCTATACGCGCTTCTGCAACTAGGATTTAGGGGCTTCTCGTAGATGTCTATCTTTTGTCTGTAGTCTTTGTTTTGTTTCGCTTTTCTTCTTGTCTGCATGAAAAACCTTTTTGACTTGCTCGTAGTCGTGTGGATGTAACCGATTTCTGAATAAATGTAATATATTTGCTTCACTCTTTTGCTTTGTAATAGTCATCTTATTGAGACATTTTGCGTGGACCCATTGCCCCTAACGTACCCTGGTTTTGGATACAGACAACAAGTTAAAAAGGAACCATCATACTTACTCAGAGGTACTGAGGACATGGTGAGCATGATTGTTTTTTTGACGGAGGGTACATAGAATAACCCAGAGGTAATCAGGACATGGAAGTTCTAGGTAGAGGGGTGATTTGTTCTTGGCGGAAGTGAAACGACTCAGAGGTAATGAGGACATGGCCGTTTTAGAAATTTGTGGATCGGTTACCCTTTTTGTGCACAGGGAGTGTGGGTAGTGGATCATGAGGTAGGATCTCTTCCAGGCCGAAAGTTCAGGGGTATGATCATACATGACTTACTATCTGAGAGAGTGACCGAAATGTGAGTTCAGCGGCACCAGCGGGTACATGACTCGATAATCTGGAATATCGAAATATGAGTTCAGCGGCACCGGCGGGTACATGACTCGATAATCTGGAATGTTGATATGGGAGTTCAGCGGTACCAGCGGGTACGCGACTCGATAATCTGGAAATTTGGAGGTGTGAGTTCAGCGGTACCAGCGGGTACGTGACTCGGTAATCTGGAAATTTGGAGGTGTGAGTTCAGCGGTACCAGCGGGTACGTGACTCGATGATATGGAATTTTGAGATGGGAGTTCAGCGGTACCAGCGGGTACGTGACTCGATAATCTAGAAATTTGGAGGTGTGAGTTCAGCGGTACCAGCGGGTACATGACTCGATAATCTAGAAATTTGGAGGTGTGAGTTCGACGGTACCAGCGGGTACGTGACTCGATGATCTGGAATTTTGTTGATGTGAGTTCAGCGGCACCAGCGGGTACATGACTCAATGATCTGGAAAATGTCGTTTAGACATAATATTTCTTCAGAAACTTGCCGTTGACGGGCAACATGAGCAACTCTCCGTTTTTCTTGGCGAGGCGGTAAGCACCGTTGGAGAATACGGCCTCGATGATAAATGGACCTTCCCACTTTGGCTGGAACTTGCCGACGGTCTTGTGAGTCATGACCATCGGCCTCCGGACTTCCAGAACGAGATCGTCCACTTGGAATGTTCTAACTTTAACCTTCTTGTTGAAGGCTCCAGAGATGCGTGCTTGATATAGCTCGATTCTTTGCTGAGCCAGGAGGCACTTTTCGTCTAAGGCCTCTAACTCTTGTAGTCGGCGTCGGTAGTTATCATCCGTCGTCAATTGATAAGTGAGGGCGACGCGGAGTGAGGGTATTTGAGTCTCTAATGGGAGAACTGCCTCACTCCCGTACACTAGGGAGAATAGTATGTTCCCTGTGGCTGTTCGGACCGTGGTACAGTACGCCCATAAGCATTCACCAAGCTTCTCATTCCAGTCGCGTTTGTTGGACGATACGAACTTCTTGAGAAACTTGATGATGGTTTTGTTGAATGCCTCTGCCAACCCGTTAGCTGCCGGGTTGTACGGTGTCGAAGCAATATTCTGGATGCGATGCTTGTCGCAGAACCGATAGAAGGCATGGCTTGCAAACTGCGGACCATTATCATGGATGATCCTTCGGGGCAGTCCAAAGCGATAAATGACGTGATGCTTAAGGAAGCTGATCACGTTTGAAGTTTTTACTTCCGCGAGTGGGATAGCTTCCGCCCATTTGGAGAAGTAATCTGTGATTGCGAGTATGAAGCGATGTCCTCGAAAAGAAGGTGGAGTGATTGGACCAATTATATCCATCCCCCATGCTTCGAATGGCCAGGACGCTGCTGTTGGATGTAGAAATTTGGATGGTTGGTGGATGAAGTCCGTGTGGACTTGGCAGGCTTTGTACTTTCTAGCATAGTCTATCGCATCTGCTACCATCGTGGGCCATTAGTAGCCCATTCGGCGAAGACGGTCTTACAATTTAGGGCCAGGCTGATGGGACCCGCAAACACTGTCATGAGCTTCTCGTATGGCTTCTTTGGCTTCCGTATTTGACAGACACCGAAGCAATAATCCATCATAGGATCGCCGATACAGCATTTTTATCTCTGTATCGTAGAAGAATCTGAGAGAACGCCGTCTGATGGAGGTGGCTTCCTTCGGGTTCTCGGGCAGGATGTCGTAGACGACGAAGTCGATAAATGGTTGTCTCCAATCTGGGACATCGTCGATTGTCTGAGCGGAATAACTCGCCACGAATTGAACGTTGTTCTTAGGGCAGACCAGTTCGTGGCCTATCACGTCTACCGATTGATGAGCTTGATTTGGCACTGCTAGGGAAGCGGCCAGACCTGCCAAGGCATCGGCTTCAATATTTCGGAGTCTGGGAACGTGCTCAATGATGATGTCGATCGCTATCTGGTGATAGGGGATCATGTCTTCATGGCGGACCTCGTATGAACCTCGGATCTGATTGACGATTAACTGAGGATCGCCGTATGCTTCAAGATATTCTACCCCCAGCTCCCTTGAAAGTTGGAGGCCAATGACCAAAGCGTTGTACTCGGCCACATTGTTAGAGCAGGGTTCTGTGAGAGAATAAGCGCGATTAATCACCAATCTGGAAGGGGAGACTAGCACCACTCCGACTCCGACGACGATGTTGCCCTTGGGCCCAGTTCTCGAAGCACCGTCGAAGAACATTCGTCATATATCATCGTGAGAGGTTGCATGCGAATCGACGACCTCATCTGGGATTTCTTCATATATCCTGGACGACTCCGAGCCCAGGTGGGCTGCCAAAAAGTCTGTTAGGGCTTGACCTTTGACAGCCTTTTGCGGGAAGCAGATCATATGATAGGGGATAGCAATATTGCCCATGTAGCGAGACGAGAGCTGGGTGCCCCTAGTTTAGTTATGAGGACTCTGAGAGGGTTGACTCGTAAGATCACATGTATTGTTTGTCCAGTGACGTAGTGTCGCGTCTTCTGAATGGCGAACACCAGGGCAAGACATTTCTTCTCCACAGCGGTGTATCGGTGTTCTTGTCCAATAATCATTCGACTGAGGTAATATATGGCTTGCTCATGGCCTGCATCGATGTTTTGTGCCAGCACGGCCCCGAGGGAATGTTCTATTGCTCGTACGTAGAGCATGAATGGTTTTCCAGCCACCGGAGCTACCAGACTGGAGGGTTCGACAAATATTCTTTGATGCTGTCGAAGGCCCGCTGACATTCTTCGTCCCATACGAACGAGACGCCTTTCTTCATGAGGTGGGTGAATGGTCGACATCGCCCGGAGAGGTTAGAAATGAACCTCCTGATGTAAGCTAGCCTCCCTTGAAGGCCTCTGAGTTCGCGAAGATTTCTCGGGGGACCCATCTCCATCATTGCCTTTGTCTTCTCAGGGTCTACATGGATACCCTGGGCGGTGATGATGAAACCCAAGAACTTCCTGCTGGATACGCCCAGGAAGGACTTCGTAGGGTTCATTTTCAAATTATGTGCTCTCATCAGGTCGAATACCGTCCTCAGATCCTGCAGATGGTCTCCCTTACAGCGACTCTTGACGGCGATGTCATCAACATAGCACTCTACCGTCTTGCGTAAGTGGTCTGTGAAGATGATGCTCATGGCTCTTTGATATATGGCGCCGGCGTTCTTCAAACCGAAAGGCATGACTGTGTAGCAGTATGTGACAATCGGTGTTCAGAATGATGTATGCTTTTCGTCGTCAGGAGACATCTTGATTTAGTTGTACCCTGAGAAGCCATCCATGAACGACATATGTTCGAAGCCGCAGGTGTTGTCAATCATGATGTCTGTGATAGGGAGGAGGAATTCATCTTTGGGGCATGCTTCGTTCAGATTATGAAAGTCGATGCAGATTCGAATCTTCCCATTCTTCTTGAGGACGGGTACTAAATTGGCGACCCAATCCGGATGTTGTTCCTCACGAATGAAGCCGCTGGCTATCAGCTTGTTGACTTCGGCTTCGATCGCATCCATGATGCCTGGGCGGAAGCGTCGCTTTTGTTGCTTGACTGGCTTTGCGTCCGGCCGAATGTTGAGTTTGTGAAGAGAAATATCGAGATTTAACCCCGGCATGTCTTCATAGCTCCATGCGAACACATTAATGTATTCTTTGACAAGTTCCAGCAGCGATTCTCGCTCTTCGTCTGTTAGGCTTTCACTGACGAAGATCGATTTTGGAGAAGATTCGCTGCCGAGATCTACTTGTATGACCTCATCTTCAGTAGGAGGTTCTCTCTGTTCGAACTGCTTTTTCTATTGTGCATCCAGCTGTTGGGCCCACGGCTCTAGCTCGGGGATTTCAGGGATGTCTTCATCTTCTTCATAAGCGTCGGCGAATGCCATATTGACCGACAAGACTTGTCTGAATACATCTCCGATGCTGGTATCTGAGTCAGAAGTTGGTGACCCGGTTGAACGTGAATGCCAGTCACATTCTTCATCTGAACTTTCAGGGGTCGTCGTGGGTGTTACATACCCTAATCCACATCGAGTCTTGCTATAGTAGTCCCGCGGTTTACCGGCCGGGACCGGTGGCTTCAAAGGTAATCGTCGTCCAGTACCACAGTTCAAGCCTGGCGTCGTCTCCAGATCATACCCTTGTTTCTGCATGAGATATTTGGATTGGGGACTATAAAGGTACAGAGGCAGTCTCCCGGCATCTGATCCAAGGTCGACTTCTTCTATGGTGAAGGGGTACGGATCGCCCTTTCGGCCGAAGATGATTGGATGGTCCCCTCCCTCGATTATGCGGTAAGCGTCTTCTACAGGAGTAAGCTGGATCGCGGTGTACACATTTGTCACCTGTGTGTGTAGGTGAGTGCCTATACCGTGTTCCATAGCATACATTGTACATAGCTTATTGAGCTCGAGGTAGTTCAAAGATAGCCCATTATTGATGAAGTAAGGTATCTTTTCTAGAGGATTACATCATCTGCGGAGGGAACATCAGTGTGGACAGCCACATACTTGGCTAACTCCGGTTCCTCTTCGGCTGCACCCTGCGTAAATGAAGACTGAGAGGACGACCTGGGTAGCTTGATCGTCAGAGGTTCAGCTGGTAGAGCAGAGCGTGGATTTGTTGGCAGACTAGCGACCCCCAGTCTGGTGCTCGATACTTGGCGGGGAGTGGTTGGTTCGCTAGAAGTTCCAGGCCTTGCATCGGGGTACTTCTTGGGAAGGCGTATCGTCATTGGCTTGTCGGAGGGATTGAACTTCTCCGTTTGCGGCTGGCCGACTCTTGGCAGCCTGATTGTCAATGGCTCTGTTGAGGGTCTTGGCATTTGGCCAGACCTTGGTAGCCAGATTATCATCTGCTCTTCTTGTGCCGAGAGGCTGATTGCGTCCTTACGCAGAGTGGAGGTAAGGGGTGCAGACTTGCCAGGTTTGCGAGCTTGGAGGTGGATCGTCAGAGGTTCTTCTGATCCTGTGGCTGTCTCGGTACGAACTTGCATATCTCCTTCACCAAGATGCTTCTTCGATTTTTCGTACAGACAGGAGTCTGAGTAGTAGGATTCGACCCCCTTGAAGGGATCGATATCAGCAAATTTCGTCCTCACGAAGCCATGTTTGTCGACATATTTGAAGCACTGGTGTAGCGTGGAAGGCACGATCATATAATCGTGTATCCACGGGCGCCCCAAGAGGATGTTGTAAGAAGTGTCTGCATCTATGACGTAGCAGGTGACCATAATAGTTAAGAACGGAGGAGCAAAGATGACCATAATAGTTGGATATTTTCTCTTATTTTTGTTATTTTGCCTTTTCTGATTATGCATGTTTATTATTGTGTGGTTGATTTTTTGAAAAACCAAGCCTACATTAATAATGGACAACATGGACATAATATCAACTAGTAGATAAACCCTCATTGTTAAATAACTAAGTGGGAGAGGATATTTATTTAGTATAAATCCTATGGTCTCCATTACTGGTTTGTTGGTGATGTAATTATACTTGCATGTTGGCTTTAGTGCTTTCCTCCATATCGAATGAGTATAATTATGGATCACCAGTACAAACTTCCTTTGGGATAATTATAGAAAGTTACCAAGTATGTGTTCACTTCTCCATCTGTAGGAACTCATTACAAGGTAATGGACTTAGTATTAAGTAATAGTATACATTTAGATACAAATAATGGTATTCTCCCCATCGGAGTCACTGCTATTATTTGTATGACCAGAGCAAGACCAACATATTAATTTTATTTGTCATAAAGTTATGTTGACATGATAGTAAAAATAATAAGAAAAACCTACTTGAACAAAGTTGAATTTGTATACGTCCACACTATCATGGCATGCTAAATTCATGGTGTTCAAGGTGTTGGTGAATTTCTTATTATTGTTTTGAGGGAATCTATATTTAGTTAATTCAAAAAGTTTTTTTGTTTCTACATAATTTTATTTATGTGATTCTCAGGATTTTAAAAAATGGGTTCTTTCAGTCCACTTATGGTTATTCTTAAAGAAAATAAACTTAATGGACCTAATTATATTGACTGGAAACATAATTTGGATATTGTTCTGACTGCTGAGGAGTACAAATATGTACTTGTTGAGGAATACCCACCTAAGCCTGATGCCAACTCTGATGAAGAGGTCAAGGAGGCTTATAAGAAGTAGAAAAAGGCAGATAAGATAGTGCAGTATTGCATTCTGGCATCTATATCAAATGTACTACAACATCAGCATCAGGCCATGGCTACTGCTTATGACATGATGTATAACCTCAAGAAACTCTTCAGACATCAGTGTAGAGCAGCTGGCAGTTTGCTATAAAATGTTTGATGAATACAAAAATGGCTGAGGCTACACCAGTAAGGGATCATGTTCTCAAGATGATGGGTCATCTGAATGAGATGGAGATCCTTGGAGCTGAAATCGATGGAGAATCCCAGGTCGATATCATTTTCAGGACTCTGCCTAAACGTTTTGACAATTTTTGCCTTAATTACAACATGAACAAAAGGTTGTATAGTTTGGCAGAACTTGTAAAAGAGCTACAGGATGCTGAATCTCTCTTTAGGCAGAGTGGTCATATTTTTATTTCTGAAAAGGCTTCTACTTCTAAGCCAAAAGGCGGTAAGAAAAAGAATAACATTCAGAAACAGGCAAACTCAACAAAGAAGGGTATAGGACCTCAAGGCGCGGTGAAAAAGGCGAAAGGCAAATGTTTCAAGTGCAAAGGGTCAGGACATTGGAAGACTGATTATCCACTTCTCAAACAAGGAACAAAGAAGGTATATCTCATTTACTAGTAGTTGAAACATGTTTAGCGGTGCTATCTACCAGCACCTGGTGTGAAGATACATGAGCCACTAATCATGTCCGTAATACATTGCAGGGGTTCCAGGAAAACAGACGGCTCAGTGATGGAGAGATATGCTTGTTCATGGGTGATGCTACAAAAGTATCGGTCCTTGCATTAGGAGATGTTACTTTATCTTTTGGTAGAAATAAGTCTTTGACATTAAGAGATTGTCTTTGTGCACCTTCACTTAGAAGGAATTTAGTTTCTGTTTCTATGTTAGTTAAGGATGGATATTCAGTTTATTTTAATGACAATATTATTATTAGAAAGAATAAACATTTTATCTGTTCTGGTACATTGGTTGATAATTTGTATGTCATTAATCCTATTTCGCCCATAATGCAACTTATGGAAATGAATAATATGTCATCTAACTTAAATAAGAGAAAAGAACCTTTTTGTATGAACCAAACATATCTTTGGCACTTGCAATTAGGGCATATTAACCTAAGAAGGATTCAAAGAGTGGTTAAAAAGGGACCTTTGAGTTCATTGGAAGTGGAGGCACTACCAGTCTGTGAATCCTGCTTGGAAGGTAAAATGACCAAAAAGCCTTTTACGGCAAAGGGGTATAGGGCCAAAGATATGTTGGAATTGGTTCATTCTGATTTGTGTGGACCCATGACTATCCAAGCTAGAGGTGGCTTTGAATATTTTGTCATATTTGTCGATGATTATTCAAGGTATGGTGTAGGCCTCAAAAATGACAGTCACGCTGAGTTGATCAGAACAAGTCCAACAGTCACGCTGAGTTGATCAGGACATAGTCAAAAGTCACGCTCAGTTGATCAGGACAATATTTACAAATCACGCTGAGGGACAGCTCATCATTTGACAGAGAGTCATTATGACTGACAGCACGACAGTCGAAGAATGTCTTCTCATATGCCACGTATACACAGAACTCGAGAGATCATAGCCGCCTATTGCGTGACTTTTTGAAATCTTCTTCAGCAAGACTCAGCCTTCACCAAGTTGGCGTACCAAAAGAGCTTCTTGTTATTTAATGCGACTGATAAAAGCAATCACTGTCAGAGATTTTGTGTCAGTCGAGGCACGTCGAATCAAGACAGCTGGCAGTCCTGCCTCAATTGAGCGTGGATTATGTTCCTTCCCAAAGACCGCGCATATTTTGAGCTTTCTATCTCAAGTTTGCGTGGATTCTGAAGTTTCTTCCCTCAAGTCTGCGTGGATTCTGAAGTTTTCTTCACCAAATCTGCGTGGATTCTGAAGCTTCCTGCCCCAAGTTTGCGTGGATTTTGAAGCTTTCTATCCCGAGTCTGCGTGGATTTCGTCTTCAACAAGTCTGCGTAGATTTCATCAAATTGGAGTACGTGGCAGCCATGCCACTGATATCTCGCTTGCGTGTCCTGTAACTTGCACACGACTCATGCATGATCGCCATGTGTCCAACAGTTACAGGCCACGTCCAGTAACTGCTCACAACCTTGCGTATGTTAAATCCTGCGTGATTTTCAACTAAGCACAGGCTGTGAAGACAGTTATCTTTTCAGTTATTATTTTTGACTCTATAAATAAAATTCTTTTTCTCATTCATTGTACAGATACATAGTTATCTACTGTCAAAATTTTGAGAGCTTTTCTTCTTCGCATAGTCCAAGGGATAAAGCGATCGTCTTCTAGATCGGATTCCTACAGTTGTAATTTTCCCAGATACACAATAAATAAAGGAATTTATTGATGGAAAACAAATTGGCGACTCTGCTGGGGAAAACCATCTCCTCTTCTGAGATGGCAACAACTCAATGCGACACTTCGTCAATCGGCTCGACGAAGAAGGTGATGACGATCCAATTCGATCAACTCGCCTATGAAGAAATGCAGCGGGCTAAGAGTGGCAAGCCCACTTCAGCCTCCATCATCACTGCCAAGCCGAAGGGACACTCTGTCTATGTCCCTAAGAATCAGTTGGCAGCCAATGGTGAAGTCTCTGCCACAGTGTCTACTCCTAACACTGGCAAGGATTCTACTGCAAGCACGTACACTCTTGTGCACTCGAAGATGACAGCAATCAAAAGTCACGCTGACAGTACTGGCTTCTTAGCCAAATCTGTTCCAGCGTGCAACTTCAATTCCAAAAGTCACGCTGACAGTACTGGCTCCTTAGCCAAATCTGTTCCAGCGTGCAATCTCTTATTTAAAAATCACGCTGACAGCACTGGCTCATTAGCCAAATCTGTTCCAGCGTGTATTTCCAAAATCAAAAATCACACTAACAGTACTGGCTCCTTAGCCAAATCTGTTCCAGCGTGTAATCTCAATCCTAAAAGTCACGCTGACAGTACTGGCTCCTTAGCCAAATCTGTTCCAGCGTGTAATTCTAAATCCAAAAGCCATGCTAACAGTACTGGTTCTTTAACCAAATTTATTTCAGCGTGTATTTCATCTAAGAAGAATAGCTCTTTAGCTATCTCTTCTTCTGTGCCAAGTTCTACTAGAACTGGGGGTGGTCTTCCACACAAAATCCCTTCGAATAGAGACGACTCTTTAGTTGTTTCTTCTGTTCCTATAGTTTTTACTTCAGGAACAACTTTGACTGACAATTTTGTTAGTCAAAGAAAAGGAAATGGTCTTTTGACTACTCATCCTTCTGGACATTCTATGTCTCAAAACTTGAATGAGTCTAAGAAGAAACATTCCTTAATGTCATCTTCTACGACTTCTTCGAATTGGGCACAGAATTTGTCCATAAAAGAGGGTCTGTTACCAACTCCTAATCAAGGGGGTGGTTCAACTCTTCCTTCTCTGTAAATGTCCAGATCAATGGAAGGAAAACTCCAAGTTTCAAAAACCAATGTGTCACCTCCAATTGATCTAAGAGCAAAACTTAATCAAATCCGTTTGGGAAATACTTCTGGTGTTAAGAAACCACATCAATCGGAAACAAGGTTAAGAGATCCGGATGCAGAGTATGCTAGAAACTATGTGGCTCATATTAATCACTCTTTGTATAATCAAGAGCCATCAAGACCCAAGAACAGGAAATATACTCCTAGCAATACACAAAGAGTGTTCTCTGATGTACCTCAATCTTCACAAACAGATTTACGAGAACACCTTCAACAGAAGAGAAGGAGTAATTCTGTGACAATGGACCATGCTGAATGTGACTTCCAGCCAAGAGTCATAATTCAATGCAAATGTCAATCAATGGTTCAGGACTATGTTGATCATGAATGTGATTTCCAGCCGAGAGTCACAATACAATACAGATGTCAAACTAAACGACAATCTGTCTTCAATCGGATTCAGTGTGAACCTATGCCTGATGAAGATGAGCCTTTATTTGCTTCTGTCAACATGACCTCTCGGGATACTGGGGGTAGAGCTGATAGTTCAGATGGAGTATAAAGAAACACCAGAGCAAGAGCCTTAGCTTCTAGTCAAAGAACTTTAATTTCTGAAGATGATTCTGAATTCCTTGGAGAATCTAACTTCCCACCTCTTCCTACTGGGAGTAGTTCTCCTATAATTGACTTTGATGCACAAAGCAATGATTCAGAACAAACAACATCCACCAGTTCATCAATAATTCCTCGTACAGTCACGACTTATATGGTTGATGGGAATACTGATGAACCTTCTTCTTCCTTGACTCCTCAAGAACAAAGGATTGCTTCTTTGGAATAGCAAATGATGTCTATGGCTGATACTATGAAGTCGATGTATGAACTCATGGCAACACAGATGCAAAATCGACAGACTGTACCAGATGCCATACCAATTGACACTGCTATAAGTCCGGTACAAGTTCCTCCAGCAGTACAATCCAATACTCCTGGACCAGCTCAACCAAACCCTAGTCTCTCTGGAGCTGGGGGTAGTGCTTATAATGCTGTTCCTCCTCCCAACTATTCTCTACAAGCTACAACTCCATAATCTTCCGGAGTTGTTAATAAAGAATTGAGGAATCTTAAAACTCAATTCGAGGCATTCAAACAGAAAGATGGGTTACAAAGATTAGGCATCAAGCAACCTTATCCGATAGAATGGAAGCAAGTATCGTATCCTCCTAAATACAAGCCTCCTACTATCTCATTCTATGATGGAACCACTTCTCCAAGTCAGTTTATTAATCACTTTAAAGTAATGACTGATCAGCTGCAACCAAGCGATGCCCTCCTTACTCGGGTGTTTGTTGGATGTCTCAAGGGAACGGCTTATGAATGGTATAGAAGTCTCCCAGATGGGTGTATTACCTCATTTGCCGGTTTCAAACAGATATTTCTTGAAAGGTTCTATGAAGGGCTCAATGACATGACTATGTCTGCTCTTATTAGAATCAAGCAGAAAAATAATGAAACTACAGAAGAGTACATTGAACGGTTTCGAAGAGAAGCTCTAAAGATGCCTCTTGGAACTCCTGATGCTGTCACTATCGATACATGCAAATCAAACTTGTTGCCAATCATCAGCATGTGGACAGGATCCACCCAATTCCAAGACTGGCCTTCTTTCATAGTTAGTGCCAAGGCTGCAGAAATTAGTGCTGAAACTTTCAAAGGTTTAGGAGTGCAGATGACTCCTAAAGAAACAGGTCAAGGTACTAACAATAAAAACAATGCTCGTAAAGGAAAAGAAACTCTTGAAGTTAATCTTCAGAGCAAAGATGCATCAACTGTTCAAACTTCTCCTACCTCTACAACCCAACAACCAAGAACACCTCGCCCTAAAGAAGAATATTCTTTTGATGACGACGATGTCCTTGGTATCTTTGAATGTCTGCTGAAAGGTAATAAAATACAATTACCTGAAATCAAGAAACCTGATGAAGCTGGTAAGACAGATCATCCCAAATACTGCCCATATCACAGAATGCTGGGTCATACAATTTGTACATGTTAGTACTGAAAAGAAAGATCCAAGAAATGATTAAATCTGGAGCTATCTCTCTTACTCCGAAAGAGAAGACCGTCACTTCCAATGTCGTCTCTATGCAATTCGGAGATTTTCCTCCTCAACTCCTTGAAAGTGGGATCGTTCCTATTCCCAAGGCAACTCTTGACATAGTAAATCTTCCTCCTCCACAGTCTGAAGGATTAGTGCCAATCACTTTGGAAACAGGAGAAATCATGTGGATACATCCTAATCTAGTGGCAGATTTTGAATCGCCTTCTCCTCAAAAGAATACTTCTCGAAAGTCCAAAAAGGCTGGAAAGATTAAGTCATGTCATATGACGTCTCTTGGGTCTACCTCTGACACAGAGCCAAAAGAGAAAGAAGAAGCACTTGCTGGTGCTACTCGAACGGGGAAACCTTATCTAAAGGATTATTCCAAAAATCCTGAGGATATTTCTGATATCCCTCCTGCTGATAAAGACAATCCTAATGTTCTTCCTGAAGAAGAATCATCCACCGTACCTGTTCCTTCCACTGCACCAGTCGAACCTGCTCCTTCCAAGCCTACAGCTCTTGAGAAAGGCAAACAACAGGCTCGGTTTGATAAGCCAATCAAGAAGTCCTCTCCTCTTGGACTTCAGAAGCCTTATAACTTCGACATTTTAGCTCAACTTGCTAATACTCCAGCTAGAATGTCCCTCTTTGAACTTTTACGTCTTTCTAAAGAGACTCGGGAGACATTAAGTGAAGCACTTCTACAGGCTGACTCTTGTCTTGCACAGTTAAAGAAGCCAGATGCAGAACCTGCTACTTGCTTACATTACAACAGTGTACTGGAGATTATCCCAAATATCACCTTTACCCAAGACGACATGCTACTGGAGGATAATCGACATGATCGGCCTCTCTACTACACCGGTTATATCGATACGATGAAGATAGATCGTATCCTCATTGATCCAGGGTCTGCTATAAGCATAATGCCAAAGAGCCTATTGGATGAACTAAAAATTCCTCTTCACAAACTCTCCAAGACGGTTACTACTATCCTGGGATTCAATCAAAGCCGAAGCGAGCCTTTGGGAAAGATTCATCTGAAGCTTCAAATAGGTGATTTCAGATCCAAAGTCACTTTCTATGTGATCGAGATCGTGGGATCCTACAATCTTCTTCTTGGGAGGCCCTTTCTTCATGAAAATAATGTGGTGCCTTCTACTCTTCATCAGTGTTTTAAATACATTGATAGCAATGGAAGAGTACAAAAAGAAGTTGCTGATATAAATCCCTTCCATGGGGTTGAAGCCTATTTCAATGATTCCCGGATGTACAAAGAAGAGTATACAAGGGTGATACAAGCTATGGAGAAAGAGGATTCACAAAGTGAGACTTTAATAATTCCTGTTAAAGGTCGAACTACTCAGCAACAATCTCCCAAACCCTTTGGAGAAGGTTCTTTCATCATTCCGGTGACTGGACGGATCTCTCCGTTACCTCAGTCGTCTGCTCAAGATACACTGATCATTCCTGTCGGTGGGCGTACTGCAATTCCTGCATCTTCACACGTGAAACGGGATACTCTGCTAATTCCAGTTGGAAGGCGGATTACTCTTCCATCTCAAACTTCAAGGGAGCTCACCTCTTCTGAGCCATTTGTTATCGATCTTAATCGAAACAACGCTTCTTCTCGTTCATCTTCTCCTCCTTTAGTCATTGACTTGGCTAAGATCTCTAAGGCTCAGCCTTCTCCCAATGTAAATACTACTGCTTTTACATTTAATGAAAAGTCTCCATCTTTGTAGTATGTTGATGTGTGTAATTATGTTCATAGTTATGTACATTTGTTAGATGACTTGAACACAATAACCATAGGAGTTGTACAGACTGTTCATACAGATGTATCCCTAGAACCAGTACAATCTTTATACTTTCTAGTTTCCAGCAGAAAGCCAGGAGACATCCCAATATTCTTCTACAAAGGGCCCCAAAATCCTTCTGATTTCGAAGATGAAGACAAAAATGATGATACTGGAAGATTACAACTACGTCGTTACAGTCAGCAATCTAAAGACATCATTAAAAATATGGGCTATGACTTCAGAACTGGCCTCAATAGTAGAAAAAGAAGAAAAATGCCTGTCCGGATCCCTCCTCTGAAATATGGGAGGACGAAATACGGATTGGGCTATACTGCTCCTACTCCTTTCATCAATATCGTTCATAAAAATCCCGAATCTGACGAAGATAAGAGATCTGATTCTTCTAGTACCACTTATTGGGATTCCGATACGAGTATCGGTGATTTCTACTGCAACATTCTGTCTTCCAATATGGTCTCCATTGACCGTTCTGAAGAAAGTGATGAAGACGAAGATGAATTTGAAATCTCACCTGAATCAGAACAATGGGCCCAAAGGTTAGATAATCAATAGGAGTTCCGTTTTGAGGAAAAAGAACCTCCGACTGAAGACAAACTTGTTCAAATAGATGTTGGTGAAGAGAGATCTCCCAAACCAATATTCATCAGTGAAAGTCTTTCAGAAACTGATAAGCAAGACATGATCAAACTCATTCGTGACTACATCGATGTCTTCGCTTGGAGTTATGAAGATATTCCAGGACTTGATCCACAAATTACAACTCACAAGCTCAACATCCTGCCGAATGCTAAACCGGTCAAACAACAACAGCGACGATTTCGTCCAGACATTATGGATGCAATTGAAGCTGAAGTTAATAAACTCATGGCCTCTGGATTTATTCGAGAGGAACAACATCCCGATTGGGTGGCTAACATAGTTCCTGTTCTTAAAAAGACTGGCAAGATCAGAGTTTGCATAGACTTCCGCGATCTCAATGCGGCATGTCCTAAAGACGAATTCCCTCTACCAATCACTGATGTCATGATCGATAATACCTGTGGATTTGAACGGATGTCATTCATGGACGGATATTCTGGATACAATCAGATTAAAATATTTCCAGATGACGAGAAGCACACTTCTTTCCGAACGCCGATCGGTACATACTGTTATACAGTTATGCCATTCGGTCTCAAGAATGCAGGAGCAACTTATCAACGAGCTATGAGCACTATATTCCGTGAACATTTGCGGAAAACAGTCGAATGCTATGTTGATGATATTGCAGTCAAAAGTCGATAAAAGGAGGATCATATCCAAGATTTGAAGACTATATTTGATCTAATACGTAAGCATCAATTAAAGATGAACCCAACTAAGTCCTTCTTAGGCGTCTCTAGTGGTAAATTTCTCGGCTTCGTCATTACCTCTAAAGGTATACACGTGGATGCCGAGAAGATCAAAGCCATCCAAGAGATGCGTCCTCCACGCACCTTAAAAGAGCTACGAGGATTTCAAGGAAGGATCGCTTATATCAGGAGATTCATCTCTAATTTATCAGGACGCTGCAGACCATTCAACAAACTTATGAAGAAAGGTGTTTCTTTTGTCTGGAATGATGAATGTCAGAAAGCATTCGATGATATAAAACAATATCTGATGAGCCCTCCAGTTTTGGTACCTCCCGTCTCAGGAATTCCATTTCTCCTATATACTCGAGCAATGAGTCATTCATTGGGTGCATTACTCGCTCAAAAGAATCAAAATGGTCATGAACAAGCCATCTATTATCTCAGTCGTACTATGACCGGAGCTGAACCTCGATATTTACCGGTCGAAAAAGAATGTCTAGCCTTGATGTTCGCTGTTCAAAAGACACGACATTATATCATTGGCCAGACTATTCATGTCATCTCCAGGATCAATCTTATACGAATCATGATGAAGAAACCCAGTATTTTGAATTCTCGATTAGCTAACTGGGGAATCCTACTTGCTCAATATGACATGCATTATATTCCTCAAAAGTCAGTCAAATGACAAGCTTTAGCTGATTTTCTGGCTGCTCATTCAATTCCAGAAGATTCAAAACTCTATGACGAAATTCCAGATGAAGTCCTAGATTCAAACCAAATTGCTGAAGAAGATCCTACTTGGCGTCTATTCTTTGATGGAGCTTCAAGGATAGGTCCTAATGGTGATATTGTCGCTGGAGTTGGAATCGTTCTTGTATCGCCAGAAGGTCTTGCTATCCAAAGAGCTTATTCTCTTGATCAGCCATGTTCAAACAACGTAGCTGAGTACAATGCGTTACTCATTGGTCTTCAACTCGCTAAACATCTGAATATTCGACATTTGAAGGCGTACGGAGACTCTAAACTCATTGTCAATCAGATAAGGTGTACTTATGAAGTTCGCCATCAAGATCTGGTTCCTTATCATAAATCAGCTATATCTATGGCTTCTTTGTTTGAAGAATTCTTCATTGAACATGTTAGGCGAGCATGTAACACAGAAGCTGATGCTCTAGCTAATATTGCGGCGGTGTTGGCTATTCCGATTAGACGACAACAAATGATTGTTGTTCGCAATCGAGAGCTATTCCATCTCGAAAACAATCTGACTATAGGACTTCCAGTTGACATTGAAGAATCAACATCACATGATGTCAATGCAACAAGAGGATTTGGATTTATTCGTAAATCTTTATCATCTTCATCTGATTCCAGCATGGAATTCATCTTCAGTAACTCGGCCGAGAATCAAAATACGGATACGGATTGGAGACTTCCTTTCTTAGATTTCGTATTGTATGATATTCTTTCGGATGATCCGAGTGAGGCAGCATCTATCAGACGACGATCACTCCGATTCTATTATAATCATACAACAAAGACCTTATATCGTCGAGCTTATGATGGTTTACTTCTTCGATGTGTTACCGGTGACGAGGCTCAACAAATTATTCGCGAAGCGCAAGATGGAATTTGTGGAGCACATCAGCCTGGACCAAAACTTCAAGACCGTATTTGACGTATGGGTTATTATTGGCCCACTATGGTATCAGACGCCATCGAGTATGCAAGGAAGTGTAAAGCTTGTCAAATCCATGCGGATTTTATTCATCAACCTTCGGAATTTCTACATCCGATGGCAGTATTATGGCCCTTCGAAGCTTGGGGCATAGACATTATCGGCCCGATCAATCCGCCGTCATCCAAAGGTCATCGGTTTATTCTCGCAATAACCGATTACTTCTCCAAATGGGCCGAAGCCATTCCTTTATCTGAAGTTAAGACGTCCAATGTCATCAGCTTTATTAAGCATCATGTCATCTACAGATTTGGTGTTCCTAGACGTATTATTCATGATAATGGACCACAATTCGTCAGCCAGAAATTTACTCGATTCTGTGACGATCACCGGATCAACAATGTGGCTTCTACCGTATATAATTCGGCAGCTAACGGATTAGCAGAAGCTTTCAACAAGACCATCATTAAACTCCTAAAGAAGTTTGTCTCTACTAACAAATGTAATTGGAGTGAGAAGCTCGGTGAATGTTTGTGGGCTTACCGTACTACAGTTCGTAATGCTACTAAATATACACCCTTCTCTCTGGTGTATGGTTGCGATGCTGTTCTTCCATTAGAGATTCAAATTCCTTCTTTAAGGATAGCAATCGCTAATGAACTCACTGCTGCAAATAATGATCGTCTTCGACTTCAGGAATTAGAAGCTCTGGATGAAAAGCAATTATCTGCTCAACAGAATATTGAATTCTATCAAGCTAGGATCTTAAGTGCTTTTAATAAGAAAGTCAGAGTTCGAGTGTATCAAAAAGGAGAACTTGTTCTAACAGTCAGACGTCCTATGACTATGACTCATATGAGCAAGGGTAAATTTGACGCAAAATGGGAAGGACCCTATATCGTGAGCAGAGTTTTCTCAAATGGAGCTTATCAACTCTCAGGATTGGATGGTCGAAAAGTTATGATGCCTATTAATGGCAAATTCCTTAAAAAGTATTATGCATAAATGTAAATGCTTGTAAATCATCAGACAGTTTCATGTTTAGAAATAAAATTTTTATTTTATTTTAATCATGAATGATGATACATGATATTAAGGAAGATCACTATCATCCTTTTCTACATTTGGATGTGGACCACTGCCGTCCTTCTCGAAGATGCGATCAGCAAAAGAACTGAGAACCTCCTTGCTGGAACTCACGAGGAATTTACAAGCGGTCATTCTCATGGCTTCTTCTTCTTCAGTCTTTCCTGGTTCGAGCAGGAAGTCCAAAATATCCCTTGGTGGCATGGGTACAGACGAACCTTCGCCTGCTACCGCCTTCTTCAATTGAATTGGATCAGCAGGGCGTTCTCCAGTGCCTTTCTGAATCTTCATGGCAATTCCAGCTTTCTTGGATGCTTCTTCAGACGACATTTTTTATGTTTGAAAGTAGAAGTGTTCGTTCTTGTCAGATTTCTGCTATATTTATAGGCAGAAGTTCCTCAAATAGTGAAGCGTCACATTCATCCGACGATTCACATATTCATTAATGCCTGACGGTTCATCCGTTCATTTCTCACATTCATCAGACGGTTCGCCCGTTCATTAATACTTGATGGTTCATTCGTTCATTTATTACATTCACTCGACAGTTCATTTGTTCATCATTTCCTAACGGTTCGTCCGTTCATAATCTTCTATCAATTTATTAAGTGGGGATTCGTTATTTATCATGTTTTCATAACCTCTGAATCAATTCTGAATCTATCTACTCATTTCTCATTTTTGACCTCTGCATAGAAATCAATCTATTTTCTTTTGAGTTCATACATATTATCACGTCCATAATACCTCTGATAATATCATATACTCTAAAACAAAAAAGAAGATTTTATTATCTATCATGTCCATAATTCATCCACAAATACAAATTATTGAGCATAGAAGAATTATCATTTCCATTCTCATTTCACCATAAAAAGTCTATTATATTTTCTTAGACTTTCTTACAAATCATAATGGAAATCTATTACAATCTTGGATTTTCATTCTACACCACAACAATAACCTAATAGAGATCTATCTTCTTCTTTGGATCTTCTTCGTCGGACCTTCTCCGTCAGGTTCGTTGTTGGTGGCAGTTCCTGACTGTCTGAGTCCCAGTCACGACCAGATAAGCAGGAATCAAACTCTGGTCTTCTCTCTCAGACGAGAGAAGAACCACAGAGTATGGCAGCCCGAAGTCGTGGTGCTGCCAATACAATTGGTGGATTGGGGGTAACCTCTCAAGGAAGATAGGAATGTATTCCATATTGGGATACAATTCCTAGTTCTGCCTTGAAAGGAACTCTACTACCCGATTTCTCGGGGTAGAGTTGACTCCACCATCCAACTCTCGTGTATAAAGGCTCTTCCTACCATCTGAGGAAGACCCTTCTATCCCACGAAAAGTTCTGAGTTGTCTGATGTACGCGTCAAAAGCGTATGAGCTCCCTGATGTAGGTGTCAGCAGAATATTCTCCACAGCATCCACATCACCAATGCCAGTTCTAAAGAAAGTTTTCAGCCGAATTCCTGCAGAAAGCATCAAGGAAGAGAAGATTAATCAACAGAAATGTCATTTGGCACGCACTGGCTAGTCAAGCGTGCATTGTTCAGTCAGAAACAAAAAGCCCATTTTCAACAGCAACAAAATAGTACGCGTACTATACTGGACTTACCTTCAAGATTGGTGCTAAGAATTGGCAAACTCATGTTTGATACAGTGTGCAGAAATTGAATATTAGAAAGCATTGCTTTCCTGTTTGAGAATGAAATCTCCCAAAAATTTCATTCTCAGAGAAAAAGAAGAAAAATGGGAGATGAGTATCTTTGAAACTCAGCTATCTATTTAAAGGATAAAGTACAAGCTTATTCTTGGAAAAGATCCGCGTAAATAGCGCTCGTAAACCATGGAATGAATGACACGTGTGCTTTGGAAGACAGCGCAACATTGGAAACAGTCAAAGAGTGCTAATTAACATTCTTCATTAATGCACGCTGTTCAAACACAAAAGTTGTACTACATTCTTCAAGACAGGCACTGATGGCCTTACAAAGGACAAAAGAAGAAGTGCAACATTTTTAAAAGAAGACAAAAGCATAAAAGACACGCTCTATTTAGCAGAGCGACTGAGCTTAGTGCCCAGTTCTTCTACGCTCTTAACCCCCATGCGGTGTAACAGAGCCTTCAACATTTCACGCTGCTCTGCAAGACTGTGTTCGTCAGAAGAAGACGAGCCATCCAGACCAAAATAGCTCAGGAAATTCTTGGCTAAATGCATGGGATCGTCTTTGAACTCGAAGACTAGGGGCTCCGGTTCCTTACCCTCAAAAGTGGGATCACCATGGGAACAAAAACCCAATTTGCGTGCTTCTTCTTCAGCTTCTTCCTTTGGTGTCATGTTGACGTAAGATGAAGATTAAAAATGAATCTTCTCCCTGTTTATATAACAGAGCTCGCCGACGGTTCATATTCCACCATAAATTAGATGTAATCAGTCTCGGAGAACGAAGAGTCATTATGACATTTAATAAGTTCATTTGGATGTTTTCAAAGAACTTCGAAGTCTTTTCGACTTCCGAAAAATTTGAAGTTATCTCAGCGTGACTGATTTCATTTTATCATCTCGTTTTTAAAGTATTTCAAAATAATTTATCATTTTTTGAAAACTTTGAAGGGGGTTCTGTAGGCCTCAAAAATGACAGTCACGCTGAGTTGATCAGAACAAGTCCAACAGTCACGCTGAGTTGATCAGGACAGAGTTAAAAGTCACGCTCAGTTGATCAGGACAATATTTATAAATTATGCTGAGGGACAGCTCATTATTTGACAGAGAGTCATTATGACTGACAGCACGACAGTCGAAGAATGTCTTCTCATATGCCACGTATATACAGAACTCGAGAGATCATAGCCGCCTATTGCGTGACTTTTTGAAATCTTCTTCAGCAAGACTCAGCCTTCACCAAGTTGGCGTACCAAAAGAGCTTCTTGTCATTTAATGCGACTGACAAAAGCAATCACTGTCAGAGATTTTGTGTCAGTCGAGGCACGTCGAATCAAGACAGCTGGCAGTCCTGTCTCAATTGAGCGTGGATTATGTTTCTTCCCAAAGATCGTGCATATTTTGAGCTTTCTATCTCAAGTTTGCGTGGATTCTGAAGTTTCTTCCCTCAAGTCTGCGTGGATTCTGAAGTTTTCTTCACCAAATCTGCGTGGATTCTGAAGCTTCCTGCCCCAAGTTTGCGTGGATTTTAAAGCTTTCTATCCCGAGTCTGCGTGGATTTCGTCTTCAACAAGTCTGCGTGGATTTCATCAAATTGGAGTACGTGGCAGCCATGCCACTGATCTCTCGTCTGCGTATCCTGTAACTTGCACACGACTCATGCATGATCGCCATGTGTCCAAAAGTTACAGGCCACGTCCAGTAACTGCTCACAACCTTGCGTATGTTAAATCCTGCATGATTTTCAACTAAGCACAGGCTGTGAAGACAGTTATCTTTTCAGTTATTATTTTTGACTATAAATAGAGTTCTTTTTCTTATTCATTGTACAGATACATAGTTATCTACTGTCAAAATTTTGAGAGCTTTTCTTCTTCGTATAGTCCAAGGGATAAAGCGATCGTCTTCTAGATCGGATTCCTACAGTTGTAATTTTCCCAGATACACAATAAATAAAGGAATTTATTTATGGAAAACATATGGATACATTTATTTGATGCACCGTAAGTCTGAGTGCTTTAAGAAATTCAAAGAGTGCAAGGCTGAAACGAAGAAACGTCATGGAAAATGTATCAAGTCATTACGATCAGATCGTGGTGGCGAGTACCTCTTTGGAGAGTCTAGGGATTATTTATCAGAGGCTGGGATTGCATCCCAATTGACTGCACCTGGAACGCCCCAGCAGAATGGTGTAGCCGAAAGAAGGAATAGAACTCTTATGGAGATGGTTAGATCAATGATGAGTTATTCGGATTTGCTAGATTCATTTTGGGGATATGCCTTAGAGACTGCAGCTTATATTTTGAACTTGGTTCCTTCTAAGTCAGTACCTCTTACTCCTACAGAGCTGTTGATTGGACGTAAGCCTAGTCTGAAACATGTTCACATTTGGGGTAGTCCAGCACATGTGCTGAATAGGAAAGCAGATAAGTTGGAATCTCGTACAGAAGTACGCTTGTTTGTAGGCTATCCAAGAGGAACGAAAGGAGGTTTATTTTATAGTCCTAAGGATTTGAAGATCGTTTTTAGCACCAATGCCCAATTCTTAGAGGAAGACTATGTGATGAACCGTAAACCCACAAGTAGAGTTATTCTAGAAGAATTGAGACGTGAGGCACCAAGTACTTCAGTACCAACAGTACAAGAGTATGAACCACAAATAACTGCACAACATGTCACAAATGTTACACCACAACCGATAGTGCCTCGTCGTAGTGGGAGGGTTGTGATACAACCTGATAGATATATGTTCTTGGGAGAGTCGTCAGTCTTCGTCCCTGAGGAACAAGATTATGATCCCTGTACCTAAAATGAAGCACTCCAAGATAAAGATGTAGAGTCTTGGCAAAAAGCAATGATATCTGAAATAGAATCTATGGATTCTAATCAGGTCTGGGAGCTTGTAGAACCACCAGTTGGTGTAAAAGCCATTGGATGCAAGTGGGTCTATAAAAGAAAAAGAGGATCATACGGTAAGGTTGAAACCTTTTAAGCTCGGCTTGTAGCAAAAGATTTTTCTCCAAGAGAGGGTATCTATTATGAGGAAACATTTTCTCCTGTAGCCATGCTTAAGTCTATTCAGATTCTTTTATCTATTGCAGCTCATCTCGATTATGAGATTTGGAAAATGGATGTCAAAACAGCTTTCCTTAATGGAAGTCTTGAGGAAGAGATCTATATGAAGCAACCAGACAGGTTCATTGAAAAGGGCTGGGAGCATCTTGTTTGTAATCTCAAGAAGTCCATTTATGGACTTATGCAAGCTTTCAGATCTTGGAACATATGTTTTGATCAGGTGATAAAATCCTATGGATTTGATCAATGTCAGGATGAATCATGTGTATACAGAAAGTGTGGCAAAAATGTGGCGGTGTTCCTAGTACTTTATGTGGATGACATCTTGCTCATTGGAAACAATGTGAACGTGTTATCTGATGTAAGGGTATGGTTATCCAAACAGTTTGATATAAAGGACTTAGGAGAAGTAGGTCACATCCTTGGGATCAAGTTCTACGAGATCGCAAGAAAAGGATGTTGGGCTTATCCCAAGCTTCCTATATCGATACTGTACTAACTCATTTTAGTATGCAAAATTCTAAGAAAGGTTTCTTACCTTTTAGACATGGAATTGCTCTATCAAAGGAGCAGTATCCGAGGACACCTAAAGAGATAGAGAACATGAAGGCAGTTCCTTATGCTTCAGAAGTAGGAAGCTTAATGTATGCAATGCTATGTACGAGACCAGACATCTGCTTTGCCGTAGGCATGGTCAGTAGATATCAGTCTAACCCAGGACAATAGCACTGGACTGCCGTAAAGCATATTTTAAAGTACCTGAAAAGGACTAAAGAGTATATGCTAGTTTACCAGGCAGATAGTTTAGTTCCCTTGGGGTATACAGACTCAGATTTTTAGTCAGATAGGGATTCCAGGAAATCTACCTCAGGTTATATATTTACTTTGGGAGGTGGAGCCATTGTGTAGAGGAGTATCAAGCAAAAATGTATTGCTGATTCCACCATGGAAGCCGAGTATGTGGCAGCCTCTGAGGCAGCCAAAGAAGCGGTTTGGCTCAGTAACTTTCTGTTGGACTTGGATGTGGTACCTAGTTTGCCTAAGTCTATTACACTTTATTGTGATAATAGTGGTGCAGTTGCAAACTTGAAGGAACTACGAGCCAATAAGACAGGCAAACACATTGAGTGCAAGTACCACCTGATACGAGATTTTATAAAGAAAGAAAAAGTTTCTAAGATCAAGATAGCATCAGCCGACAACCTAGCTAATCCCTTTACAAAGAGCTTACCAGCTAAGGCTTTTGACAGTCATGTTGAGGGAATGGGAGTCAGATGTGTAGCAGCATGGCTTTAAGTATAAGTGGAAGATTTGTAACAGTATACTGAAAAGCAATGCTTTGAGTATAAGTGGGAGATTGTTAGGATTATATACTAAAAGCATCACTTTTGTAGTAACCTTATTTTCTTAAATTTTGAATGAGAATCTTATGGACAAATGTTTGCATATTGTATTTGTTGCAAGTGTTAATGCAAATATCTGATATTCTATATTGTAGATAATATAGTGTGTGGTGTCACACAGAAGATCATATTATCAGTTCCCTATGGAGTATATAAATAGTTCACAACCTAGATGGACTTGGACAATCTATTGAAAAGGTTGTAGTGTAATCTGGTATTAGTCTAGCTTGACTATAGGTTTACACTAATACACTTTGTGTGTATTGAACAGGACCACTTGAGGTTGTTCTTTTTATACTAACTACATAAGAGAACAAACATCTCTGTTATTATAGATGCGTGTGCTCTTAATTCGGATATAATAACGAACATGTATATGTAGTGTGCATTACTTTGACTCATAAAAGAGTGAGATTCATTATGGATCAACAACCTCTATGAATTGGGTAATAACATTGTATGTATGATGGGTTGTTGATTATAAATGGAATCCATGTCCCGATACATCGGGTTGATGATGTCCCCTTAAGGAGCTCATAAGGATTGTCATGTAAATCCTACAGGTGGATTATATCCGACATTACAAATAAAGTTGAGCGGTACTACTTAAGGATAAAAGATGTCGAATCAATATAGTTGTCAGTAACTTAATTTGATCGACGGACATACGATATCTTAACATGGGGAGCCAAACGAGCATATAATAAAAGGAGCCCACAAACATAATTTGGGATTAGGGAGGTAGTGCAACAATAGCTCATTAGTGGACCGAGCTATTGTTAATGGTCCTAGATTGTGTGTTCGGGCTGAACACGGGATATCCAGATCCGTTAGGAGGCCTAACCCTAATTTCTCCTCATGGTCCCCGCTGTAGACTATATATATTCTCTATTCTCTGGCCACCAGATTACTGATCAAAAATCTAAAACTTTCTCTAAATTCGTGATTCACGTAAGGAGAGAGAGGGCTGCCAAGGAGAAGAAAAGTTCGGGAGATCGTCGCCCACACGACGTCCAACTCGAGGAAGGAATACGTGCAGAAGATCTTGGGGTCGTCCGCTCGAGATTGTCAGGAATTACTTGTCTCCTTTCCGCCGCAGGTATAATTCGTGAACCCTAGTTTCTGCCTATAAAGGGTTAGAACACGTATTAGATCTGTTTAACTTTCTATCGATCAATACGCACCCCAAATGACGGGTCCTGGGAATCTCCAGTTCCATCAGAAGGACCAGTAGGGGTCCCTTCGCCAGCGATCCGATGCCTAGGCTCATGAGAAGGAAAGTGCCTGTGCCTGTCATGCAGCATTGGAGATTGCAAACTAAGGCATGTCCCGGCTTAGGGATGAGGCGGCCAGACGCCAAGAAGTGGAGCGCAGAGCCAAAGAGTCTATTGGACCCAATATTGCCTTCTTGAGGGGTCGGATCAGTTACCTATTGCGCCGACCTTCTTAGACAACAGCTTTATCATTCTCTTTTTGTCCTCCTCTTTAGAGAGGCTTTTCATTTTAATATAGCAGGACCTTTTTCCCTTCTAAAAGAAATAAAAGTTTGTATTCTACTTCTTTATTTGTCCAACTGTTATGAACTTTTTATGGTAGCATAACTCCGTTGGGGACGTTTCTTGAGGGGTATTTAATTATAGGTAATATGAACATGGTAAATACAAAATTTATGGTATAATTCACTTACTCAGAGGTTATACGAATATGGTAAAAAGGGATTCTGTGGGAAAAAAACAATACAGAGGTAATATAGACGTGGATGTTCTATAGATAAAAATATAACAACCCAGGATTTGTTATATAAGAAGGTTTACTTAGAGGTAATATGGACGTGGTAACCTTTTGTTTTAATGACATCTTACTTTTAACAGTAAGATTTTAACCTTGTCAGAGTGTAGAAAATACCTCAGAGGTAACATGAACATGTTTGTTTTCTGAGATGACAATGGGAAGTGAGCTCGTTTGTCAAGTCCATAGACCCTTGCCAGGGATGTAGAAATACATGTTGACAGATTTCAGACATAGTACTTCTTCAAAAACTTGCCATTGATTGGCATCATCAACAGATCGCCGTTGGGTTTGGCCTGCCGATATGCACTATTGGAATAGACTGTCTCTATGACAAACGGTCCTTCCCATATAGGCTAAAACTTGCCTGGCATTTTATGTGTCATGAACATCGGTCTTCGAACTGATAAGACCAAGTCACCCACTTAGAATGTCCTTTTCTTGACCTTTTTGTTGAAGGTCGCAAAAATTCAAGCTTGATACAACTCGATACGTTGCTCAGCTAGGAGACGCTTTTTATCTAATGCTTCCAACTCTTGTAGTCGACGACGTTAATGTTCTTCATCTGTCAGTTGGTTTGTGACAGCCACCCGTAGAGCCGGAATCTGGATCTCCAGAGGGAATACCGCCTCGCTTCCGTAGGCGAGAAAGAACGACATATTACAAGTGGGTGTCCGAACAGTCGTACGGTATGCCCATAGACATTCGCTAAGTTTTTTATTCCAGTCACGCTTATTCGAAGATACAACCTTCTTGAGTAACTTAACTATTGTCTTATTTAATGCTCCGGCTAGCCCATTTGTCATAGGGTTGTAGGCCGTCGATGCTACGTTATGTATTCAATTTTTATCACAAAACCGATGGAACGCATGGCTCACGAACTGGGGGCCATTTTCATGAATAATCTTTTGCGGTACTCCAAAGCAGTAGATAACGTAATGCTTGAAAAAGATGATCACGTTTGAGGTTTTCACCTCAGCCAATGGTATTGCCTCTACCAATTTAAAAAAGTAGTCAGTGATGGCGAGGATGAACTAGTGTCCTTTACAGGATGAAGGACTAATTGGCCCCATGATATCTATTCTCCATGCTTCAAATTGCCAACGGCAACAGTGGGGTGTAGAAACTCAGAAGGTTGGCGGATGAAGTCAGCATGCAACTGACATACCCGGCACTTCTTAGCATGATAAACAGCGTCTGCCATCATGGTGGGCCAATATTAGCCCATGTGATACAGTCAGTCTATAAGTTGGGACCAGACTGGTGAGCTCTGTAGGTGCCATCGTGTGCTTCCCGGAGTGCCTCTTATGCTTAAGCATTAGATAAGCACCGAAGGAGGAATCTGTCGTATGAACGATGATACAATATTTTTATAGTTGTGTTATAGTAGAACAGGAGCGAGCGCCTCTTAATAGAAGTGGCTTCCTTCGGGCCCTCTGTTAGGTTCTATAGACCGCATAGTCTATGAACGGGAATCTCCAATCCCGAATGTCAACATTGGTGTCTGTGTGCACTGAGTAGCTTAGACACGTATGTAGGTTATTCTTTGGGCAAACCTGCTCTCGACCTATCACGGTGACGGAGTGCTGGGTACCGACAAGAGTTGCCAGAGAAGCGACGAGACCGACGAGGGAGTCGGCCTCCAGGTTTTGTAATCGAGGTATATTTTCTATAAAGTATATTGTAAAGGTGGAGATGATGTCGATTTCCGCCTGATGGTAAGAAACCAGGTCGTTATGTCGAACCTCGTATTGGCCGCAAACCTCATTGATTATCAGTTTCGAGTCACCATAGGCTTCAAGGTAGTTGATCCCCAACCGTTTGGCGAGCTGGAGCCTGATGATAAGAGCATTGTATTCAGCTACATTATTGGTGAATGATTGTCCATAAGAGAATATGCATGATGGATGACTAGACCGTCAGGAGTGACGAGGACTACTCCTACTCCTGCAATAAATTTGCCTTTGGGGCAGTTTTTGAGGCACCATCAAAGAACATTCGCCAGACGGGATTTTCTGTGACCGCGTTGGACTACAGGACTTCGTCAGGAATGCCGTCATAGAGTTTTGATATTTTTGGTACAGGATGTGTGGCCAAGAAGTCTGCCAATGCTTGGTCCTTAACCGCCTTTTGTGGGACGTAAAGTACGTGTAGGCAACACTAGGGGGTAAATAGAGTACTTGTGACAATAATGATCAATTAAAAAATCAACTCTATTCAATCCCAACTAGTAGATAAATAATCAGAGTATAATTACAGAAATTAAATGATGATCAGAAAGCATACGTAGACACAATAATTTTTAACCTGGTTTCCCTCGTGGAGGACTAGTCCAGGCCTGAGAACTCTAGCTCATTATTGAAATTCGTTATTTGTGAAATAGATTTACAACCACATGCCTTTACACAGAAGAGCATGCCAACTTCTTGAAAAGATCGCTGAGGCGAAACATGGAATTGTCTAAGTGACTTCTTCAAGACTCTTACATAAAACTTCTAATTGACTCACACCGAGCATCTTGTAGGCCTGGGAAGTTTTGTGGCTAGTAGATGAGAAGAGTATGGCTCTTTAGGATGTATAGGCTATAAGAGATAAGAGATGAGAAGATTGGATGATTTGAAATGGGAGAAAAGGGTGCCTATATATACTAGTTCTGGGAGGCAGAGTTCGGCAAGAACTCTGTCCAAAATTCAAAAATTATGACCGTTGGACAACTTGCAATAAACAATCCCTAAAAATTAGCTCCTGGAAATTGGGAGACAGAGTTCGGCCCAAACTCTGTGTGGGGGCAGAGTTCGGCCTAAACTCTGCCTCCTTGGAGATAGAATGCTCATTGGGCTAAATTGGCTTTGGAAGTTTGGCTTTTTTTTTATGGGGCTTTTTGGTTATCTAGTCTATGGCTGAGCTACTTATTGAACTCAACGTACAATAGCCTAGACTCAAATAAAACTGTAAAAATAAAGACTTCCGATGACAAGTTCCAGCAGTATTCGTCGAGCAGTCGTCGACGATGATTGTCTGACTTGATATGTTTAGTTGTCTGATTTGTAGCTTGATTGACGATTTATGTGTCGAGTTGGATCATGTCAAATATCGACTTGTTAATGATCAAGATTAGGTTGACTACGACCTAGTTTGAGTCAACAATCTGTAGGAACAAAATCGTAAAGCAGAATACTCTGGGGGGTGAATAGAGTAGGCGGCGGAATATTACTAATTTAAAAACTCATTAGCAGTTAGAGCACAGATATAATAATAATCTCAAAATAAATAACAGTAATGAAAAGGAGTGATCAGAAGGCAAACACAAATATAGAGATTTATACTGGTTTTCCTCTTGTGAGGACTAGTCCACTCGGAAGAACTCTAGCTTCCAGTTGAATCTACTATTGGAAAATCCTGCAAGTTTTCATACGAAGTCCTTGCAACTTCTACAGACGCGAGCTTTGATACGAAGAACTCGACCAACTTCAATTGTGAAGAGTATATCTTCAATCAAGCCTCTGATTACAATCGCTCTGAAACTTCTAGACCGTACCGTACTGGCAAATCGACTAGAGGATTGTAATTGGCTTGGGATTTGAAAATAGAAGCTTTTTAGAACTCTTTGGAAGAAACGTAAGCTTTAGAAGAGAAGAGATAAAAGTGAATTGGTGTTTTTAGAATGATAGAAATCTTCTCTATTTATAGTTTTTCCACAGGCAGAACTCTGACAGAATTCGAGCAGAATTAGGGCAGAACTCTTTGTAACCAACCGCAACTGAAGGGAGACCAAGTTCAAAATCAAACGTTCACATAACGTTCAACTTAGCCGAACTCTTGTCAAACTCTGGCCGAACTCTGGCCGAGTTCTGTCAGGATTTGGTCAGTTGATTTTGTGAAAAATAATTTTTGGCTATTTAAAAATCCTTCAGAAGCTTTTTGTAAAATATATGTTTTTCAAAAACATAGGTCATTTTTGAAAGATAGGTCAGTTTTGAAAAACGATTTCGGATAGCCTATTTTCCAGTACGACTTGGTGTACAATGTATTCCTAGAGTCAATAAAAATAAAAATTATATTACTTTAAGGAAATACAATCTTGAGTGGCAAACAGCTTCGGTCTTGAACTGAGTAGATATCTTATCTTTGATCAGTGTCCAAAACATCGTAAGTAAACATCTGAATTAATTCATATATCAAGACAGAATTTGAACAATTATTAAAATCAGGTTTGACCATAACCAATGGGCCAACAATCTCCTCCATTTTGATAATTGACAAACCTTGACCGATATAACATCTTTGGTCTTGATCAATTCAAAAGTGTACCGAGATATAAAATGTAAAAATTGTTCATAACCTATATCCAATAAGATGTTGGATCTTATTTCTTCCCAATTGTCACTTAGCAAAATAATTGTAAAGAGACAGCTCCCCCGCAATAAATGCATAAGTAATAATCACTGAAGAAACAAAAAAAATGAATAAAGACATTCAACACAGGCATGGTATAAATATTAAAATAAATAAGAAAACAGATATGGTATAAACAATACAAGCATGGTAGTTGTCACAAGCAGTTTATATGGAAGCATAAGAAAGATAATGCTATAATAAAGCTGAATCAAATAATGTGCTGAACAATAAACTAAACTGAGTCATATACCAAACTGAGTCATAAAAAAAATATGTCCATTCAAATGTCACATCCAAATAAAAAGAGTACTGATACTATCTTGGAATATCGGAGCATTTCCAAGTAAACATAAGGCAAAGTCATCAGTCTCTAAAAGTAACAACTCAAAAGTCATCATCATCCTCATCATCATCTGCTGCAGTGCCAACATGTCTAGATGGACCAGCTCTAGAAGTGCCATCTCCAGAAGTATGTGGAGTAGCATCAGAAGTACGATACCAATCGTATGCGTTCCCTAGCTGGAACAGAGAGAGGACCGCGTCATCATCAATGCGGTAGCCAGATACAGAAGGATCTCTAGGAAGAAAGCCAGCAGAGTGACCCGTCTGTGCAAATCGAAGATCGGCAAAGGAGTTGGCAATAGCCTGGAACCGAGTCACGTCACGGAACTCATGTTCCATAGAAGTGTCAACGAAGAATGTCTGCAGATCTGATAGATGCTGGTGAATACCCTCAAAGGTCATAGGGTAAGACTGAGGAGGACCAGGTGCAGTAGGAGCAGGTGCAGGATATGGAGGAGCAGTGGCAATGCTGCGACGAGAAAGCTTGAAGAACTTGGGCTCAGGGTCCACAGCACAAGTGGATAGGTCAATATCAAATCTCTGAAAGATGCGTGGGATGATCATCGCATAAGAGAGGTTGCGGTCTCTTCCGCGACATCTGCCCATCATCTGAATGATAGTCTTAGGGGCAGAAAAAAGAATCACCTTAAGAATGTGATATAAAGCAGAAAGCTCGTGTGCAGTGACATCATCTTTTGAATTGGATTTTGGAAGTTGAGTGGAATAGATGATATGATGTAATTCGTAGTTAAACAAGTTCAAGTTATTGGCCTTGAACTTTCCAGGACGAGCACGTGTGGGCGCACAAAGCTCATTCTTGAAACTAACGAGAGTCGTACCCTCGGGGAAATTGAAGTCAGTAATATCATCGAGCAGGGCACCTTCGTTTGGATGACCAAGGATTTTCGCTAGCGATTCATCACTGAACTCGATATCTGTCCCGCCGACACGAGTTCTTGCGATAAAAGTGTCTAACACGAAATTACAGTAAAATAGTCTAATGGCATTAGTAGCTATAGGAAATTATAAAGTAGCAAAGTGATGTAACCCTAATGCCTCAAAGTAAGGACGGTGGTCGGGAAATACAGTCCATTTGATCGGAGATCCGGTACATATAGTACGTATAATGAAGTTGGCATATCAAAGTAATGCTTGGTCAGGAGTTTTGAAATAAAACTCATCCGATGCATCATCATCCGATTAGACCGAAGAAAAAAAAGGAATCCGTATGCGGATCAGAAGACGATGCCTCTTCACTGGCATAGGTCTTCTTCCTCTTGATAGGATTGAATTCCTTAGGCATTCTATCCCAAAACTAGAAATCCTAATAATTTAAAAGTGGAGGAGAGAAGGAATTATACCTTTTGAGAATCAAGTATGCTGTAGAGGACGTGATTCTCCGTACGAATCCAAATTTTGGACGAAGATCTCCACGTAGATTGGAAGAAGGAAGGTGGAGACTAACTAGGGTTTTTGGGCGACTACTGCTGTTGTGATGTGGTTTTGGAAGGGATGAAGAAGATGGGGGCCTCGGGTTCTGACTGAAATATATATACACCCAGCCGAACTCTGGCCGAATTCGGACCGAACTCGGGCCGAATTCGCCAAGGGTTCTCCTGGCTATATAAAAATATTTTATGAGCCACATCTTTTTCATCAATTCATTTCAAATATTTAATTCAAAGTTTAGTAATTTTAAATTTCAAATAATATAATTAATATTATTTTATAAATTAATATTCTTTACTCAGCATCTGTTTCAGATTAGCTGTAGGAGTACTGTCCCAACTAACGGAGGTTCACCGGGGAACTCTTAAATACCGCTTCGCTTCGACCGTAGTCGTGGTGACAGACAGACTCTTTTTAGGCTTGTCTCGAAAACAGTTTATTGAGTATTGAATAAATTAATTAATAAAACAAAATTAATTAATATTATCGATATCTAAAATTCCTAATTCTTGAAGTAAATAATTGAAACGATCTTCCGCTAGAGGTTTTGTGAGTATGTCAGCCAATCGATTCTGTGTGTCTATGTATACAAGGTCTATATCTCCATTTTGTTGATGATCTCTAAGAAAATGATGTCGAATCTCGATATACTTAGTACGAGAATGACATACTGGATTCTTAGTCAAATTAATAGAACTAGTGTTATCACAGAAAATGGGTATGTGTGTAAAATGCAATCCATAGTCTTCTAAAGTTTGCTTCATCCATAAAATGTGTGCACAACAACGTCCTGCAGTGATATACACATATATCATATATATATATATATATAAATATATATATATTATACGAGTGTATGTGTGTATATATATATATATATATATATATATATATATATATATATATATATATACACACACATACACTCGTATAATATATATATATTTATATATATATATATGCACCCATAAAATATATATTTAAAATAATATATACACATATACACGTATAATATATATATATATATATATATATATATATATATATATATATATATATATATATATATATATATATAAAATATATATATATATATATATATATATATATATATATATATATATATATATATATATATATATATATAAAATATATATATATATATATATATATATATATATATATATATATATATATATATATATATATATATTTTACATATACACCCATATATTTTATATATATACACACGTATATACACGTATGTATATATATAAAAAAAAAAAAATATATTATATATATATATATATATATATAGATATATATATATATATATATATATACACGTATAATATATATATATATATATATATATATATATATATATATATATATATATATATATATATATATATATATATATATATATATATACTCTACCAAAACGTATATACACTACCAATAGATATGATACAATATAATATATTTATATATACATACAAAGATACATGTACATTATATATATTATATTTATTAGACAATAAAGAATATAACCAATAAAATAATAATATTAGATAACAATCTCAATAAATAATAATAATAATAATAATAATAATAATAATAATAATAATAATAATAATAATAATAATAATAATAATAATAATAATAATAAAACCTATTTTATATAAATAACCAAATATTTAGGAATATCGTTAAGTCTACCCAAAAAGCTAGAAAATATTTGTACATACCTAAAAGTATGTCTACATAGGCTTGGGCTTGGTTTGGGTGAAATTTGCACTAGTTTGGTACAACCGGGTTCCCTAAATCTAAATATTATAATTAATAAATAAATAATCTTCGATTAGGGTTACGTTGCAACTTGGCCTGGTTTTCCTAGTTAGGACATCACTATGGCTCGACCTTCTCTACCAGGGCTAATACACTAGTCAAAGCATGCCACTGCACTACCTGTTCCGTAATTCCTAGTCACCTTGTACTCCAAGACTCAACCATGGCTAAAATTATCTACCGTAATAATTAACTAAATAATTATCTATAAAATCATAATTCACCATTTTAACCAAATGAATAAAATAAAAAAATATTCCAAAAATTTTCGGGAAGGGAAGCTACAAATCTACCCACCTTAAAAATAATTTCGTCCTCGAAATTCCAATTCATAACTATTCCTTAAAAATTAAAGCCTGCATTACCTTGATCTCCGAAATTTTAATCCCTCAAAACATTTTATAATCTTCTCTAGCCATTTTATAATTTCGAATACTTGAGAACTTCTACCCACCTTTGGTCATACTATTCCTCCAAATATGGTCACTAAAATCTTATAACATCCAACTAGTTGCTAACATCACTATACCTAGATATTTATAGCATATGGTATCTCTAATACCCTCATATCTATCAAGTAACCAAAATCCAATTATCAAGCAATATTATACTATAATTTAATAATTCCTAACGATTTCTAAACAGCACGATCATTCGTCACCCCGTAATAGGAAGCGACGATAATCAATGTAACGGAAAGCAAGGAAGTATAATCGAGAGCAAAATATAAAATTTTCAAGGACGTAGAGAATTTCTAGGAGAATTTTCAAGGCAGAGTGGATTAAGATTTCTAAGGTCTAGTCAAGGTCGCTGGCTCGTACCCGTACAGTTACGTAACCGGTACGATATGCTCTGACCTGCATAGGCCACCACAAAAACTTGTCACGACCCGCACCCGGTTTTCGAACGCGAGCTCATGAGCAAGCCAGCTACGTATCAAGCGGACTCCAGCCCGACTCGAGTACGTATAAGCTGTCAAGGTCATGGGTATCATGTCTAGTCTAAACTGTATCTCAATCCACAAGAATCAAATAAACAAGAATGAACAATTATGGGTCGTGGTCTGCAGCCCACTAGCATATATGTTCGATTAGACTCCAAGAATAATGTGAGTCCATAAAGCTAAGCTGATGAGCAAAATATATCATAAAAGCACGAGAAAGATAGTAAATCAATATCACTGACAAAATACCTGAATCATGCGGATGAAGTCAACTATCACATGCTCAGCTAACTAACTCCGTGCAATCATCTACCTGAAGAGATCATCTGGTCCTCAGAGGACTAGCAAGATACATAAAACATGCCTACTAATATGACAGTAAATAACAGGTGTGGAGGATAAGAACACTGCAAGAAGAACATCTAAGGACGACGAGTCGTGAGGAAATGTAATACTAGACTTGGCTACCAATCAATCGATTAACCTCTATAGCTTGTAGTACAATGCAAGATACTCCCAATCTATAGTAGATTTTGACTGTAATACAATGCAAGATAATTCCAGTCAAGATTAGCCAATTCTAGTATCGACCTCCTCCCCTAAGGATACAAAGTCAAGTAGACTCCTATAAATCGTAGTACAATGCAAGATACTCCCAATTTATAGTGTTGTAAGTCAAGTCAATCAATCAATCAATATATGCTATAGGTCGTAGTACAATGTAAGATACTTCCAATCCATGGCATGTCTCAAGTCAAGTCAATCAAGATAAAGAATCAGCTATAGATCGTAGTACAATGTAAGATACTCCCAAGCTATAGTATGTCTCAACTGTAGTACAATGTAAGATACTCCTAGCCGAGAATGGTCAAGGACAGATATAGAAACTAACAACTCAATCACGAGAAAAGGGTAACACAAAGAGACCAATATTCTAGCAATGTCAAACATCCTATACGTGCACGTAATCTAGAACAAGTAAAGCAATCAAGGACGAATCAATCACAATATGTAATCATGTGTCAATATGAAAAGGATTACAATAAAGAAAAAGAAACCAAGTAAATACTATATTTGTTCGGCAAGGTATACTTGCCTGGAGGCTGCACGGAGAACCAACAATGTATCGCCAATCAACAAGTCAGAAAGTCCAAGTCATCACAGCTGTCTCCAAAAGCTGAAATAAACGCTACCAATATTTTCAGAATAGTCAAATTAGCTAGGATTGCCTGTCCTTAAGTCCAATTCTGGACACAGAGGCAAAATGGTAATTTTGGGCAAAAATGATGTCCACCGTTGGACCCGTTTTGCACCGAAAAGCGTGCCAGAGTCAATGGTCTCTAAAGTCGTCAAACTACATGTCTATGGATACGGTTTTCCAATACGAACCCAACCGTATGTCCAGAGTTGGATTCCGGCGGGCCGTGCACAAAATCGTCCGTTGAGTCGAACCGAGGGCACGCGATACGGTGATTTTCCCAACTGTCCCAGAATCGGACCAAACTTGGCATACAGGACCAGAAAAATGATACGGTCCTGTTGGCGACAGTTTCGTCTCAATCTGACGAACATGCACAAAGTAATTGGAGAATTTGCAAAGTGCATGATACGGTGAATTTCGATGAATACGTATCAAATTCGTCGTGCATACGCGACCAATTTGAATTCTGTCAAAGCACACACGACCACGAAGCCGTTATGCAGCTTTCGATGCCTTCGGTTCGCGACCACGTCGTCCGGATTGGCGTGACGCACGTCGTGTGGAAAAATTTTCTAGTTTTTAAAACAGGTTTTTGGGAAACTTTGGGATTCGTTTTCTCGACGCGTAGTCGATGATTTGCGAATCCACAAAAAGGGTGATGAAGACCTATATGTTGTCTAAAAGTCTTTTTAAATAGATTTTCTAATAAGGGACTGGATTGATCGAAAACGATCCTCAAAAGTGGGTTCATGGACTGCACTAGTGCTCTGTTTTTGGACAGATTTTCCTCCGACTTTGCATTGATTTCTCTGACAACCTAGGGCTCTATAATTAATTCTAATTGAAGGGATTTAGAGTCGTATAGTTGGGCTTCGTACCTGAGAAGACGGAACGTGAAACGGCGAAGTGTGCGACGCGGGAGACAGGCGCGAAGTCGGGGTCGGGCAGCGGCTGTCGCTGTGTTCCACACGCACATGTGCGCGCGGATTGGCGCTCGGCCGGCCAGCGGTGCCCCCCCTCCCCCGACGGCGAGGAGCGCCCAGGCCTGGAGGTCGGGTGGCGATGGTTGTTGAAGTTAGGGTTCTTGTAAATTTCGATCTCTTCCTCTCTCTCGATATCTATATATATATATATATATATATATATATATATATATATATATATATATGATATATCTACTGTGCACAGGGGAGTTGGGTCGGCTGTCAAAGGCTCGGGTTGGGGTTCTTAGTGTTGGGCTGACTTGGGGTGGCACAGCTCGGCTGGGTATTGCTTGGCTGGGCTTCCTCTTATTATTTTAGTTTTGTAATCCTTTATTTATTTCACCATACATGTATATATATATACATATATATCTATGTATATACCCACGTATACTTTCGTATATTTATATATACATAAATATACACATATATCATATATATATACACACATACACTCGTATAATATATATATTTATATATATACACCCATAAAATATACATTTAAAATAATATATACACATATACACGTATAATATATATATATACACTACCAATACATATGATACAGTATAATATATTTATATATACATACAAAGATACATGTACATCATATATATTATATTTATTAGACAATAAAATAATATAACCAATAAAATAATAATATTAGATAACAATCTCAATAAATAATAATAATAATAATAAAACCCATTTTGTATAAATAACCAAATATTTTGGAATATCGTTAAGTCTACCCAAAAAGATAGGAAATATTTGAACATACCCAAAAGTATGTCTACATAGGCTTGGGCTTGGTTTGGGTCCAATTTGCACTAGTTTGTTACAACCGGGTTCCCTAAAACTAATATTATAATTAATAAATAAATAATCTTCGATTAGGGTTACGTCGCAACTTGGCCTGGTTTTCCAGTTTGGCCTTCTCTACCAGGGCTAATACACTAGTCAAAGCATGCCATTGCACTACCCGTGCCGTAATTCCTAGTCACCTTGTACTCCAAATCTCAACCATGGCTAAAATTATCTACCGTAATAATTAACTAAATAATTATCTATAAAATCATAATTCACCATTTTAACCAAATGAATAAAATAAAAAAATATTCCAAAAATTTCCGGGAAGGGAAGCTACAGATGATAAATCCCAAAAACTTGCCACTGGAAACCCCTAAGAAAGACTTAGTAGGGTTCATTTTCAATTGATGCTGACGCATCAATTCAAATACTGTCTTCAAGTCTTGAATGTGATCATCTTTTGATCGACTTTTGACAGCAATGTCATCTACGTAACATTCAACTATCTTCCGTAGATGTTCTTGAAAGATGTTGCTCATGGCCCGTTGATACGTGGCACCGGCATTTTTAAGACCAAATGGCATAACCGTATAGCAGTAGACTCTAAGTGTACGAAAAGCAGTATGCTTCTCATCTCCTGGATGCATCTTAATCTGATTGTATCCTGAGAACCCGTCCATGAAAGACATGCGTTCAAAACCGCATGTATTGTCTATCATAACATCAGTAATCGGAAGTAGAAATTTGTCCTTTGGACAAGATGCATTAAGATCTCGAAAATCTATGCAAACTCGGACTTTTCCGTTTTTCTTCATAACTGGAACAATGTTGGCAACCCAATCTGGGTGTTGTTCTTCACGAACAAAGCCACATGTAATCAGCTTTTTCACTTCTGCTTCGATTGCATCCATCATGTCTGGTCGAAAATATCATTGTAGTTGTTTTACAGGCTTAGCATTAGGAAGAATATTAAGTTTATGAGTAGCAACTTTAGGATCTAAACCCGGCATATCCTCATAACTCCAAGCAAAAATATCGATATAATCTTTAATCAATTGTATTAACTCTTCCTTTTCATTTTCAGAAAGGTTCTTACTGATGAATATTGGCTTGGACGTAGTTTCGTCTCCAACGTCAATCTGAACAATCTCATCCTCTGTAGGTGGATGTCGTTGTTCAAAACGAAGCTCCCACTGAGTGTCCATCTGTTGGGTCCAAGGGTCATTTTCAAATGGCTCAGATTTACCTTCAGTTTTAACCATGTTGACTGAGAATACACACTCAGATTCATCATAATAGTCTCTTCCAGCATATGAGGAGTGGGATGTATCAGATTCAATAAAATAGATTTCTTCCGAATCTGAGGATTGTGAAGAACTAGAAGAGAATTCGTTTTGTATATCGTCAATAAACATATGGGACGGATCATATCCTAATCCATGACGAGTTTTCTGGTAAAAAGAATCACCACATAATGGTAATCGTCTACCTTTGCCTTGATTGAGACCTTGCATAGTCTTCAAATTATATCCCATTTTCTGGATAACCTTGAGAGATTATTGACTATATTTGTCAATTCGGATTTTTCCTTTATCTTTATCACTAAGATCATCTGTCTGAACAACAGGGATGTTTCTAGCCAGGCCAAACACAATTTGGTGCTTGTTTTTCTTATCAGACGGAATCACGAAATAAGATTCTTCGTGACGTCTAAAAATTACACAAGCTTGTGATGGCGAGGCTACAGAAAGAAGATAGGGAGAAGATGTTAGTAACTTTTGAGCATAAGGTCCTACATCGACATGAGGAGGAAAATAATTTTCTTTATAGTCGATGTATAAAGTTTCCTCTGTATCTATGTCGTCTTTATATTGATGACTTTGATCATCAAGAGATAAAGTCATTCTTTCAACAAATTTGACAGCCATATACTCAAAAAAGAAATCTTTATTGATATTAGAAAGTACAGAATGATCAATATTTACATCATTTACAATTTGACTGCTACGCTTCGGATTGATCATTAACGGACCGTCATCCGTCTTCTGCGTAGACTTACCAAGGTTGATGATCAGAGATGGTTCTGGATCATTCGTACAAGAAGTACGTCCCTTGACTTTGATCATAAGAGGTTGAACTTGGTTCTTGGCAGGAATACTCACTGATTCCTCAGATGAAGCTCGAGTTCTTCCTTTGACCTTGATCACCATAGGTTGATCATTGACAGGTTGGGGTTGGATTCGACCTTTGACTTTAATCTTCAAAGGTTGCTCTTCCGGAGGATCTTCATTGACAGACTGATCTTCAGCAGGTGGTTGAACTTCAGCCAGCAGTTGATTGAACTTCAGCCATATCTGATTTCTCTTTCACATGCTCTTGTTTGTAGAGAATTGAGTCCGAAAAATAAGCTTCAACACCTTTAAAGGGGTTGATATCTGCGAATTTCGTCTTCACAATCCCTTAGGAATCCACGTACTTGAAGCATTGATGGAGATTTGAAGGCACGATGTTATTCTCATGTATCCACGGTCTTCTAAGAAGGATGTTGTAGGACACGTCTGAGTTGATAACATAGAAAGTAGCCATAGTTCGAAGATAACCAATCTGAATCTTTAGACGAATCTTTCCCAGTGGTTTACTCTTGCCAGAGTTAAAACCAACTATTGTGGTACTAGTGTAAGTCAAATCACTAGTAGGAATCCTCAAAGGTCTTAGCATACTCTGAAGAATAATGCTAATAGAAGACCCAAGATCAATATAAATCCTGTTAATTTCAGTGGATTCAATATACCCAGTGTAGCACAAAGGCCTGTCGTGCTTATTATGCTTCAACAGCATATCTTCTTGTGTGAAGGTAATGTTAGGAATTACCTCCATCACGCTATGACATTGTGACACGACACTGGTGTATTGTCAGGACTCTTGAGTTGAGCTAAGCATGAGTCTGCTTGTAGCAAAGCTTCACTCAAAGTCTTCCTGCATTCTTTAGAAAGACGAAACAGCTCAAATATGGATAGTCTAGCCGGAATATTAGCTAACTGGGCTAGAATATCAAATTTATAGGGCTTCATTACCATCCCTTGATTTGAAGCAGATTTCAAAGGAACGTCAAAGCATACTGCTTTCTGTTTCCCTTTCTCAACCACCGATGGTTTAGTAGGAACAGGAGATGGTTGAACTGGTATCATTTCTACTGTAGGAACCCTAGAGGGGGGTGAATAGGGTCAAGCTAACTAATCAAGCACTTAGCACAAGCTAATTGGCAATTTAAAAATATAAGTGCAAGAGAAGAAGCAAACACAATACCGATACCCGATGTATCCTGGTATCCTCCTAAGAGGCAGTCCAGTCCCGGAACTCTCTCCGGCTTTAATCCACTATTTGAGCAAATAGTTACACACGAGTTTGGATCCGAAGAACTCGCCAACTTCTTACACAAGAGGTTTAATCCGAAGGGCTCTCCGACTTCAACCGAGAGTTTGGATACGAAGACTCCCCAACTTCAACCGAGAGTTTGGATACGAAGACTCTCCAACTTCAACTTTTTAAAATAGGTTTTGATCTCCTTATACAATAGGATGAAGATCTCACTTTTCAACTCAAAAACTCTAACACAATTTGTGAATGGCAAATGAAAGCTTTGTAGAGTTGTTTGTGGATAGGCTTTGGTGGTTTAGAAATTTTTAGGCTCAAAGCATCAACCTTGAATGAAGGGGTTCAAGGCTATTTATAACCAAAGTATTGAAAAGGGCCAAAGGCAACTTTTCAGTTACGAACCGGCATACCGGCGGTATACCGGTCTGGAAAATGACGACTAGAAATATAGCCGTTGGGATCATTTATTGCTCAGAATTCGACCGTTGGAATTTGAACATTACTGAATCGGTATACCCTCGGTATGGACCGGTATACCGTCGGTATGCCAGTTTTGTAGACAGAAACTTTCTGTGAACAAAACCGGTATACCGTCGGTATACACCGGTATACCATCGGTATGCCGTTTTTCAGCAGAAAATGATCCTAGGCTTATTTCTACCCTAGCTTTCGATTTTGCCATCCATTACTTGTGTTTACAATTATTCGTAAGACTCATTACAGACTCCAGATATACTGTAGCAGGTGCAGGCTTCTTCAGAGTCTTGAAATGATGATGGCATGGCTTGGCTTCTTTCCTTTGATAGGTGCTGGCTTTTTTCTTTGGCGGCAGCTGTCCAAAGATATCCAGTTTATGAAAACTGAATACCTTTCGGGGGCTTCGCCCCCGAACCCCCGACGAGGGGCGCTGCCCCTTGACCCCCATCCGCTGACCGGGCAGCGGAAGCCCCGGTGCGTGGCTCCGAATATGTCGTCGGACGGTTCAAATAAATCTTTATAGAATACCAACGTCTTTGGCCCACCATGATTTCTTTATTGCATGTCTACATTTGATCTTGCTAATTGCTTTTCTGTAAATACATGTTAGGCGAACAAAGCAATATACATGTAGCAAGTATGATAAGATAAAGCACATTAGGACTATACAAAGTTTAAGTATCAATGCTATATTGATAGCATAAATATTAGTGATATCATAATGATTAAACTTAATTGAATGACCACAATCAAAAACATAGTTTTGATTTTGGCAACCCGATTAAATTTAAGATAGATAAGCTCATATCACTAAGATGTAAACCAATAGGCACATATCACCATAGGTATAAGTATAAGTAGAAATGCTATAGTGATAGTATTAAGATTAGTGATAATGAACTGCTAAACTTAACAGATTAACCATATTCAAAAATATGATACAATCATTGGGCCAACAATCTCCCCCTTTTTTATTATGGCAAATCGATTAAGTTTAGTATGGACACAGTAGATGCATGTATCACTAATATACAAAAGATATAAGCAATATCAAGAAAAGTATACTGCTTAGATTACTTATAAATACATACTTAAACTTACTTCTCCCCCTTTGTCATGATCAAAAATAGGCTCCCCCGTACTAAGAGATAAAAGAAAATTAATCTTAAGTACATAAATCAGAGCATGAGGAAGGCATTGACAATCATGATCAAGAAATACTAAATGAAGAACAATGGGAGAAGTGTGTAAAGACAAGTATAGAAACTACATATCAAATATAGAGTGCCAAATGAAAAATAACCTGTCAAAACACAATATAGTTGGTAAAACAAATAAAATTGAAAACAGTCAATAAATAGTTTTACCAACTTGAAGTCCAAGAAAGAAACTCCAAAACATAATATTATATGAATTAAAACTCTAGTTTCGGAAGGAGGCAATATACCAATTCAAATAGAAGATTTCAATCAAGGATTTCAGTCAAAATCCCATGAGGATTAGATAATTGCAAAGTAATTGATATAGAATAATCTTATTATTTGCAAAATCTATATGCTTACCCAAGTTCATGCATTTGAACTCAATTACCTTATTATGCTATGTGAATATCCTTTAGATAAACATGAAGGTAGAGGAGAAAAATACTTGAGAAAGAGACATTCAGTCGACTTGAATGCTCCCCCTCAAAGTATTACCAATATAGATAACATAAATTTTGGGTAAGTCCTCAATAAGAAAAGCCAAATTAATTAAGCATACAGGGAAAGCCAAAACAGTGAAAGCATAATAGTCATCAAGATAAGATATGAAAGTTTAATATTAACAAGATGACTTATTTAATCCATATAAAAGAGAGATAAATAATAAAGACAATAGCATATACTCTCATAAACCCTTCACAAATAAAAGTATCATCACCTCATTCACTAAGATATGAAAAAGAAGAAAGTATGGGTCCATGATGAACTAGGTATACGACATATTTAAGGGTATAAATGAATTGAATCAATTAATTTGCTCCCCCTCAAAAATATGCATCTAGTTCCAAAGCACTTATAGCATAAAATATAGAACTAAAAAATTTAGAGGTAAATCAACTATGGATTTCTTCCCCTTGCTCAATGCATATAAGGCAACAATATCGTCAAAAGACGAATAATGTCATCTTTAGTCAAGAGAAGATATCCAATTAATAGCCGCTAAAGATGAAAAATTAAAAGAATATTCCAATTAAGCACATATAATCAAAAGATGGCATACATTAGTCTATGCAGAACGATCTCATACTCAAATATGATAGATCAATGTATGTTATCCTTTGAGAAAATGTCATCATGAAAAAGAATAAAGTCAATTAAGAACAATCATGATGATAGACAGAATATAGCTCAAAAATAAAATAAAAATAAAAATAAAACACAAATATCATGTCCATGATTATCTAATTAAGAAAGAATCAACCAATTTAATGCTTTGCATGGACTAGGTATATTTTATCACATATGTACCCATCAACCGGGTAATATCCAAACTTTGCTACTTCTAAATGAAAGATCAATTGTAGTTCAAATAGCAAAGGCCCATATGTGACAATCCATGAGTAGTCAAGGTAAAGTAATAAATTCGTTTGATACTCACATAATAAGATAATATAGGACTACTCAACTATTAGGATATTTTATCAATAAAAATAAACAAATTAAACATGATCCAACAAATCTCATAAAGAAAATCCCAAATCCATATTTATGATAAAATCTCATAAATCAATAAAAAAATATGGAAAGGAGTCATTCTCATCTAAATGATTGCAAACATAATCAAGAAGAGTTGTAAATGATAATACGATGAAATTATGACTCAAAAGAGAGAGAAATTTAAAAGATACATGCTAATGACTAATAAGGAAGGAGACTTAAAGAAAGGAATCACAAATCTCATTTGAGAAACAAGATCAAATCAAATATTTGTCAAACTAGTTTTAGAGAATAAGACATATGTATCTAAAATAGAAAATAAATCACATCAATACAATTCACACAACTTGTTTTTGGAAACTAGCATATCATATATAGAGTGAAACGAAAAACAGTAGCTAGAAGAGTGAGAGTGAACATAGATTATGTAGCTCAACAATATATCATAAATGAGCCAGCTACATAACTAATTTAAGATTAATGAGTTAAGTCATCAACAAGATAAAAGTGTTCATTAATCTTAAGTCACAAACACTAAAGATACTTGCTTAAGCATAGAGTTCACAATTAAGTGAATACATTTTGAATGATCAAAATGATTTATAGACCCTTTACTAAGCAAGGATAAGAGCATAAGATGACAAATAAATGAATTAGACTCTTATCAAGTATAGGCCAAAAAAGACATTCATGAAAGTATAATAAAATAAATCTCTTTGCCAAGTATTGAGATTAATCCAAGACAATAAAATGATATATCGATCTAGAGAATGCAAAATATTAAAGCCATTATGAAATAAGTGTATTCTCTGGAAATGGAAAAATCTCAACACAAAAGCTCGGACCATAGTAGCTGAGACATGAGAAATATGATGTAGCAATTACATGTATTCTCATGTGCCAAAAAAAAAAACATCATTGGACAACAATAATTCAAAAGAAGCATATGCCCAAGAGATGAGCAAAGAAAGATCATTAAGATCAAGAAAGCTAATTAAGAGCTAAAGAGAGCAAGAGACACATTTTCAAAAGCTTTTCATAGTGCACCATAGTAAATTATAAAGACACAAACTAGAAAATGTGCACTAATTAAGGAGGTAAATTTAATATGCAAGGTAAAGCACCAAACTATGTGATCCTTAATAGAACATCCATAATTAGTCATGAGCAAGACATTAATAAACATTTTCTCTCAACATCCAAACTTAAAGATATAAAACAAGTAAGTAACAAAAGTTAGGAATCATTTATATATATGAAACTATATATATCACGAATAGCCATACATGAAAAGATCAAAAATCAATTAAAAACATGTATGCATAATGCCAACTAAAAAGTCAATAAGATATCATTAAAACAAAACTTTAAGGAAGAAGCTAATTGATTCAAGAAGAATAAATTTGGTCAAAGGAATCAATAGCTAAGGTATGAGATAAGCACAAGTTCGAAGGTAACAAGTATAATTAAATACTCTTCAAGTCAATATAAAACTTTAGATTAACTCATATGCCCACATAAAGATATTTATACAAAAATATATCAACATAAGAAATACATGATCTACATATAAATAAAAATTTAATGAATATAGTCATGTATCCTTAATGAATGTTTGAAAAACTATCACAAATTTAAAACATATATAAATATGCTTTATTAGGCAAAGACATAATTGATTCTCAAGAAGATAATCAAGATAAAGTATGAGAATCAATAATGAATATATTATGTAAGCACAAGGTTAAAATGGAAGTATAAGTGTATACTTGTCAAGAGATAAGAAGCTTGTGCTAAACATATATATTCACAAATACCGATTTAAAGTAAATATTACATATTAAGGAGAAATCGGTAAGAAGTAACTATTCTAAAAAACTTTAAAGACGGAGAGTTAAAATCATATTAACTCAAATCAAAATCAAGCTCCTATGGACTAGAGTGATATGCATGCTTCATAATATAGAGATTAAGAATAACAAGCATGCATAAATTAAATGTGTCACACTTAATAGAAAATGAGTGATAAACTACAAGTGTGAACTAAACATTTAAGCTAAGTAACTAGTCATGCTAGATAAAAGAAATAATAAGAAAATTAACTAAGCATGCTAGTATTATATCTCACATTGATTTCAACAAAAAGCAACTAAGGATATCAATGTGAGCTAGTAGCAAGACATCAAGAGAAACATGCTAGATTCTACAAATATAGACAATTTAAAGAGAATCGTTTAGCATGTTACCAAAGTGGCTCTAGTTGCCACGCTTGTGTTGGTGCAATTGCTTGGAAGATGACCTTCGAGCTTTGTAACCACCAACGCGCTCCTCGGTGCTATGTCCCGATGCAAGAAGCTCCACCTACAACATTAGGCGAAGACTTTGGTATCCAAATAAACTTGGATCCACATTTGTTAGCTTTAGGGACCCATATAGCATTTACTCTAATATTGGTAGTAAAAGTCCTACGAATAGGGCAAGTAAAGCTCATGTGTCCAATGCGAGAGCAACAAAAGCACCTAATCCTAGTGTGTGCACATGTATCAGAATGAGTATGGTTATGAACATGTGACATACTAGAATGATGAATATCTCTAGAGTGAGCATGAGAAGATTTGGTTTTAAGAATATTATGTTCTAATAGCAAATCATCATGCAAACAAGTAAGAGAATAAAATTTAGCATTTAAAGCATAATTCTCTTTTTCAAATAAAACAATTCTAGAAATAAAATCATCATTTTGTTTCTTTAAAGAATCAATAGAAGAATCGTGCAAAGAAGTTAACACATACGTTTGACTTTTAAGATCTTCTATAGATGAGAAAAGAGATTTGATTTTCAAGATTAAAGCTTCATTCAAACTCTTTAAAGAAACACATAATGAGTTTTGAGAATCAAGTCTAGATAATAAATCATTGTTTTTATTTCTCAAAAACTCATTAGATTCTTCTAAATGAATAACCTTTTCTGAAAGTTCTTCATTTGTAGAATGAAGGTCATCAAGAATCTCTAAGGATTGTTTAGCCATGGCTTTCCACTTAGAGCATTTCTTGGATTTAGAAGAAACATGATTGTCTATGCTACTAGAAGTAAAACCCTCTTTATCGGAGGAGGAGTAGGAGGAATACAATGCCATAGAAAAATAACAAGGATCTGCTCTAAGGATGTTAAGCCTAATAATAGAGTCCTTGTTCTGATACCAATTGTAGGAACCCTAGAGGGAGGTGAATAGGGTCAAGCTAACTAATCAAGCACTTAGCACAAGCTAATTGGCAATTTAAAAATATAAGTGCAAGAGAAGAAGCAAACACAATACCGACATCCGATGTATCCTGGTATCCTCCTAAGAGGCAGTCAAGTCCCGGAACTCTCTCCGGCTTTAATCTACTATTTGAGCAAATATTTACATACGAGTTTGGATCCGAAGAACTTGCCAACTACTTACACAAGAGCTTTAATCCGAAGGGCTTTCCGACTTCAATCGAGAGTTTGCATACGAAGACTCCCCAACTTCAACCGAGAGTTTGGATACGAAGACTATCCAACTTCAACCTTTCAAAATAGGTTTTGATCTCCTTATACAATAGGATGAAGATCTCACTTTTTAACTCAATAACTCTAACACAATTTGTGAATGGCAAATGAAAGCTTTGTAGAGTTGTTTGTGGATAGGCTTTGGTGGTTTAGAAATTTTTAGGCTCAAAGCATCAACCTTGAATGAAGGGGTTCAAGGCTATTTATAACCAAAGCATTGAAAATGGCCAAAGGCAACTTTTCAGTCACGAACCGGCATACCGTCGGTATGATCCGGCATACCGGCGGTATACCGGTCTAGAAAACGACGACTAGAAATATAGCCGTTGGGATCATTTATTGCTCAGAATTCGACCGTTGGAATTTGAACATTACTGAATCGGTATAATGTCGGTATGGACCGGTATACCGTCGGTATGCCGGTTTTGTAGACAGAAACTTTCTGTGAACAAAAACCGGTATACCGTCGGTATACACCGGTATACCGTAGGTATGTCGTTTTTCAGCAGAAAATGATCCTAGGCTTATTTCTACCCTAGCTTTCGATTTTGCCATCCATTACTTGTGTTTACAATTATTCCTAAGACTCATTACAGACTCTAGATATACTGTAGCAGGTGCAGGCTTCTTCAGAGTCTTGAAATGATGATGGCATGGCTTGGCTTCTTTCCTTTGATAGGTGCTGGCTTTTTTTCTTGGCGGCAGCTGTCCAAAGATATCCAGTTTGTGAAAACTGAATACCTTTCGGGGGCTTCACCCCCGAACCCCCGATAAGGGGCGCTGCCCCCTTGACCCCCATCCGCTGACCGGGCAGCGGAAGCCCCGGTACGTGGCTCCGAATATGTCGTCGGGCGGTTCAGAGAAATCTTTGTGGAATACCAACGTCTTTGGCCCACCATAATTTCTTCATTGCATGTCTACATTTGATCTTGCTAATTACTTTTCTGTAAATACATGTTAGGCGAACAAAGCAATATACATGTAGCAAGTATGATAAGATAAAGCACATTAGGACTATGCAAAGTTTAAGTATCAATGCTATAGTGATAGCATAAATATTAGTGATATCATAATGATTAAACTTTATTGAATGACCATAATCAAAAACATAGTTTTGATTTTGGCAACCCGATTAAATTTAAGATAGATAAGCTCATACCACTAAGATGTAAACCAATAGGCACATATCACCATAGGTATAAGTATAAGTAGAAATGCTATAGTGATAGTATTAAGATTAGTGATAATGAAATGCTAAACTTAACAGATTAACCATATTCAAAAATATGATACAATCATTGGGCCAACATCTACAACATCCTCTGCTTCTTTGGAAGATCCCTCATAATCTTTGTGGTATTCTTTCCCAGATCTCGTACCAGCAAAGCTTTTTTCTTCAGAATCATGAGAAGGAAGTACCATATTGCAGGATTTAGTCTTCTTTCCCCTAGCCTTCTTCTTGCAAGGATTTTTAAGAGGAAGCTCAGAACCCAATCCAACAGTGGATTTTTTACTTTGAATCTGTAAAGGAAGTCGCATTCCTTTATCGTAGTTCAAACCCTCTGCCTTTTGAAAGTCATAGGCCATCTTTTTCATGAGATGGACTGATTGTTGATTGTACAAGTGAATGGGCAGTGGACTTTTAATGGGTGGTTTAACAGAGGAGGAAGAGACAGAAACCTCTGTAACCACAGAAAAAGGAGTATTCGGGACACGAGGAAAACTCCCTGTAGGAGCTTTTTATATGTAGCAAAAACTTGTTGTGTCCTGTATAAGGGGACACTATTCATAGCTAACCACTGCTGATGAGAAAGTTTGAGCTTAGTAGAAGGAGCCAAACTTAGAGGACATATATTTAAACCTTTCAGTCTATCCTCCAAAGGAATGCCATCCCAAAGATGGTCCAAATCATCAGGATCTGGAATAACATGAGAAATCATGTTGGAGGTTTTAACTTTTCTACCTCTCTTGGATTTTGAAGTTTTACCTTCATCCTCTATTTCAGGTACTAAGTCAGGATGTACCCACATAATTTTACCATTCTTTAATGTGAGAGGCAACAATCCTTCATTTTCCTCTCTAGCAGGCAGGATATTCATAATCTTCATCGTCGCCTTCGGAATTGGAATAATCCTTTCTGGGACTTGTTGTGGAGGAAAACCTCCAAATTGATGAAAAACCATATTGGTTGTGACTGTATGCTCATCGTTAGTTAAAGCGATGGCATTGGCACTTATCAACTCTTGGATTTTCTTCTTTAGGACATAACAAGCTTTGGTGGGATGATTTATGTATCTGTGATAGATACAATATTTGGAATTGTTAGTCAGATTCACCTCATTAGGCCTTTTTGGCTCCGAAATCTGGAGTTTGCCACTCTTTACCAGACATTGGAATATCCCTGGGATATCGCTCTCGTCAAAAGAGTATTCTTCTTTTGGCTTAGAAGACTCCTGATTATTCGGCATCATTTTGTTTTTTTGAATGATTAACCATAAGGGTATCCTTCCCTTTTCTATTACGATTGCCGAAATTATTACCAGAAGAGCCTTTCTTTCCTTTGTCCTCTGAGGCAAAAATCATCCCATGTTTACGAGCCAACCTACCATTGGTCTCGGCAGAAACTGCTGCTATAATAAAAGAGGCCAAGTCTGTGAATTGGGAACCCGTGAAGACAGCAATGGATGGTCGCAGATTCATCTTGCATGTATCAATCAATACTGAATCTGGCATACCAGGAGGCATCTTCAAAGTTGCCTATCGGAAATGTTCAATGAACGTCCGAGTATCTTCCTTCTCCTTTTGTTTGATCTCTATTAAGGAGGACATATTCATATCCATACCTCCTTCATAGAAGCGGAAGAGAAATATTGCTTTAAATTCGTCAAAAGATGAAATGCAATTGTCGGGTAAACTACGATACCAGTCGTAAGCTGAACCCGTCAAGCATCCGATGAACACTCGAGTGAGAAGAAGCCTTTCCATCAAACAACACCATCGATTGTGGCTTGAATTTTGGAGGAAAGGGTACATCATTCCAATAAGGAAGATAAGGTTGCTTAATCCCTAACCTCTGGAGTTGATCCTTGTGCTTCAGAACTTCAAACTGTACTTTTAGTTCCCGTACTGCTTGAATAGCTTCACTGGTTTAAGGAAGCACATTTGATTGAATAGTCGTTGGATGTACCATAACCCCCACCGGAGGTGGTACATCTTCAGGAATGATAGGATCTGGAGATGAAGAACTTTGATTGACAGCAGGCTCTTGATTATTTAAAGGTATATCAACCGCTTGACTATCTTGAGTTTGTGCTGCTACATGCACCGGTGTTACTACTGCCAGTTGAGCAGTTTGCTGAGTCATTATTATCTGGTGCATGCTTTGCATCATAGTAAGCACGTCCTTTAGTGATTGCTCACGGCAGAGAGATATTGTTCTGTATTAGCAGATGACGTCTCCGGTTCACCTCCAATAGCATATGATTCAACCTCTCTTGAAGATACAGAGGGATTGGTATAGAGGTATGAATCAACATTATCAGTTTCGGACTCAAAAGATTGAGTACCCCCAGCTTCTGAATCAGAAGTCTGCAACTGTCTTTGTCTTCTTGATCGAGTATTCTGATATACTCCTTCAAAGGAATCAAGAAGTCTGTTGAACTGTTGTTGACCTGGAGTCTGGGATGAGTTGCGTCTTGGACGACGTCCTCTGTTGGTATGAGATGCCATGTTGACTGACGCATATGACAACTCATGTTCTTGGTCATCAACTTGCTGTTGAGGCACATTGAAGCTTAATCGGTCAAAAACTGACCGTTTAGAAGCTGAACAACAACATTTGATTACAATCTGGTGACACTCACAATGATGATTCTCTTGGGGGAGTGTCATAGGAGACTGTCTATTTTTACGCTTTTGTACTAGCAAATCGCGTAAATCAGAAGGAGTAGAGGGAGTAGTCTTCTTTATTACATTTGGGGTAGAGAAATGTTTAGTCCCTTGTGTATAAAGAAGATTTCTGGCTGCATTAGCAGAACCAAACTTTACATTTTTATGCGCTTGGAGTTGCGTGCATAAATCCTGGGATTTTTTTAGCACAAAGGACTCCATCAGCATTACGCGTAATTTGAAAGTTTGGTACCTTGCGTAAAGCAGTGTAAGAAGGTTGTTGTTAGAGAACCGAAGTTTTACCAATAATGTTTTTACGCTGTATGCGTGCAGGTAAATTCACTTTAGATGTAAAGACATTATTGTGAATTTTATCTACACTGTCACAGACAGAAGATTTACCGTTACGCGTAGAGCACAAAATATGAGTATCTACCACATCACAGACGGAAGATTTTCCTTTACACGTGGAGCGTAAATTTTGTGTGTCTACCGCGTCACAGACGGGGGACTTATTTTTACGCTCAGAACGTAAAGCATTGGAGTCCACCACGTCACAGACGGGAGACTTGTTCTTATGCACAGAGTGTAAATTTTGGTTTTTATGCGTTGGGCGTAAAACCTCACTTTTACACGCTGGGCGTAAAACTTGGCTTTTATGCGCTGGGCATAAAACATGGGAATCTTCCCCGTCACAGACGGGAGTTTGGTTTTTACGCTCAGGGCGCAACACTGAAGTAAGGACTCCCTCGTTACAAATGGGAGCCCCTATAACAGGAGTAGGAAGGATTTTTTTTCCTTCAGAGATAGTAGGGAGATCTGAGGATGCTTTGGATTTGGGAATCCAAACTTTTCGAGCTTTCTGCGATTTCTGAACATTGGAGCAGCGAGTACTACCCCCAGTTCAGAGCATTTCTTCGTAGGAAGTCTGGTCGAAGTGTACAACCAGAGTCTTCTTTGTCGATCCGACCGACACATCATCATATTGAGCAATTGCCTTCTCGTTAGAGGAGAAGGTCGTCCCCAGCAGAGTCGCTATTTTGTTTCACTTAACAAAATGCCTAAAATTGGCTTTTGAAATAAAATGAGAAAAAGTACAAGAAGTACAAATTGTTCTGGGAAGTATTGCTATGGAAGTCTGATCTGAAGGCGATCACTTTGTTCCTTGGGCCATACGATGATGATAAAGAGTACTGCTGGAAGATGAACAGCCGGAAGAACTAAGTCACCAGAAAGGTATCGACGCACTTGGGCACTGATGGCGAGGTCGAATGCTTTCCTGCTTTGCTTCACTTTGTTCTGAAAAAAAAGTTGAAGAAGAATGCTCTAGAAAATCAAAGTCTCTGGGCTTTGATCTCTATGTATTCTCTCATGTCTCTCTGATCATCCACTAATTCTAAAAATCAGTCTATTTATAGACTAAAACACATCAGGCATAAAAAGCATCCAAATTGGAGTTTTACGCTAGCAACTATCATCCATGAACTTTACGTGGGATGACACGTGTCCCATTACTTCAATAAAATAAGGAGGGCACGTACACACGTCCCTCGATAAGTGTGGCATGAAAGCCACGTAAGCAAACCATGTTCTCATATAGCCAGAAACAATCGGGCGTAAAAATGACCCAAAATACACTTCCAGCGTAAAGTAGTAGACTAGGCATAAAATAGCCCAAAAATAGACTTCTCGCGTAAAGTGGCTGATAAAACGGCCTTGAGCATAAAAAGTAGCCCAAATAAACTTTACGCACACGTCAACTTTGAGCGTAAAAATCTCACATAGTATTCATGCGTAAAAGAAGCCATCTTTTGAGCGTAAAGTAACCCAGTCCACACACTAAACGACAATGTTGGTTTCTGTGTAAATCAAATCTCTTCGAATTCTGTGTTATACGCTGTCAGTAAATCATTATGTCAGAATCATCATCACTTGCATTAAATGCATTATCTGACAGCCTGTCCCCAGCGTAAAGTAGCTTGCGTAAAACAGCTCGCGTAGAGTAGCCTGCATAGAGTAGCCTGCGTAAAACAGCTCGCGTAGAGTAGCCTGCTTTGAGTAGCCTGAGTAGAGTAGCCTGCTGTCAGTAAATCAATATGTCAGAATCATCATCACTTGCATTAAATGCATTATATGAAGTATTTTTTTACGCTCCTACAAGACCCCCTTCAAAGTTTTCAAATATTTGAAAATTTTGAAATACTTTGAACAGAAGCGTAAAATTCGGTATTTCACTAGTCATCTTAAAGTTCGGGATATCCAACGGTTATCCGCGTAAAAGTTGGGATATCCAACAATCGGCGTAAAATCTGGGAATTTGAACCGATTTGAAATTTTCTATAAATAGGGCTTTTCGAAGAGAGATAAGACTTTACTTTGTCTTTCAAAATCTCAATCTTTCCTCAATCTTCTTCTTTCTTCTACTCTTGCTTGATTCGATGGCCCCCAAGAAGTCGTCCACCGTCGACAGCAAAGGCAAGAAGCCCGTCGTCGATTCCTCGTCGGTCAACCGCGCGCAAAATCCCGTCCGGTCATCAACAGCGTCTCAGCAAAGCGACCCCGCCATAGCTCCTCCAATGAAGGGTAAAGCACCGCCCTTTGGCCGAAAACTCGTCGGAGAAAAAGACCTAAATCTTTCATTTCACGCCCACGTTATACGTGTCAGCGTAGAAATTAAGATAACAAAAAATACGTCCATGTTATACGTGTCAGCGTAAAGTTACGAATATACGCCCACGTTTATACGTGTCAGCGTAAAATTAAGAAATACGCCCACGTCTATACGTGTCAGCGTAAAATCTAAATTATGCTCATGTCTACATATGCCAGTATAAAATCTAAAATACGTTCATGTCTATTCATGCCAGCATAATTTTTAGAATACGCTTACATCAACATGTGCCAGCATAAAATTTTGAATATGCTCACATCAACATGTGCTAGTATAAAGTTTAGAATAGGCTCATATCAACACATGCTAGCGTAAAATTTTGAATACGCTCACATCAACATGTGCTAGCGTAAAATTTTATAAAATGAAAGACTTTGTGTAAAACAAAGACTTTTTACACTTTAAAACTTTATATCAACTTTAACAAGCGTAAAAGTCAAAGTTTTTACCCTTTGTATGTAAAACATAGACCAATTTATCTGCGTAAAAATTTCAAATTAGATTTTCACTAACTTGATTTTTCTTTTTCTTTTGGCAGTGGACTTGTAAGCTCATCCACTTGCAGAAGTCTTTGGCTCATCAGTTGGTATGGTGGGCTCGAATTATGTGGAGAATCTGTCTCACGTAGCATTTCCCCAATCGAATCTAGACTACCCCGTAGAGAGAGCACAGATGATAGCTGTCCAAGGGGATAGAATGTTGCTATCCATGATTAATGGAGAACTGTTGACTTCACTGAATGAACAATAATTTGTAAAACCGACTTTTTTATTTGGGGATGCAATAGACTGCAAATCGCAAACACACCCCAAAAAGGAGTCTTGGGTGTTCAAATTCGGAGATAGAGCCATGTATCTCCCTGACATGGACAGAGATTACCCCTTGTTCGCATTCATCCATGCAACCCACCTCCGTCAACTGCTGTGGAATCTGACTCCCAGCAGTTATAGAAGACCGGGTAGAATCATATTCAAGAGGGATCAAACCAATTATATGGAGTATTATGTTAGTGTCCCTAATGGCGGTGTTGTTCCTTTCTCTGGTCTTTTGCCAGGATTTACTCCGAGTGAAGATTCGGCTTTAATCCAACCAGTGCAAACCCAGATGTTCGTCAACAAGTTCATAAGGGCTGCGGTCCTATATCCCCAGACAAACCCCAGGCTACCGGGATGGTTGACTCCATTCAACCAGAACTGGATCCAGATTAGCGTTTGGATGATGAAGAACTTCCAGACGGAGTTGAGAGAAATCGGCTTGTATGAAGCAGTGGCTTCAACTAGTCAGGGTATACCATCGAACGGTAACTTGTTCATGGCCATGATAGAGATATACATAAGTTCAACTGGAACTTTTGCGACCCCAAAAGGTGAAATGGGTCTCGCACTCAATGAGATGCAATTCATCTCGAAGCTACCAATGGGAGAAGCACCATACGAAGAATACTTTCCCTCCAACCGGGAACTTGCTGAAATTAGGGAGAAAAATCCTCAGTTGGTTGAGGTGTATGAAGAATTGATGTGCCACTATATAATCTGCACTACTATGCATGAGAGTGAATCTCATCTAGCATACATCAACAAGTGGACAATGTATCTATTCTTCCATAAGGATAAAATATCCAAGGATGATAAAGAAAGATTCCAGGAATACAAAGCTCCAGCTATCAACACTGGTTTAACAATCCCTGCTGACAAAATTTGGGATATGATGACTGTTTACAAATTCCCAAATAAATATTTATCCACCAAGACTAGGAAGTTCCCTGCTGCAACCGAAGCTTTGAGCTTCCTCAGATACGGCAGCCAAAAAATCTCCAGGAAAGCCTTACTGGCAGGCTTCCTTTCTTTATGGTTGAGAAGATGGGTTGTTCCGGGGACCGGTACAGTTGATAGAATCCACCATAACGTACTATGGCCAGCAGTACGTTTGGTGTTTAAATTCAGAATCAACCTGCTATCGGCAATGGTATGCCGAGTAAACGCAGGTTTGTGGACTTTTGGTGAGGAGCTATTCAACAACGCTCCTCATCGAAATGTATTCTCCAGGGTAGAAATGCCCTATACTTACTTGATGGGCTGGCTGTTGCACCACAACTGCATATTATTACCAGCAGGCCCGGGTGATGATGCGGAGGTCTTTCTCCAAAAATTTAGCAAGGCTATATGGATTGCCACGACAGTGGAAGATACCCGGACAGTTTTGAACTATTCTTATGGTTAGAACTTTTTCTGTACTCGGCCACAAGTTCCAGCTGACTGTTTCGGTATTCAATTTGAAGATAAAGTTGAAGGAGGAGCTTTATTGCCACCATCAGTCTTCAGATGGCTACAGTACATCAGACCCTCTCACTTGATATACAGAAACGAAGACAATTGTGCGTTCGAACCATATCTACCCAGTAGGTTCGCTCGCCAATTTGGGTATGACCAACTTTATGTTGGTAATCCCTCTACCAGTTTTCGTCACTATGGAAAACTGCTTGATGGTGCAAGGGGTTGGAGATATTTTAGTACTGCCCGTACTGGTGCCAAATTTAGAGTCTCAACCGCTACCAGCACTACAGAGCTATATATTCTTCATTCGTATGCTCACTTTTACGCTTCTATCCATTCCTTTGCCCATGGCTACAATATGAGAGGTAGTCTGAGATGGCCCAAGGAAGAAAATATTGAAGTAATTGGTGGATCCACTGGTATAGGCCGGATGTACTTAGTATCGACCGTATCAGATTAGTATTAATCTATCGGTTTGGTATAGGACGTATCAGATTGGTATTGGCCTTAACAAATTGGTATTATCCTATCTGATATGTACATGTATCGACCGTATAGCTAGGATTCATATTGGCCTTATCGATTCGGTATCGGCCATATCTGATAGGTATCGGCATATCGGATTAGTATCGACAGTATCAGATTAGTAGTGTGGAAGGTTTAGTAACAACTGTACTTGAATTTCTCTCTTCTAGAGCTAGATTACCAATACAAGAGAGTCACGAGAGCATAGCTGGCCAGTTACAGAACATACATGCTTCGTTTTCAATCTCGTTTTTTCTAATAGAAAAGGAAGCATGTATGTTACTATGACTGGCCAATCACGATCTGGTGACTCTCTTGCAATGGTATTCTAGCTCGAGAAAAAAAAGAAATCCAAGTACAGTTGTTACTAAACCTTCCACGATACTAATCCGAAACGGTCGATACTTATCCGACACGGTCGATACCTATCGGATATGACCAATACCAAATCGATAAGGCCAATATGAATCCTAGCTATACGGCCGATACATGTACATATCAGATAGGACAATACCAATTTGTTAAGGCCAATACCAATCTGATACGTCTTATACCAAACCGATAGATTGATACTAATCTGATACGATCGATACTAAGTACATCCGGCCTATACCAGTGGATCCACCAATTACTGTACGATAGGCCCAAGGACTCCAGTTACATCCAGTTATTGGTGGGTACATGATTACATAGTAATTCTGTTAGTCTTATGATACAGATTTTTACCGCCAATCTGCGATGAATCGTTACTTCTTTGATCGTACATGGATGTACAAACGACAACACGAGAGCAGAATAGATGTGAGTGACAATTTTCAGGCAGGCGTGGAAGTGTTTTTTAAGTATGCCATAAGCAAAGCTCTTAACATAGTGTCTATGTCGTAATTGTCGTAATAGACGTTACGAAGAAGTAGTGACTGTGAGAGATTATTTGACCCGTAAGGATTTTATATGTGATTATGACATGTAGTCATCGTAAGGTGAACTATATGTGGAAAGACAAGTTGCGAATGCTGCTACTTATGCTTTTAATGATAATGTTGCAACAGATTTTATCATCAAAGATGAAGGATGCTCTGTTGATTATGGAGACCTGCAGAACCTTGCACGAGATATGGTGTACGATACGGCAGGGCCTAGTTTTGATCCGGAGGATCCTAATCCCGAGGCAAAGGAGTTCTATGATATGTTTCAGGATGTAGATACTCCTCTACATCCGGGTTGTGATACTCATTCTGTACTGTCAGTGACGACGATTGTTGAGCATAAAGTCTGATTTTAACCTGCCACAAGCTTGCTATGATCAGATTACAAAACTAGCGAGAGACATCTTACCGAAAGAATAAAAAGAGCTTCCAAAAAACTTCTACAAGACAAAGATGATGGTCCAAAATCTGGGACTAGGTACGATAAAATAGATTGTTGTCACAACGATTGCATGTTGTACTACAAGGAGAAGGAGGACATAGAAAGTTGCAGCTTGTGTAATACGGATCGTTACAAGCCAGTAAAGGAAAAAGGAAAGTCAACTAGAAAACGACGTCCTTACAAGTATATGCATTACTTGTCGATCACGAAGCGCTTGCAGAGGATGTATATGTCTCTGAATACAGCTGAACACATGACGTGGCACAATGAAAAACGCACAAAGGAAGATGGAGAATTGTCACATCCTTCGGACGGAGAGGCGTAGAAATATTTTGACTTGTGTCATCTAGATTTTGCTGCAGAGCCTAGAAATGTACGGCTGGCGCTGTGTTCTGATGGCTTCGCCCCTTTCGGGCAGTCGAAATCTTAATACTCCTGTTAGCCAGTCATTCTTACCCCTTATAATTTGCCACCATGGATTTTTATGAAGACTCCTTATATGTTCTTAACAGCTATCATATCGGGTCCCAAAAATCTGACGAAAAACATCGATATATATTTACAGCCATTTGTGGATGAGCTTAAATAGCTGTTGGAGATCGACGTCGCGACCTATGATATTTTCAAGAAACAGAACTTTCAGATGAGAGCTTCCTGATGTGGACAATAAATGATTTTCCAGTATACGATATGCTGTCGGGATGGAGTACTCACGTGTCTTGTCCGATATGCATGGAAAATAGTAAGACGTTCTGCCTTATGCATGGAGAAAAAAAAACTTCTTTGTTTGACTGTCACAGTGAATTTTTGCCCGCGAGTCATCCTTGGAGAAAGAACAAGGACGCGTTTAGAGCTGAAAAACAAGAATTTTCTCATCCGTCTGCCAGATTGTCGGGATACGATGTTTGGGATGATGTGAAGGACTTGTCCTCCGTAATTGAAGATCCATCAAACAATTGTGTTGAGGGGTTCGAACAATGCTATAACTGGACCAAACGGAGTATCTTCTCGGACTTGCCTTATTGAAAAGATAATCTTATAAGGCATAATCTTGATGTCATGCATATTGAAAAGAATGTGTTCGATAATGTCTTCAATACCGTCATGGATATTAAAGGAAACACGAAGGAAAATCCAAAAGTAATACAAGACATTATCGAGATATGCAAGCGTCCTCATCTGAACTTGATACAAAGGGGAGATGGTGGACAATTAACTAAGCCGGTAGCACAATACACATTGAGCAAGGAAGATAGATTAATAATCTGTAAGTGGATATCTACTTTAAGATTTCCCGATGGCTATGTGTCAAATTTCTTTAGATGCGTTGATCTTAATGAACGCAAGCTAATAGGAATAAAGAGTCACGACTGCCACGTGTTTATGGAAAGATTACTACCCATTACGTTGAGAGAGGTGTTGCCTTCTTTTGTATAGGTTTCGTTGGCCAAGCTATCTACATTCTTCAGGGATATTTGTTCAACTAAGTGACGATGCAACACATGGTTGAACTTGAGGAGAAGATTGTCTTAACAATTTGCAAGTTAGAGAAAATATTTCCTCCGGACTTCTTCGACAGCCTGGAGCATCTTCCGATTCATCTAGCATACGAAGCCCGTGTCGGTGCATCTGTTCATTATCGATGGATGTACCCATTTGAGAGGTACATAAAAATTGATATAATTTAAGTTGAATTTTATTTTTAACTACACTAATAATTTATCTCTCTAGATACCTACACTACTTAAAGAAGAAAGTTTGCAACAAGGCTCATATAGATGCTTCGATATACGAAGCATATCTTATTAAGGAGGTATCAAACTTCTGCTCCATTTATTTCGATAGACAAATCGAAATAGACATCAAAGGAATGACGAGGACGTTTAGGATGGAGGTATATTCAATGTAAGGGGCAAGACTATTGGGGCTAGTAAGAAACGATGGTTGACTGACGATGAGTATGATGCCGCTCACCGATATGTCTTGTTAAATTGTGACATACAAGAAGTGAGAGATTTGGAGAAGTAAGTGACTACACTTACACTCGTTATAATCTCTAGTTTGGTGAAGTAACTGACTACACTTATTCTTACTCTCTAACAGTGTATTTAGAGATGAAGTCCAAATGAGGACACCTGATATTACCGATGAAGGACTTCAAAGAGAGGTTGATTGTACCTTTCCGTCTTGGTTTCACAAATACGTAAGTAACTTAGATAATAATTTATGTGGCTACCATTAAAATATATGCATCTAAAATATTTAAATTATCAATATTTGTTTATAGGTTTTATTGCCTGAAACAACACTCATAAATAATAGTGTTCGTTATTTGGCATTATGACCGAAGAAGCATGCAAAGACTTGGCCAGGCTATGTCGTTAATGGCTTCAAGTTTAAGGCAACTCAGAATGCTATAAATGTTGAATTTCTCAATGACGACTTCGGTACCAAGGATTCTGGTGTTTGCATAAGAGGCACCATCTATGACGACGAGCCGAACTTTGACTATTATGGAGTGCTTGGGGATATTATAGATTTACAATATAGTGCCCCATATGATATGCATATTATGATGTTCAAATGTGAATGGTTCGATACGACACCAAATATCGGTTAGAGAATCGATAAACAATTTGGATTCGTCGATATAAATCATTGCATGAGGTATAGAGGGTCCAATACGTTTGCGATAGCAAGTCAGGCAGTTCAAGTCTACTATACAAGCTATCCAAGGCATCGTAGAGATCGATTAGACTGGTGGGCAGTATGCAAGATTAAATCTAGAAATACATTCAACGTTGGAGACCCAGCATACCAAGAGGACCAGATCGAAAAGTCCCAATACTTGGTACAACATTCAGATACCATGGATATTAAAAATATTATTGAGGAAAATAGAGGAGAGAAAGAGGTTGATACACAAGACTTAGTTGTCAACCAGGGAAGAAAGAGGCGTCTTGTCCCAACTATTGAGGATGAGGATGAAGAAGAAGAAGAAGAAGAACTTGATGAGGATGAGGATGAGGACGAGGCTGAGGACGAGGACGAAGACGATGATGATGATTAGATTAAATATCAGTATATATTAAAAAAACTTTCAATTACCTGATTTTAGTTTGACCTCATAAAAGTACTTATAACAATAACTTATATGAATTCATTTTAAACTTCTGCATATTCTTGTTGCATATGGCACTCCTAGTTGTTCTTTTCTTCGCGGCATCACTCGTCACCCTGCTGATGGCTAGCACTCATCGTGGTAGTGGTGCGGGCCATAGTGGTGCTGGTGGTACTTGCCGTAGTGGTGGTGGTGGTGGTGGTGGTCGTGCTAGTGGTGGTGGTCGTGGTCGCATTAAGCCTTTCCGGGCGGTGTCCCCATCTAGCAAGCCCGACCCGAAGAGTACCCGGGCACAGACTCATCATGTCGTCGATCTATCCAGGGGCTATCGACACATTCGTCGATGCGGTCTCCATTCTCTAGAGGATCCGTTCCGCCAGTGGATCCACCAGTGGATCCACCAGCGGCAGAGCAACAGTGAGCCCCGGAGTACCCCCACATTCAGTTACATCCGGTGACTGGCGCATACATGTACAGAGCCGCGGATCCGCCCATGCTACCAGAGAGGCCGATGGGCGTGTTCCGACGAGAGCTATGGCCCGCGGGTAACATGTAAGTAAATTTAAGTTAATTTAATAAATTTGTTTCATTTATTCAAGTTAATAATCCAGTCGTTACTTCTTTGTAGGTTTTCCCATGGGATGCTACCAGGCTTCTAGGGCAGATTATCCGGACCAACTACCATGGCCCCTACGTCAACTTCTCTGAGGTGCCCCAAGACTAGCAGTACCTCTGGCTCAACAAAATGAGGGTATATATATATATATATAAAAAATATATATATATATATATATACATTGTGGTTAATATATATATTGGTTAATATATATATATATATATATATATATATATATATATATATATATATATATATATATATATATATTGTGGTTAAAATATATATATATATTGTGGTTAATTATTAATTATACTTTAATCAAATATTTTTTAATATCATAATAATTGAATTTGTATGTCAGAGGACCTACTGGTGGCCCGTCCATCGTGAGGAGACGATCCAGAAGACCTATAGAAGCGCCGCCGGGAAGAAGATCCAGGATGCGGTTCATGCCCTTCGAATGTCGCATTTGAAGAAGGAGTGGCTCCGGCAGGACTACTATGAGCAGATGTTGGAGAAGATAGATACTCCTGCCTTCAAGAAGAAATCATAAAAAGCGAAAGCAAACCGACGGGCCGCGGGGCTACATACTGGGTGATCAAAGCCCCATGCAGCGACGCTTGCAGATCTGGTGAGTTACTGCAAATTCATTCACTATCTAATTCGGCACTATTAATATACTTAATTAATTAAATTCTATGAATATTTCGTATGCAGACCCAATAGGCGTTGAAGGAGGGAAAACCTGCTGACTCGGTCACTATATACGATGTATTCCAATATGTCCATAAGAGGCGGAAGGACGGGAGCTTCGTCGACGAATGGGCCAAGGCGACGGATGTAAGTACTTACGTTTATGAGATTTATGTTAGAATTATAAGCATTCAGACAATAACTTAGGTAAGCTTAGGATTCAGACAATAACTTTGGTAAAATTAGGATTCAGACTATAACTTAGGGTAACATAGGATTTAGATTATAACTTAGGTAAACTTATAGTATAATAAACACATTCATTTGATAGGCTGCGTATCGTGAGGCCCTTAGTCGGATTCAGCCATCTGCTCCCGAGGATGTCAGCGAAACGACGCCCGTAGGGATGCCCTCTTCTACGGCCACTCGCTACGACAACTTGTTCGTAGATACCGTCGACGGCTATAGGAAAGGGCGCGTGTACGGAGTCGGCTCCCTGGCTAATTTGCACTCGGTGATTCAGAGATTTCTATCTCCCCTACCTCCTTTTGTGGCCTCAGCAAACGATAATGTGACGTTCCAGCTTGCGCATCTAAACAAAGCGATATCGGATATTCAGACACAGTTGTCCATGTACCTGCATCCTTCTACTGGTGTTGCCGGTCTATTTGCTCCCGGTCCGTCTACTGGTGCTTGTTGGCCCATTGGTCATATGGTCAACCTGATTTTAATAATTGGTCAAACTCTGTCTGGATATACGAAGCTAGTCAGGACATCTCGGACTCTTGAACATGATCAAGAATGGCTATCCACTGAATTCAAGACCGAAGATCTGTTTGCTTACTCGAGTTTGTAATTCCTTATGCAATGTATTTTTTATTTTATTTGAGTCTAGGAATATGTTGTACACCGAATCGTACTGGCAAATAGGCTACCCTTAAATGAGTTCAAAATGTTTTTAAAATGACCTCTCAAAAAGGTTTACAAAAAGGTTTTCAAAAATCACCAAAAAGCTTTTTAAAACCCGAACTAAACCCTGACAGAACTCGGACCGAGTTCGGCCAGAGTTCGTTTGGTGGCCGTTGTGATTTTGAATCCTTGTTACTTGGTCCTCCTGCAGTTGCGGATTTGACCGAGATTTGCTCATAGAGTTCTGCCCGAATTCTGCCCAAATTCTGTCAGAAGTCTGCCTTTGGAACACCTATAAATAGAGAAGGATTTCGATCATTTCAAGTCACTCATTCACTTTCAATCTTCTCTCTATCTAAAGCATTTAGTCTTCCAAAGAGTTTTCTTGAGCTTTAAATTTTAGATCCCAAGCCAATTACAATCCTCTAGTCGATTTGCTAGGGCGGTACGGTCTAGAAGTTTCTGAGAGATTGTAATCAGAAGACTTGATTGAAGAATACCTCTTCACATTTGAAGTTGGATGAGTTCTTCGTATCAAAGCTCGCGTTGTAGAAGTTGCAAGGACTTCGTAAGAAAACTTACACTTTTTCTAATAGTGGATTCAACTGGTAGCAAGAGTTCTACCGACTGGATTAGTCCTCAATAGAGGGAAACCAGTATACATCGCTGTCTTTGCATTTGCTCTCTTAACTCAGTCTTTACTTTATTTTATTTGTGATTAATATTCTGTGATTGTGCTACTAACATTTTTAATTAGCATTATTCTGCTGCCAACTCTATTCACCCCCCCTCTAGAGTATTACGCTTTACTATTTCGTTCCTACAATTGGTATCAAAGCGGGTGTTACAGGTAAAGCAAGGTAACAGTACAATTATTTATTTATTTTTTAACTGTTAAATAGATCACAGCACAATACATGGCAACTGTGAAATTCACAAGTGAAGGCCAGGCCACAAACAGACCTCTACTGTTTGATGGTACGAACTATACCTATTGGAAAACACGGATGAGTTTCTTCTTGAAATCTCTTGACTTTGATTTATGGTCTATTGTTATTGATGGCTATCAAAAGCCACCTCGTATAAATGTTGATGGAGTTTTAGTTGAAAAACCCCATAGCAGATATACAGAAGAAGAAAAGAAAAAGGCCAGTCTTGATGCACGTGCTATTAATGCTCTATTTTGTGCTTTAGACAGGACTAAATTTAACAGGGTGTCTATCTGCACAACGGCTAATGAAGTGTGGAAGCTACTTGAAGTTACACATGAAGGCACGACTCAAGTCAAGGAATCAAAGGTCAGCAGACTTACTCAAGAGTACGAGGCGTTCAAGATGAAGCCCAATGAAACAGTTACACAAATATTCAAGAGATTCTTGGATATTGTAAATCCTTTGTCCTCTTTAGGCAAAGATTACAGTAACCATGAAAAGATTCGCAAACTCCTGCGAGCTCTCACCAAGAACTGGATTCCAAAGGCTACTGCTATTATTGAAGGAAACGACCTCACTACGATGACACTCGAAGTACTCATGGGTAAGCTACTCACTCATGAACTGGAGCTACAAGATTTTGAAGAGCCTGCACCAAAGGAGAAGACGATCGCTTTCAAGGCTCAGCACAGAAAAGCTGCTGAAGGTAATTCAGACAGCAGTAGATCTGACGCTGAAGATCAAGCACTCCTAGCAAAAAAGTTCAAAAGATTCATGAGACATGAGAAGAGAGTCAAAGAGAACAACAGCAACAATTGGTATCAAGAAGATGTTGTCTGCTATGGTTGCAAGAAGAAGGGACATATGAAGAAGGATTGTCCTACAAACTCATCATCGAGCAAGAAGAGCAACAAGTATGAAAAAGGGAACCTGAAGAGATCAACATCTAGGAGATATGCCAATACCAGCATATGGCATGAAAGTGAAGCCAGCGACTCAGAAGACGAACAATCAGAAGACACTGCAAACGTATGCTTTATGGCATCCGATCAGGTACCTTTTGAACCTGTAGTTGATACTTATGATGACTTCACCTTTGAGCAATTAGGAGATGCGTTCAATGACCTGATGACTGATTACAGGAAACTGCGTAGCAAGTATCAGACCTCTAAGAAGGTACTCAAAGAGTACAAAGGTAAAATAGGTAGACTTACCGACCTACTAGCTGAGGTTAGAAATAATGTTAGTGAGTCTGGTGAGCTTTCTTCAATAAAGCTCTTATTACACGAGACTACCAAGTCATCTGAAGAGAAAGACAAAATTATTGACCAACTCAAGGAAGAACTTTCTATAGAGAAGAAAAGTCTTCGACGTGCACAAATCAGAATGGAAACACTTACTTCTGATTATACTAAGTTGTATGACACTTCCAAAAGATTGGAAATTAGGTTAGGAAAATAGCCTGAGCCTGCTGCTTCCTACCCTAATACGTGTCACTTACTGAAAAATCGGAACATTCCCAAGCCAAACACTGTCAGACCTAACCCTATCAAACCTTTACCCCAAAAGGTTAAGCCCAAACAAGATTATAGGTCTACTTTCATCTATACTAGAAAACCTAAACCTATCAACCATGCACACCACTCAACTTTCAACACTCGACATGCACAATGTCATTATTGTGGCCTCATTGGTCATATTTCATCTGCATGTAGAATGAGAAAGCTTGTTGATTTAAATGTTTATGCTTGGATACCAAAAGCTAACAATTCAGGACCCTACAAGAAATGGGTACCAAAAGTTTCATCTGCAAACTATTTTGTAGGTGGAACACCCTTCACATACTAGAAGAAAATGGATCCTCGACAGCGGTTGCTCACGGCATATGACCGGTGATGCTATACTATTTACAATACTGTCGAAGAAAAAGAAGGAAGGCTATGTCTCCTTCGGTAATAACTTGAAAGGGTATATTACTGGTATCGGTGATATTGGTAAGTCTCCCTATCCTGTGATTAAAGATGTCTGTCTGGTTACCGAGTTGAAACATAATCTACTTAGCATAAGTCACCCAGCTGATCATGGTTATGAAATCAACTTTGGCAAAGACAAATGTACTATAGTTGACAGCTCAACTGGTAGTACTATCTTTGAAGGTATCAGGGAAGACAATATATATGTTTTCTATTTGTTAGAAGAAACTAACATTTCAGGTAGATGCTTAATTGCCAAGAGTAATGAGAGTCATCTGTGGCATATGAGACTCGGTCACGCTAATATGGATACGATCTCAAGATTATCCACAAAGAAACTAGTACGCGGTTTACCGGACATTACATTCAAGAAGGATTCGGTATACAGCCAATGTGAAAAGAACAAAGCTACCAGATCCACATTCAAATCTGTAAACGCAGTGTGTACTACTAGACCTCTATAATTGCTTCATATGGACTTATTTGGTCCTAGCAGAATTGCTAGCCTCGGAGGTAAGCTTTATGCTTTCGTAATTGTAGATGATTTCTCTAGATACACGTAGGTATATTTCTTGACACGCAAGAATGATGCATTATCCGAATTTGTCGCCTTTTGCAAGAAAGTACAAAATAAAAAAGGTTACATGATCACTCGAATCAGAAGCGATCATGGAGGCGAATTCGAGAATGCTGAGTTTGAGCAATTTTATGACACACACGATTTTGTATATGAGTTCTCCTGCCCTAGGACTCCACAACAAAATGGAGTTGTGGAATGTAAGATCAGAACTCTAACCGAAATGGCCAGAGTAATGTTAAACCAGTTTAGTCTACCCAAATATTTCTGGACTGAAGCTGTCAATACAGCTTGTTTTGTTCTCAATAGAGTTCTAATTCGACCCAAATCGAAGAAGACTCCATTTGAGTTATGGTTTGATAGAACTCCCTCAGTTTCATACTTTAGAATATTTGGTTGTAAATGTTTTATTCTTAATACAAAAGACAATTTGGGAAAATTTGATGAAAAGGCCGATGAAAGTATATTTTTAGGTTATGCGGCCAAGAGCAAAGGATACAGAGTCTTCAACAAACGAACAATGATCATCGAAGAATCAATCAACGTCACTTTTGATGAACTGAATCAAATGACTATCGATGACAGTGATGAAGATCTGCCTGCATCAAGCTCAACATCAGCTGATCCTCAACCAAGCTCTGCACTAGCTGAACCTCCTAGAGAAGATCCAGGAACCAGCTACCTTCAGAATCTACCAAAAAGGTTGAAATTTACAGCTGATCATCCAAAAGATTTGGTAATTGGTGATATTACCAAAGGAGTAAGTACTCGTACATCCAGTAGAGATATTGTTTCTAATATTGCATTTATTTCACAGCTAGAACCCAAAACTATTGATGAAGCATGTAGTGATAGTTTTTGGATAGATGCTATGCAAGAGGAATTAAACCAATTTGAACGGAATCAAGTTTGGGAACTTGTTCCCAGGCCTATTGATCATCCGGTCATTGGCATCCGTTGGGTATTCTGAAATAAACTGAATGAGGATGGTTTAGTGACTCGTAATAAGGCTCGACTCGTAGCTCAAGGATACAATCAAGAAGAAGGTATCGACTATGATGAGACTTATGCCCCAGTTGGGAGATTAGAATCTATTCGCATGTTATGTGCATTTGCATGTTTTCATGATTTCAAACTATTTCAAATGGATGTCAAGAGTGCTTTTTTAAATAGTTTTATAAAAGAAGAAGTTTTTGTAGCACAACCTCCAGGTTTCACGGATTTCAAAAACCCTGATCATGTTTTCAAGTTGAAGAAAGCCTTATACGGTTTAAAATAAGCCCCTCGTGCTTGGTATAATCGTCTAAGCTCTTTTCTACTTGACAATGGTTTTTCAAAAGGCAAGGTTGACACTACACTACACTGTTTATTAAGTCTTTTAATGGAAAACTTCTTTTAATTCAAATCTATGTTGATGATATTATATTTGGATCTACTGATGAATCTCTATATAAAGAATTTTCTAAGTATATGCAGAATGAGTTTGAGATGAGCATGATGGGAGAGCTGAAATTCTTTCTCGGACTACAAATCAAACAAACTGACAATGGAACATTTATAAATCAAGCCAAGTACACAAAAGACTTGCTAAAGAAGTTTGATCTGGACAATGTCAAATCTATTGGCACTCCAATGGCAACTTCAAAAAGCTTGATTCAGATGAACAAGGCAAGCCAGTCGACATACGTAAGTATCGAGGTATAATTGGTAGTTTACTTTATTTAACTGCTAGTCGTCCAGATATAATGTTTAGTGTTTGCCTGTGTGTACGTTTTCTAACCCAAAGGAATCATATCTGTCCGCAGTTAAGCGTATCTTTCGATACCTTAAGGGCACTTCTTCTGTTGGCTTGTGGTATCCCAAAACTAAGTCCTTTGACCTTATTGGTTATTCAGATGCAGATTTTGCTGGATACAAAGTTGATAGAAAAAGTACCAGTGGCACATGTCATTTCTTAGGCAAGGCTTTAGTCTCATGGTTTAGTAAAAAGCAAAATTCTGTAGCCCAATCAACAACAGAGGCTGAGTACATCGCCGCAGGACGTTGTTGTGCTCAGATTTTGTGGATGAAACAAACCCTAGAAGACTATGATTTATTTTACACACATATTCTCATTTTCTGTGATAACACGAGCACTATTAATTTGACTAAGAATCCAGTATGTCACTCTCGTACTAAACATATCGAGATTCGACATCACTTTCTTAGAGATCATCATCAAAATAGAGATATAAACCTTGTGTACATAGATACTGAAAATCAACTAGCTGACATCTTCACTAAACCTCTAGCGGAAGATCGTTTCAATTATTTACGTCGAGAATCAAGAATTTTGGACGTCAATAATATTAATTAATTTTGTTTTATGATTATATATTATTACGCAAAAATTGTGTTAGAGACAAGCCAATAAAGAGTCTGTCTGTCACCACAACTACGGTTGAAGCGAAGCGGTACTTAAGGGTTTCTCGGTGAACCTCCGCCAGCTGGGACAGTACTCCTACAGTTAATCTGAAACAGTCGCTGTGTAACGACATTTAATCTATAAAATAATATTAATTATGTTAATTGAAGTTGAAATGACTAATCTTTGAATTAAATATTTGAAATTAGACAATGAAAAAGAATGGCAAATAACAACTATAAAGAATCCTAGGCAAATTCGGCCAGAGCTCTGGCCGAATTCGGCCCAAGTTCGCTTGAGGGTTTCAGGTTATATAGCCAGAGCCCGAGAGCCCTTCTTCTTCATTGCTTCCATACTACATCATAACAGCAGCAGCAGCCGCGAAGGAGCCCCGAACCCTAGTTCTTCACCACCCTCTTTCTTCTAATCCTACTGGTAAAATCAATCCAAAATTTGGATTCGTGTGGAGTTCGTCGTTCTCTTCGACATACTTTGATTTCGGGAGGTATAACCCTATCTTTCTCCACTTTTCAATTAGTGTATTTTTACTTCAATTTGCACAAATGGCACCCAAATTCAATCCTTCAAAGAGGAAGAAGACGAACCCCAGTGAGGAAGGGTCATCTTCGCATCCGCATACGGATTCCCTCTTCTCGCCGGTCCAAACGAGCGACGGCACGTTCGACGGGTTTTTCTTTCAAACCCTAGACCAAGCCCTACTGTGGTATGGAGTCTTCTCCATGAGATCCATATGCACAGGCGCTCCAGTCAAGTGGACTGTATTTCCTGATCATCGTCATTTTTTTGAGGCATTAGGGTTACATCTTTTTGTTAAAATCTGCTTTTCTATAGCAACTAATACCATTAGATTATTTTATTGCAATCTCATATTAAACACTTTTGAAGTGAGCACTCGTGTTGGATGTATTGATATCAATTTCAATGATGACCTCTTAGCGGAGATCTTTGGTATCCCTAACGAAGGTGAACCGCTAGTTGACATCACTGAATTTGATTTCCCCGAAGGTACGACACTCGCCAGTTTCAAAGCGGAACTCTGTGCACCTGATAGAGTACGCTCTGGAAAGTTCAAGGCTAACAACCTGAACTTGTTTAACTATGAATTGCATCGCATCATCTATTCCACTATCCTTCCAAAATCTACTTCAAAGGATGATGTGACTTCTTTTGAGCTGTCCGCCATGTACCACATTCTTAAGAGGATTCCATTTTCTGCCCCTAAGACCATGATTCAGATAATGGGTCGTTGTCGTACAAGAGATAGAAATCTCTCTTACGCGATGATTCTACCACGCGTCTTTCAGTGCTTCGATATCGATCTGTCGACTTGTACTCAGGACCCTGAGCCCAAGTTTATTCAGTTATCTCGTCGTAGCTTGACTGCTTCAGCTCCTCCTCCTGCTCCTCCTACTGCACCTCCTCCACCACCTCATCAGTATGCCATGACATTTGAGGGCATACATCAGCATTTATCTGTTTTGCACGTCTCGATGACGGACATGGCCCGCGAGCGTGAGTTCTGCGACGTCATCCGTTATCAGGTGCTTACAAATTCCTTAGCTGATCTTCGTTTCGCCCAGACTGGTCATTCAGCCGGTTCCATCCCTAGAGATCCAGCTTTCTCTGGTTACCACTGTGAGGATGAGGCTGTTCATGCCTACTTCCAGCCCGGTAACGCCTATGATTGGTACCGTCCTGATCGTGCTCCACCTCGTGACTTTGTTAGTGAGTTCTATGCTGGCGCTCCTCCTCATCCTTCTGGCGCTGGTACCTCTGGAGCTGGTCCTTCAGGACATGCTGGTCGAGCTGATGATGATGCTGATGATGATGAGGAGGAGATGTGACTATATGATTTTGAGTGATATTTTATTGTGCAATTGGAAATGCTCCGACATTCCAAGTTATTATCAGTACTTTTTTATTATTAGCACTTTCTAATTTGCTTCAGTACTCTGTTATTTTCATGGACATGTTTATTATGCTTTAGTTTATGTCATTCCAGTTTATTTCAGCACTATGTTTCAGTTTCAGTTTATGATAGCACTATCTCTTATATTGCTTCATTCTTTATAACTGCCTGTGAAATTACATGCCTGTGATGATTTTTTTACAATACATGCCTGTGATATTTCTGCCTTATTTCTTTTATGTGTTTTCTCACTATTTGTTACTTATGCATTGATTGCGAGGGAGCTTTATCTTTTGCAATTATTTTGCTAAGTGACAAAGGGGGAGAAAAATTAAAAGATCTAACATTTTTTTGAGATAATACAGGATATGAACAATTCTACTTTTTGATATTTTGAACAAGCTTAATGTTATATCATTCATAGTTTGTCAATTATCAAAATGGGGAAGATTGTTGGCCCATTGGTCATATGGTCAACCTGATTTTAATAATTGATCAAACTCTGTCTGGATATACGAAGCTAGTCGAGACATCTCAGACCCTTGAACATGATCAAGAATGGCTATCCACTGAATTCAAGACCGAAGATCTGTTTGCCTACTCGAGTCTGTAATTCCTTATGCAATGTATTTTTCATTTTATTTGAGTCTAGGAATATGTTGTACACCGAGTCGTACTGGCAAATAGGCTACCCTTAAATGAGTTCAAAATGTTTTGAAAATGACCTCTCAAAAAGGTTTACAAAAAGGTTTTCAAAAATCACCAAAAAACTTTTTAAAACCCTAATTAAACCCTGACAGAACTCGGACCGAGTTCGACCAGAGTTCGGCCAGAGTTCGGTTGGTGGCCGTTGTGATTTTGAATCCTTGTTACTTGGTCCTCCTGCAGTTGCGGATTTGACCAAGATTTGCTCATAGAGTTCTGTCCGAATTCTGCCCGAATTATGTCAGAAGTCTGCCTTTGGAACACCTATAAATAGAGAAGGATTTCGATCATTTTAACTCACTCATTCACTTTCAATCTTCTCTCTATCTAAAGCATTCAGTCTTCCAAAGAGTTTTCTTGAGCTTTAAATTTCAGATCCCAAGCCAATTACAATCCTCTAGTCGATTTGCCAGTACGGTACGGTCTAGAAGTTTCTGAGAGATTGTAATCAGAAGGCTTGATTGAAGAATACCTCTTCACATTTGAAGTTGGACGAGTTCTTCGTATCAAAGCTCGCGTTGTAGAAGTTGCAAGGACTTCGTAAGAAAACTTACAGTTTTTCTAATAGTGGATTCAACTGGTAGCAAGAGTTCTACCGACTGGATTAGTCCTCAACAGAGGGAAACCAGTATACATCATTGTCTTTGCGTTTGCTCTCTTAACTCAGTCTTTACTTTATTTTATCTGTGATTAATATTCTGTGATTGTGCTGCTAACATTTTTAATTAGCATTATTCCGCTGCCAACTCTATTCACCCCCTCTAGAGTATTACGCTTTACTATTTCGTTCCTACAGTGCTGTCGGTCCTTCTAGTGCTGCCGGTCCTTCTTCCGTCGGGCATCTCTCTTTTGACCCTGTTGCCCCTATCGTACCGCCTCCTATTTTGATGGCCCTCCTTGACATGATGATGCCAGAGCAGCTGTGCCAACTTCCAGAACATGCCTTCGAGGGATTGTCGACGTACTTGGTGGACGAGTATATGAGTCGGCGCAGTAGGGAGTACCACCACCAGCGGACTCGTACCCCTCGTCGTTGATGTTTATATTTTTGGGATTATTTTGTTTGTGTTGGTGGATATTGGATATTTTGAAAAATATTTAAATATTGAATATTTGTGTGTTTTGTGTGAACAATTTGAATGCTTGGGATTATTTTGTTTGCGTTGGTGGATATTGGATATTAGATATTGGGAATTTTGTATATTGGGAATGCTCAGTTTATTTGTATTTTTGTGGGAACAATTTGTGTGTTTTGTGTATGATGCCTGATTGGAATTGTGTATATTGGAAATGCTCAGTTTTATGCTGTCTTTTTTTTGAAACTTTTCCAGATACCGACGGATTGGCGACCAATTTCCGACGGACTATCCGTCGATAACTAGGTTGCGCGACTAAAAGCCGACAGATTATCCGTCATCAATGTTCTGGAAATATGAAAGATTCACAGGACAGGGCCGACAGATATTCCGTCGGTATGTCGTCGCTAGTAGTCGGTAAAAATTTGGCGACGAATAATCCGTCGCTAAAAGGGCGACCGATTGGCAACGTTCTAGCGACGATTCACGACGGAGTAGTAACGACGAATTTTCCGTCGCCAATGTCCTGGAAATATGAATAATTCACAGAACCGGGTCGACGAATATTCTGTCGCGAATTCGTCAAAACTTAGCAACCATTTACGACTGATTGGCGACGAAATTTGCGTATCAGAGACTCTCTGATACGCATTTACCAAGTATATTTTGATGGATTAGCGATGGAAGTTGCGTATCAGAAACTGTATGATACATAGTTACCGACCACATAGCGACGGATATGTCCATCGGTAAGTGATACGTCATTACTTCTTTTGATACGTGATTTGACGGTAATCCGTCGGCGAGTCGTCGCAAACTGCATGAGTATGGTTGACGGCAGTCCGTCGCTAATTCGTCGCTTGGCGACAACTTGCCGACGGATTGTAGTTAGCGACGAGGCTTTTTCCGACAACCTTTTTTAACCAATATTCGTCGACCATCCGTAGGTAATTACATTTACCGACGGATTTTCGAAGGATATAGCCATCACTAAATCGATGAATTTTTGTAGTGTGATAACAAATTGAATTATAAACTAAGTTCAGCATAATTGATAGACAGTGCCACAAGTCCCATCTAAGTAAACATACTGCAATTAGGCCTCGTTAGGCCTTTCACGCTTTTGTTGCAAATAACGATACCATCAAAGTTGATTCTCTATACTTCATTCTCGTACATGGTATGGATATTGCCTTACTTTGCTCTAAAATCAATGTTGAACTTAAATTTGTTAACTTAAATATGCATCACCCATTCTACTCTTCAGCAGCATGATGATCAAATGCACTACCTCGCCTGAGATTGCTCAATACCAATTATAAATCTGTAGACAATAAGCAACTAAGAGAAAAAAAGGTTGGACCATATTCCAATGCTCTAATGAGTCGATAAGAAAAAACATTCAGAAGTACAAAATTCAAAAATTTAATGTATATGAACTGCTAATCAGACTTTTTACACATTAAAGGAGAAACATAATGAAGTTCAAATTGCATAAAAAGCACCAAAACATGAATATGAACGGTTCACTGGAAAATATTAGAAGTATGGGAATAGAGACAATTTGTTACAAATTGCTTCATAAAGAAAAACACTAGATGTTTATTTCGTCCTCTAAATCCAAATTAAGAAAGAAAAATCCCAAAATAATGATCGATTCTATTCTGATGCTTACAAAATTCCCAATTATTAATCCTAGATAATAAATCAAGAAATAAAAACTTAGAAAGAAAGGGTGGAGATGAAGAATTGATAGCTAACCTAGACGACGGCGGTGACAACAATGCCGATGGTCGAAAATGTCCCAATTGGTGCCGAAAATGTCCCAATCTTCCCAAATACAGGGTGGTGACAATAGTCACAAACCTCCGAGAGAGAGTAATAAAAAATAGGAGATAGGAAACAAAAAATGGGAGAGAAAAAGAGAAAGAAAGAAGAGCCCGAAAAAGAAAAAGGATTAAGAGATAGAGAGAAAAAAATTTATGTTATCAGTAGAAAGGAAGGAGAGAGAGGGGAAAAAACCACGTTATCTGGCTACTGAACACCAATTTTTGGGCACAGGTGGCAAAGTGAAATTTTTTTTGGGAAATAAAATTTTAGACAACACTTTAAATGTGTTGTATTTTGTACATAATTGTTTAAGACAATTTCGAATGTGTTGTATTTGGTATATAATTGTTTACGACATTTTTAAGTGCCCTAAAAAGTGTTGTTAAGTTTATGTTTACGAAATTTTTAAAAAGGTGCCATAGATTGTAATAAATACTTAATTACAACGACATACTTTAGTAGAGTGTCATCACTACATAAAATTAATGACATTTATTTAGAAAGTGTCGTAAAAAGTGTTATTATTAACCTATTTTGTTGTAGTGAAGTAGCATCTCCTTTGCAGTATACTGATGTTAACTATTATGCTCGGTGTTATCTAGAAATTCGGGATAACTTTGAACCTCTTATATTAGGAGCAGTTCAACCTCTCCAAGACGAAGTATCACTTGAACCAGCACGAGATTCATTCTTTCGAGTTCCCTCCCGGAAGAAGTATGAACATCCTATCCTCTTCAGCAAAGGATTGCATCAAAAGGCTATGTCCGATAGCAAGGCTGAAAATGACGATAATGGACGACATCAGCTACGTTATTACAGTCAACAATCAAAGAACATCATTCAAAAGATGGGCTACAACTTCAAAACTGGCCTCAACGGTGGTAGGGGAAGGCGAACTCCTATTCGTATCCCTGCTCCAAAAGAAAAGTCACTACAATACTACAGCAAAACAAAACATGTGTTGGGCTACACTTCGTCGATCATGACCCCTTTCGCTTTTGAGTCTGACAAGGAAGAGCGATCTAATTCTTTAGACTCTATTTTATGGGATTCAGACACCAGTGTAAGGCACGTCCATCGAGTGACTCTATCTTCTAATATGGCAACTGTCGAGTTCTTGGAAGACGACGACGACTTTGTCGAAGCCCCTGAATCTGATCCTTGGGAACAAAGGATGGATACTCAATGGGAACTTTGCTTCGAGCAACATGAGCCACCTACCGAAGATCAGTTGGTTTAAGTCGATGTCGGAGACGAAGCCTTTCCAAGGCCAATCTTTATCAGCAAAAAGCCTTCCTGAAGCAGATAAAAAAGAACTAATTCAACTTATTAGGTAATATATTGATGTATTCGTCTGGAACTATAAAGACATGCTGGGATTGAATCCCCAGATCGCTACCCAGAAGCACAACATTTTGTCGAATACAAGACCAGTCAAGCAATAACAGCGTCAATTTTGACCTGACATGATAGACGCCATAAAAGCTGAAGTCAAGATGCTCATTGCCTGTAGCTTTGTCAGAGAAGAATAGCATCTTGACTGGCTGGCTAATGTCGC
>JANAVB010027198.1:349324-417530 GCA_029216955.1 Iris pallida | reverse complement strand
ACTATCTACATCAATAACTTGTCATATCACCTCTAAAAATTCTATTGTCCTTATTAAACGACCCATTATTGACAAATGTTGTTTCAAAAAAGATAACTCACAGCACAGTAGGGTTCTTTATTTATTTCTCTATAAAAAGGAGTAAGAACTATATTTGCAAAGAAAGGAAAGCAGGCTACAGCATCAAAGTAGGAAACGTTGAAGACAAGAAAGATGTCTTATTCATTTGCCCAAGAATGGCCATGCTGGGGCAGGTACCACTTCTTCAACCATCGTACATAGGAAGGCCCTAACTGATTAAGGTCATCCACATGAGCTGGGTGATTAGAGCTCTCGATGCCACTGCCTTCTGAAGCCGGTTATTCCTTTACGGGAACTTCGACTTTAGGAATTATTTCTTCCTTAATAGTCATCGGTTCCTCTTTTATGAAAGGATATAGCACTTCCTCCTTGACAGTGACCTCAGCTTTTGGCGTCATCATAGGTGCTACAGAAGACAAAAGAAACAAAAGTTAGAATTATGAAAGATTATTCTTATAAAATCAAGTGATTTTAACTCTGCACAAATCTCACAAATAAGAGAGTGCTAGTCTCTAAAAGTCGTATGCAATCTGACATTTCTCAAACAGAGGGCGCATCAATCAATTAGCACATGGTCTGTGCATATTGAAAGATGGCGCATCATGTTGATATCATATGATAAATGGCGTAGGGCATCATTGGTTATGATTCACTACCAAAATACAGGCAATTAGCGATGGCTATTTAGCGACAATTTTTTTCGTCGAAATTAGCGACGAACTTTCGACAAATTACCGACGGATTACCGACGAGAAGCTGATAAATTTTTATTTTTATTTTAAGGGTAAGAAAAGGTCGCCAATCCGTCGTTACGTCGCGCGTCGGAGAATAGCGACAGATTTACATACGTCGCTATGTAGTCGAATATTTGGCAGAAAATGTTAGAAAAAGTGGGTAGACAAATTTATGACTATATAGCGACGGTATTCTGTCGGTAGTTATGTTAGTATAGCGTCGGCTTAGCGACGGATATTATTCGTCGCTAGTCCGTCGCTAAATGTACGACCCTAACTTAAATAGAAACGACTGGAGGAATTTTTTGTTCCCCCCAAATTTTTGCTCTCTCTCCTCCGGCGGCTCTCTCTCTCCCAAAGGTGATCCTCTCTCTCTCCGGCGGCTCTCTCTCCAGGTAATCCTCTCTCTATCTCTCTCTTTCTCATGGTCGTCAGGGCGGCGGGGTGGCGGGGTTGTGGGAGACGGGGGCCAGCGGGTAGGGGCAGCGGGTCGGAGGGGACCGCGGGTCGGGACAACAGAGGGTAGGGTTAGGGTGTGTGCTGCGCGAGTCAGGCTCGGTGGTGGCGTGGGTTTAGGTGATGGCGGGGGTGACAGAGAAGATGGTGGTGGTCTTATCGATCGGGGCGGCTGGGGCGGCGGGGGTTGTGGGTGGCGGAGGGGCAGCAGGTCTGGACAGCGGGTCGGGAAGGGACGGCGGGTCGGGGCTGTGGGGGGTGGGGGTTGGGGATCAGCAGATACTCTCTATTTTAGTAAATTGACACGAACGCACCCCTGACACGTACACGTGTGTACCTAGCTTATGTGAACATCAATTTGATACAATATTAGGTTTTTATTAAATTTTTTGGATAATATTCAGTTCGAATACACGTTTATTGTACATTGTATTCGAATGAGGTATAATGTGATTTAATTGATTTTAAATGTTTAAAAAATGAAATTTTATGTTAGATACGAACTGCTATGATATGTAATAACTGGGTTTTAAATGTAATTTGGGTTTTGTTTAGTTTTCAAATCATATTGGGTTTTGCTGTCGGGTTCATGTAATTCTGAGGCTGAGAAGTGAATGAGGTATCTTAATGATTAAAAATCGATTTTGATTGTTTAATATGAATTTAAATGTCAATTGAGAACTGTAATGATAGGTATATAAACTGATATTGATAATGAATGCATGAATGGAATGGAAATACAATGCATGAACTGAAATTGGTTCGTTAGACTGAGATTTGATTGGGATATATGTTATGTTAAATGATTGTTGATTGCATAAACTGAGAATGTATGCAAAACCTGAGATTGGTTTATAAGTCTGTTTCAGTCCATTGTCCCATTTTCCCTTCCCTTTTCATTTCATTTTTCCTCTTTTTACATACATGATATGTAAACATGTAAATGTTGAATGAAATGAATGGGCATGTAGGCATCCTAACTAATGTAATGCATATGAATTGAACTGAGAACAGCCCCTTCACATTCCAGTTTCCCCCTTACTTCACATTGACACCCTATCCCACTACCTACATGTATTTGTATTACTTATTGCTACTATGTACACTATATCCCTATACACACATGTACACTAACTAGTTTATTTCACATCTAACCCCCATTCATGTCCACTTCATATTGACACCATGTACACACCTTTACACTTTACCTTGACACTTTCTATTTTACCATGAACACATTGAACCCCTACTGCTATGATACACACACACACAGCTATGCCAATCACCCCCCCTCTATTTCTGTTATATATATATATATATATTATATATATATATATATATATATATTATATATATATAATATATATATATATATATATAAATATATATATATATAAACATACATATATATATCTATATATATATATAATATATATATGTTGATATAATGCAATACAGGTATGCATGTTAGATAATGCAATGTATGAAATATGAATGCAATGTATCAATCCAAGTATGCAAGCATGTATGTTATAAAGGTGTAAATGCAATATAATGAGTGATATTATGATATGCAAGTACCTATGTATGCAGTAGGTAAGCTAGTGCATTGGTAATATAGGCATACATGAATGCATGAATGCATGAATAATGTATATATGTATTCATATAGGTTTAGTGTTGTTTTGGTATAGGTAGGCCTACCTATAGGCTTGCCCATATACACTAGTTAGTGTATATATATGTTGTGATTATATCCTAGAGACTGGTTGACCATAGTTTGACTTCATGTTGACCATAGTTGACCAAGACTTGACTTTGACCCAGAATGACCTAGAATTGACTAACCTAGACTAGTTAACCATTGTTGACCAAACCATAGATAGTTTGACCATAATTGACTATAGTTAACCTAGTTTGACTTTATGGTTGACCAGAGTTGACCGAGAGTTGACTTTGGCCTAGATTGACCTAGAAGCATATAGAATGCATTGCAAACTTTATTTTTACTACTGTGGATACATCATGACTTATGCTGCTCTAAATAGGACTCAGATATCTCGTTTCAAACAGTATATTCTCACAGACATTCAGATCTTAGGCAAGTATCACTACCAAAATACAGGCAATTAGCGACGGCTATTTAGCGACAGATTTTTTTTCGTCGAAATTAGCGACGGACTTTCAACAAATCACCGACGGATTACCCATGAGAAGCTGATAAATTTTTATTTTTATTTTAAGGGTGAGAAAAGGTCGCCAGTCCGTCGTTACGACGTCGAAGAAATAGCGACGGATTAACCCATCGCTATGTAGTCGAATATTTGGCGGGAAATGTTGAAAAAAGTGGCGGGACAAATTTAGGACAACGTAGCGACGGATATTCCGTCGACAGTTATGTTAGTATAGCGTCGGCTTAGCGGTCGATATTAAGTACATCCGGCCTATATACCAGCAGATCCACAAGTTACATGATTATATACTAATTCTGTTTAGTTTTTCTTACGATACAGATTTTTACATCTAATCTGTGATGGATCGTTATTTCGTTGATCGTACATGGATGTACATGTGCGGACCCACCAGCGGACCCACCAGCAGACCCACCAGCGGATCCACCAGTTACTGCATAGTGGGCCCCAAGTACCCCTATACTCGGTTCCATCCGGTTACTGGAGAGTACATGCACAGACCTGCGGATCCTCCGACGGTACAGAGAGGCCGATAAGCGAGTTCCGATGAGAGCTATGGCCCGCAGAATCCTCGTAAGTAAATTTAAGATAATTTATTAAATTTATTTTATTTATTCAAGTTAATAATCCATTCGTTGCATCTTTGTAGGTTTTTTCGTTTAATTTTGCCAGGTCTCTAGGGGGAATTATCCGTGCTAACTTCCATGGCCCCTACCTCAACTTTTCGTCGGTGCCCCCAAATGTGAAGTACGTCTGGCTCGATGAGTTGAGAGTATATATATATATATATTATATATATTATATATATATATATTATATATCTTGTGGTTAATTAGTCACTCCTTAATCAACCTTTTTTAATTACGTGATAATTGAATTTATATGTTAGACGGCATTCTGGTGGCCCCCACATCGCGAGGACGCGATCCGCAGGACCTACAGAAGCGCTGCCTCGAAGAAGATACGGACATGATTCATGACCTTAAAATGGGGCAAACGAGGCCGAATTGGATCCGACAGGACTATTATGAGGAGATCTTGGATAAGATGGATACTCCTGCGTACAAGGAGAAATCGGAGAAAGCGAAGGCGAACCGACGGGTTGCGGGGCTTCATATGGGGGATCAAGGCCCCACGCAGCAGCGCTTGCAGATCTGGTGAGATACCGCAAATTCATTTCACTATCGAATTCGGTATTATTAATATACGGAGTAATTAATTAAATTCTACGGATATTTTGTACACAGACGCAACGGGCGATGAAGGAGGGAAAAGCACCAGAATCGGTCACCATGTACGATGTGTTCCAGCATACGCACAAGAACGGAAGGACGGGAGCTTCGTCGACGAGAAAGCCAACTGATGATAAGTACTTACGTTTATGAGATTTATGTTAGAATTAAAAGTATTCTGACTATAACTTAGGTAAACTTAGGATTCACACTATAACTTAGGGAAACATAGGATTAGATTACAACTTAGGTAAACTGATAGTATAAGCACATTCATTTGATAGGCTGCGTATCGTGAGGCCCTTAGTCGGGCTCAGTCATCTGCAGTCGAGGATGTCGGTGAAACGACGCTCGCCCGGACGCCCTCTTCTATGGCCGCTCGTAACGACTTGTTCGTAGATACCGTCGGTGGCTTTAAGAAAGGGCGCCTGTACGGAGTCGGCTTTTAGAGCCGTTGCACATGGCGACTCAGAGATTTCCACCGACACCGCCTCTTCCTACGGCCACGGCAGACGATGATATGAGGTCACAGCTTGCACAACTGCACGAGGCGGTGTCGTCCTTGCAGGAGCAAATTGCCACGTACTTTTTACCTTCTTTTACTGGTGTCGGTCCGTCAGCTGCTGGTGTCGGTCCGTCTGCTGCTGGTGCCGGTTCGTCTACTGCTGGTGTCGGTCCGTCTGCTGCTGGTGCCGGTCCTTCTTCTGTCGGTCATCTTTCTTTCAATCCTGCTGCTCCTCTGGTACTGCCACTGTGACGACACTCCTTGACCTGATGTCGCCAGAGCAGGTATGCCGACTTTCGAACAATGTCTTTGACGGATTGTCGCCATACATAGTGGAGCAGTATCATCGCCGATCGCAGTAGAGAGTACCACCACCGGACGATCGAACTCCTCCTCGTCAGTGATGTATTGTATTTGAATTTAGTTTTTAAATTTTGAATATTTGTGGGAATTTCGGATATTATAATGACGGATATTAGATTTTGATTTTTGGATAATTGGTGTGTATTTTATATGGTTTGGGTGATGCATATTTCTGATGTATTATATTCGTGTGTGATTTATATTGGATTATATTGGTCTATGTGATTGTATATTATGATTTTTCGATGTTTCGGATGTTGTGTGAACGGGGAATGCTCTACAATTTTTTAAAAAAATCTCAGTTAGCGACGGACTAGTGACGGATTTGCGACGGACAACCTCAGTTACCGACTACATTTCGACGAAAATTCGTCGCTAATTGGAGGATTCCCAATTTTCCATTTAGCGATGGATAGCCGATGGATTATCCGTCGACAAGGTTCTGATGGCATGAAAGGTGCACAGAACCTTAGCGACGGACAAGCCGTCGGTAAGCCGTCGGTCTCTCGTCGGCTTTCACTTGGCGACGGATAATCCGTCGCCAAATATAGCGGCTACTTTGCGACGGTTTGGCGACTAAGTCCGACGGATTAGTGACGGAAGATCCGTCGCCATGGTTCTGGGAAAGTCAAACATATCCAGAACCGGGTCGAAGGATTATTCTCTGCAATTCTGTTGCTAAGCCGTCACGAGGTAGCGACGGACCGATACTCACTGATACACAGTGACGGTTTTTCGACGGACTAGTCCGTCGGTAAGAGTCTCTATAATTCACTATCTGATACTTGAATTCGACGAAAAAACATCAATAAGTCGTCGCTAATGTAACGAATACTAACGACGGAAAGCCGTCGCTATTCCGTAGAGTGGTGACTACCTAGGGACGGACTTTTTGATTGCCGACGGATTGTTTTGATCAAAATCCAGTGATCCGTCGCTAATCTGTATTAGCGACGGATGGGCGACGGATGTGGCCGTCACTAAAAAAAATTTTGGTAGTGATTATTTTAGCCAAACACTCTGAAAGAGGTGGCGCAAGGTGCAGATGGCGCAAAGCATCGACCAACACTCTGAAAAAGGCGATCGATATTGGCCTATTGATCGTGCCATACGCAAATGGCACGAATAGTCTGCTATCATCTTCTCCGTTCAATTTCTTACCTTCCAAGGCTGGGTTTGCCTATTCGGCTCTCGCCGACAGCGTGATGTGTTGTGGCACCCTCAGCGGGGGCACACGCGAAGTGGCTCTAGCCACTTTCTTCCCCTTCTCAGCGACGGTGGATTTCTTTGGGGCTATTGCAATTATGATGAAGCTTAGAAGTTTCGAAAGTTAGGGAAGAGAAGAGCTTGAGAGAGGGAAATTACAAAGTAAAGTATTTTCTCTCTCCTCTCGACTATTTATAGCCGAGGCTAAGCCATAGAAGTCGCACAATCTGTGCCTGAATGTCGGGTCGATTATGATACTGCTATGCGCCAACCACTTCTTATTCAAAGTATTTCAAATTTTAAAACTTTTCAAATTTGAAAACTTTGAAGGGGGTCATGCAGAAAACTAAAAAGTACACTCAGCACCCTGCGCTACTCATAAAAAGTGCCAGCTTTTAGATCATCAAGTGGTGCCAGTCATCTGATGGTGCCAGAGATCAAGTGGCGATACCCGCCACGTGGCCATCTTCTTGGAGAAACAAAATAGTTATCATCATGACTGTCAGCACGTCAGTCGAGAAAAATTCGTTCGAATTCCTAGCGCGTGGTGCTCGAGGCGATTTTGTCAGATGTGTCAGATCCTAAGTGATAAACAATTGTCTTACGCCATCTGTAGTTGGCACAAGATGATCATTAGTATTATTCATCAGTGAAACACTAAACAGCAGTTAGCGCCTAGCGCCACTCAGCAAGTAGCGCATGGCGCCACCCAGCAGTGGGAGCCATTTGATCAAATCATCCTGAAGCAGTTAGATTACGTGGCACACATGCCACTAATCTTGAAGAACGTGTACGTGACACTACCCATGACCAAATGCATATCAATCACAGCATCACACATCCAAGAAGTTAAACTAACCGTTCGCGCCAAGGGTGAATGGCGCGCCACTTGCATCTTGCACCAATCAGGATAACTACTTAACAGTTTTTTATAACTCTATAAATAGAGTTTCAAATCACTTGCAAGCATTATTAATGATCATAATCTCCTGAACACTTGCTGCAGCACTCTTCAAAGGCTTTGTTCTTCGACATCGCATCATCTAAGGAATAAAGTGATCTTCTGATCAGATTCCTACAGTTTCCTAAAATCAATTATACTTTTGTACTTTCTTTTTTCTAGTTTATAAAGGAACACTTTTGTTTTTGGAAACAGACTGCGCCTTGAATCAGTCTTCATGAACCAGATTCAGAAAATAGCATACATTGTATGCTAGTGGTACTTAGGTCTATCGGGTGGCACGTTTGATTGGCCACACGCACTTTTCTATATTTATAAGAGTTGTCTAGGATCGCCCTGTCCTATAGTCACAGTCTTAAGGACCTCTCATATAGGTAAGTCGTCAAGGGTTGATGACAGGAGTCAACCCTATATATCATGCTTCAACTTATTAAGAGTTAAAACTCACCCTAACCATATCACACCGGAACACTGTCACCATTGGTATGGGATATCCATGTACATATTGTACAACCTCTTCATCATTTATTTTATAAGAATTTAATCTCAGAGACAGTGTTCCATAATATTCATCTAGTCCAGCTTGTTCCTACCCATTGAACCGGCTTCTTGGAATCTCCAGTCAGACTCGGTTGGGTTGCCACTGCTGGTGACTAACTTATGGGCTTAACCCCATTCCCTCGATGATTCTAGGATCAATTTCCTAGACAAATCCTTCGTTAAGTGGTCTACAAGATTCTTTTCTGACTTTATATAGTCAAGAACCACATATTTGCCTCATAGGCTCTTTATCGATTTGAAGCGCAGCTGCAGGTGCCTGATCATCTTAGCATTCACAGAATCATGCTTTAGTTGTTCTAACAGATTTATTATTACAGCTTATAAATTGCAGGAACAAGACTAACAGAAATAGGTATATGCATAATAAGATTTCGAAGCCATTCGGCTTCTGTACAAGTAGTGTCCAAAGCTATCATCTCAGAGTCCATTGTACTCTTAGCAATGATAGTTTATTTATACGATCCCCAGGAAATTGCAGCTACTCCTAAGGTAAAAACATATCCAGCAGTAGATTTTACATCAGTAAATCAGTTACCCAATTTGCATCTGAGTAACCTTTATGATATTAGGGTGTCTAGTATAATGAAGTTTATAATTTAGAGTACCATTAAGATATCTAAATACTCTGTTCGATGTGTCCAATGTGACTTGTTTGGGTTACTAGTATATCTACTTAGTCTCCGAATAGCAAATACAATATCAGGTATGGTCCTATTTGTTATGTATATAAGGGACCCTATCATCAGTGAATATTTATGTTGTTCTATAGGTGATCCTTTATTCTTTTTGAGAACAACATTACTATCATAAGGAGTGAGGACAGGTTTCTGGTCAAAATACTCAAACTTTCTTAGCATTCTCAATTGAATGTGCTAAAGACAGAGTATAGCCCTCTTTGCATTTAGTCACTTGCATTCCTAGGATCAAGTTAGCTTCACCTAGATCTTTTATGTCAAACTGGCTAGAAAAATTCTTAGTGTTATTTATCAATTCCAGTGAGGGTCCTAGAATAAGAATATCATCAACATACAAGCATAAGATGACACAACTTCCATTTGTATTTTTAGAATACAAACATTTATCATATTTATTTGGCACAAAACCAAATTCTAAGATGACTCTATCAAATTTGTTGTGCCATTGCTTGGCAGCTTGCTTTATATTATAAATTAATTTTACTAATCTACAAACCTTCTTTTCTTGATCTCTGGCAATGAAACCTACAAGTTGTCCATAATATTTCTTCCTTTAAATCTCCATTTAGAAATGATATCTTTACATCCATTTGATGGATTAGCATATCATGAATGGAAGCTAAGACTAGAAGGGTTCTAATAGAAGTGATTCTAGCTACATGAGAGTAGGTAACAAAATAGTTTAATCCTTTTTTCTGGGTAAAACCTTTTGCTACTAATCTAGTTTTGTACTTTTTTATGGTACCATCGCTCTAGTTTCTTTTGAAGATCCACTTACAACCAATGGATTTACTACCTAAAGGTATGTCTATTAAAAACCAAGTGTTGTTCTCCATAATAGAGTTGTACTCATTGTTAATAGCTTCTTTCCAGAAAGGGCATTAGGACAAGATATGACTTCTTCATAAGTTGAGGGATCACCCTCTATCAAAATATAAAGAATCTTTCTCCTAATTTTTTTAAATCCTTTTCTCTTTTACTCTTTCTAGGTTCTATATCTTGTTCTGGTTAAGTACTTGATATTTGAACATGAGAACTAGTATATTGAGTAAGAGAAGGGTTGGAGGAAGATGATGATGTTCTATCCTTAAAGAAAAATATATTCTCAAAGTAAATTGCATCTCTATTTTCTATTATTGTATTATTAGAGATTTTATTTACATCATAATGAGTTACAAAAAATCTATTGGCATTCCTATCTAGGGCATATCCTTTGAATACAACATCTACAGCCTTAGGTCCAATCTTTCTCTTTTTAGGTTTAGAAATTCCAACCTTCGCTAGGCATCCCCAAACTTTGAGGTAATTAATCCTCAGAGTTCGGTCTTTCCATAGCTCATATGGTGTCTTATCATTAGACTTATTGGATATCCTATTAAGGATATAACAGGCTGACAATGAGGTTTTTTTCTATAGATTATCAAGAGCACCAGAGCTGAGAAGCATTACATTAACCATATCTAACAGTGTGTGATTCTTTTTTCAGCAACTCCATTAGACTATGGTGAATAAGGAGCAGTTATCTCATGAATTGTTCCGTGTTCTTCACAGAAATTAGTCATTTCATTTGAGATATACTCTCCTCTACGATATGATCTAAGAATCTTAATTCTTTTCTCTAACTGGTTCCAGCTTTAGATTTATAGACCTTAAATCTGTCTAGAACTTCATCTTTGGTTTAAAAAGTTAGGTATAACAATAATTTGAATGATCATCTATAAAAGTGATAAAGTATTTCCTACCGCATCAGATCAAAACCGATTGGAATTACAAACGTCACTATGGATAAGTTCTAGAAGTTCGGAATCCCTTTGGACAGATTTGAAAGGTAGTCTAGTGTGTTTGGCTTGAACACAAGTCTCACATTTGTGTTTATCATCTATAGGAGTCTTAGGAATAAGATATAAGTTCATCATCCTTGAGATTCTAGATTTACATGACCTAGTCTGCCGTACCAAACATTAGAGGATTCAATATAACGACAACAAAAGAAGGATTTAATATTTTATTCATAGTAATCAAATAAAGAGTCCGTCCTTTATAAATCATTTTCCTACAAAAAGTTCATTCTTGGAAAAAAAACTACTTTTATTATCGTTCATTACAATTTTGTATCCTGAGGCTACAAGTAGGGACCCACTAACTAGATTCCTTCTAATCGATGGTACATGAAGCACATCATAAAGAGGTAGAATTTTCTTCGATGTCATCTTCAGATCTATTCTTCCTCTTCAAACAATTTGAGTTTGAGCCATCTCCTAGGGTCACACCTTCTCCACCGATTCCTAATAGCTTGAAAAATAGGTCGATCAAATAAAATGTGAACATTAGCTCCAGAATCCAACTACCAATCATCAGAATGGCAAGAAATATTTACTACAAGTTGATAGCTTACAGACCTGAAGGAGCTAGAAGATCTATTCAGAATTATGTTAGCCTCTGGCTTGTTTGAGGCTTTCTCTTTGAAGGAGGTCTTGATAGCTTCTTTCTTCCTATGGAAGCAGTTGATGGCCATATATTTTTTTACCACACACAAAACAAAATCTCTTCTGATCATGAGTCTGGCCGAAGTATCTAGGTTTATGAGATAGTTAATGATGAGGGTTTTGGTTATGCGGTTGAAAACTATGTTTCTTTTTGAAGTAGTTCTTCTTGGGTTTGAGATGGTGATTAGACTTGGGTTTGTCATGGCCTTCTACAAGGTTTAACTTAGCTTTGGAATTAGACCTAGCTTTGGACTTTAACTAAGTCTCGCTAGAACTTGAGAATATGTAAGAGTTCCTTGTAAATAGGTAAGATGTTTGGCAGTATCAGACCAAGAAGGAGGGTTTGTCTATCAAGCATGCTAGTTTATGCTCAGTAGAGAAGATGTACCTTTGGCTCAAATATTCCTAAGGTGTTCATGGAATTCATGGATTTGGTCATTCATAGGTTTATTATCTACCATAACATATCTGTTCAATGTGGAGGAATTGAATCTTTCAATTCCCGCATCATCACAACCATATTCGTCTTCCAAAGCATCCTAGAGTTCTTTAGCGCTTTTGTATTCAAAAAATATGTCATAAAGAGACTCAGACAAAGCGCTTAAGATTCTATGAAACAGTGGTAGTCTATTTCCTTAGGGGTTGGGTTTAGTGGAAGAGGACTTGGATACCCCTATGTCAGACTCGGTCTCATCTGAATCATTTGTACTGGGTGTGGGCCCATTAATAGTTGAGACCAGACCTAAGGTTGCAAGCCAAAACTTCATCTGGCTCTGCCATCTTTTGAAGTAAGTGCCATTGAACTTAGAAGGTTTGGCAGTGAAGGTCTCTTCCTTGATAATCATGATCTCTAGAAGTCTACGAAATTTTATTTACTTAATAAAATAACTTAAGTTAAAGAATAACAGTTTAAATTATTAGTAATCTACCTTTAAAATTTTAGTTTTTCAAATTTTGATCAAGTTGGGTCAGCTATAGGGGTCAGATCCCAGCAAGCGGAGGTCCACTAGGGACGCTTAAGAACATCGCTTAGACGATTTACGTCTTGTTAACAGAAGGGCCCTTTCGGCTTACCCAAACAAATATCTACTTTAGAACTTTAAAATTGAAGGAATTTACCAAATCAATAAACTGTTTGCTTTAGCTTAAATTGAAATATTGAGTAAAGGAACTAGTATTGACAAAAAGGTACTAATAGAATATTGTTTATGGAAAGTAGTAATTCCGAGAAACAGTCTTATGAAATCATAATTGATAACAACAGTCTTAATATTATGAGCAACAATTGTTATATAACTTGTTACTGACATGACAATTATTTGACAAATAATAAACAATTTCTTTAACAATATCTAACCAAGATTTGTTAAACAATATGCTACTTAAATGAGGACAATTATATAAGAAAAATTGCCTACCAATAATTTAATAAATATTATTAAGCAATAATATGTGACAATGATTTAACAGTAGGCAAGTATAAAGAAATATTCTTAACAGTAGTAATTTTGTAAAGGCAATTGTGTAACAATTGTTAACAGTAGCAATTGTTTAAGAAAATTGTTAATAAATTTAACATAATAAAATTGTTAACAAATTTAACTTTTAACAGTAGCAAATTGTTAACAAATTTAACAGAACAAATTGTTAACAAATTTAACTCTTAACAATAGCAAATTTAATAGAACAATTTTTTTGTAAAGGAAATTCGTAAGAAAATTTTGCTAACAAAATTTTCGTTAGAGACAATCAAATTAACTCTTAGATTGTTGGAAATTATTCTTTTTCTTATTTTAAAATATGCAAACAAAATAAAATAAAGTAAATGTTACGGCCTTCGGGAAAGTCGTGCACATGGCACTGCCCTAAGAGTTAATCCGGGTTTATATGCAGGTTTTTCGAATACTCCTAGTGGTAAAATCTCTGCTCTACCGGTATCTCTGTCGCACACAACACAGAGAAAAACGAGCATTGACTTAACTTTGCCCAGAGAACGAAGAATAGAAGAGGTTCGGAAAGACGCAATTTTGAGAGAGATTTCACGTAGGATTTTTGGTTTGTTGAGAGGAGAAAGAACAGGCATTCTCCAACGGACATGAGAGTTACTGCCAATTAATCAGTCAATAAAGCACAAATTAAAATGGACGTTATAAATGTTACAAAGTGAAACAAATGTAAAACATGTGATTCATTGAACCTGGACAAAAATAATGTATTCAAATGTTACCGCACCCGTTACGCGTCCGAACCGAACCGATCCGAGCCGGACCGGACAGCAACGACGGTACGCACGTGCAGCCCATAGGACTACCCACACAATAATTTAATGAACGAAAAGGAAGTAAGGGAATATATGAACAATTAACCCTTCCATCCACCCGATGTGGTTGTTCAGCTTTTGCAAGCTAATGTGTGTGAACACAAAACACACACAACCAATAGATTGAGTTGTTCGGTCAACTCGCAGAACGATTATACTTGGGGATGGATGGCAGAACAGTAATGCTTGGGGATGGATGGCGAACAGTAAGTTTGATGTCGATGTGAATGGGCAGGTAAAGATGAAAGATAGGAGAGGCTAAACCCACCTACACCAGTCACGTAAAATTTGCTACCTGGTAAATGCTATTTAAAAATCTATAGTTAGAAAAGTGTAATTAGAGAATTTGTAGTTAGATAGATGTTAAACTCAACAAAATACTTTAGAATAATATTATTTTTTTACTATATTTCTACTAATTTTTATCAATTGAACTAATAAAAAACTATTTAATAATTAATTAGTGGCCTCTAGATTTTTTATAGAAATGTATGGTATCATTTTTGCACCAAATTTTCCTAGTAGTGTTATAAGGTTAATTCCTTCTTTTTCCCAAAATTTTAGGAATTAAATTGATATTATATTTGATTGAATTAGCCTACAATGTATATGTTGAATTAGATTTTAAAATTAACTCAATAAAAAAAAGACCAACTTGCAGGACCCTATGTGCACACCAATGTGGAGGGGGGACACATGCCTTAGTTGCCGCAACCGAACATGCCGGGCTCAATATGCTAGCGGCGCGGTGCACCCATACAGCACCCATTGGGGGACCCAAGCACACATATCCGCGACCGGAGCTAGTAGGGATCCACCATTTGTGCGTCACCCCCATTACATCCTAGCATTTCATACTTTGGATAAATGACTAGTCCTGGTCTAATAAAAAACATTTATATATACGTGTTGGGTTGGTTTGAGGTTTTTAGTTGTTTTGAAAATTTGGATAAAAGAGTTATGCCAAGATTTTAAGAGAAATTATTCTTCCTACAATATTTTAGCCTAGCTCTCAAAGTATTTTGTCCCTACAAATTTATAGGTAAGTTCATCATCATATATATTTTTTAATACCTAATTTTAGTGTATTTTAGATTCATGTTTAAGAATTTCTAAAAATCCTAGTCTTACTACTTATTTTATCAAGGAAAGCCATATAGTAATTTATGAATAACCCCTAACTCTGTTGTGTTTTTACACCTATAGAAAGTTTATTGGTATCCTAAAACATAGGGCAACAACATACGAAAAGGTGGAAATTTATTCAGTTTAATTTCTTATTATTAAAAATTCATGAATGAACTTGAACTTAATTTTGAATTCATTGTATGTAGCATAACTTGAACTCAAGCACCACATTTTATCTTTATTTTTTTTAACACTGCCCATCCATGTCCGGAACTTGGATAAAATTTCATATATTTATGATTACTTTTCAAATTGATGAGTATTTTATAGTACTCTTGGTCATGTTTCGAGAAAAAAAAAGTTAAACATTAAATCTTAGGCCAAAAAAATATAAATAAACACTACAATATAGGAATTTTTTTTTTTTTCCTATGCTAAGTTTGTTGTCGGCATATTGCTAATAAAATTACAGAATTTTTGGAGTTAGTTTACTAGTCTTAGGAATTATTGGAAATCGTAATTTTAATTTAGAGCTGACAACGTTATTTTTTAGCAAAATAGCCATAACTTGAGTAAATTATTTCGAAAGAAATTTCTGAGGTTACCATCACGTTTGTATCATTAAAACACATAATAAAAGCAGCTTATATTTTAGTTTTAAATATTTTTACCTAAGTTAGGGCACCAATTTGCGTGCCATAAAAATTGAATCTTAGAGCATCTCCAACCCTATTGTGAATTTAGAAAAAATGGTTGCCACATAGGAATGACAAACTTTTCAAAAATTTCTCCAATGCAAATGTAGAATAAAACATGAAGTTGACATGGCAATGATATGACAAGGAGAATGTGAAGTTGGTTGTCTAGTGTTGGAATTATTCAATAATTAAGGGGCCACACAGTAAAATTAATTGTGTTTGGCTATCTAAATAATTAAGCCAAATTAAAGTGGTCTATTTAAAAATTGCTTAAGGGTATAATTGGCATGAAATTATGTGTAGATACCGAAAATATTCTAATTTGATGAGGGGCCAAATTAGAAATATCAAAACATAAATATATGTATTCATTAGGGTTATGGTCCATAACTTATACGGCCACCAAAAGAGAGGTTTTTTCTTTTTCTCTTCAGCATCCCATCAACAGAAAGTGAGGGACAAAGGATTCAGATTCTTCTTTGTCAATAAGGGTCGTAGCAAGTTGGAAGATTGAACCCCACAAAAGAACGACGACTTCAAGATCCATCAAGCCTAGCAATGGATTCAGGTATGCTTCCGCAATTTTTATTATATTCTTCATCTCATGAATCGACATAGTACAACAAATTTCTAACAAGTGGTATCAGAGCCTCCTTGTTTGATTTATGATATAGAAGTTTCAGAATCAATTTTCTTGTTGTTGTTCAAGAACCTAATTTAATTTAAGATTCTAATTGTTCGATTAAATTTTTATGAACCCTCCTATTATATATTATTAACTTTTTAATATAAATCAATCGTTTCTTTGATTGATTTCTTCTTTGTTTTACCAATAAAGTAATGAATTCAGATGGATTCGGATCTAGTAAAGCAAATAAAAGGACATGTTCAGTTCATAATGACGATGAATGAGCATAATGGAATACTTTTGCTCTTACAATTGTTTGAAATATCCTTCTTGTGAGGGATGTGGCTGATTTATTGGTTAAAAAAAGACTCAAGAAACACTCATGATTATGTTTATAGGTGTTTACTCACCATGATGATGATTGATGTCATATACTAGTGAATGCTAGTGTTTTCGTTGCCCTCGCTTAATAATTTTGACTGACTAAAATTCGGACCATTATTTATTTTATTTTTATAATAACATGGATTCAGTTGGTGGTTCCACGTTGCGATGGATTAAGGTTATATCAGAACAATGGCATCACATTAAGTTTAAATTCCTTTGTAGTTTATGCCAACTTTGTTTGCTGGCATACAGTTCTATATGCATTTTTTTTTTTTGATATTTGTAAAAATTTGTTTGGAAACGGAGACTACACAATATATATATATATATATATATATATATATATATATATATATATATATATATATATATATATATATATATATATATATATATATATATATATTAGGAAGTCTACTAGGCAAGCTTTCAATATTGTATGCAATACCATAAAGATATTGGATGATTATCTTCTGTATGGTTTATTAAAAGAATATTATCCTCTTTGGATATATATTTCAGTAGATTTTTTGATGTAATCTTTTCTTGCATATATTTAGTAAAATTTGTTACTGTAATCTATTGACTTATGATTATTTGAATTGAGTAATAATCTTTTAAATATGCATGTACATAAAAATTTGGACATGATTCAGTTTTGTAAAATTTAGTTAACATTCAAATTTTTGGTCCTTTTGTGACTAGCAATAGTCGTCTAATATTCTAAATAGACACATTGAAACAAGATGTCGCCAAAATGACCTCTCTTGCGTAGATAGTCTATAAGAGATGTTGGATGTTTGTTTGTGTATATTCATGCGGGTATTAGTCGACCCAAAGGAAGGTTAATACTTGGCCGAATTGCACACATACTTGTGGTGATAAATGTGTGACAATTGTAAGGTTTACATGTGAATAATAACCCGATCCAAAGATAGGCTTATTATTTGACATGACTTATTGTCAACGTTTGATCATTGCACCAAGGGTACCTGTCACGACCCGCACCCACTGTGAGGGTACGAGAACGTAACAACGCCCAGCCTACGCCGCAGTGTCGGCGGTAGAACGCTGTCCTAGGTCACAACATCTAACAATATAATGCTAAACAGTTTATACTCCCCGAATGGGGGTGACATAGCAGAAGTAAACTCAATCACAACTAAGGCAGGAAGATAAGATAGAAGATAGATAGATAAATACTGCTGAAAGGAAAGGAAATCTACAAGTACAAAATAGAGAGTCTAAGTGTCTAAGATAAATACATATCCCAAGTATCAATATATATATACAATCATCCAGAGAGTAATGTAAATGAAAACATCCTAGTCTAGAGGAGTGTCATCCACTGCTAGTGGGACCTGTTGCTGGTCCAGGTCCAACATCTCATCTAAGGTAGCACCGTAATAGGTATCCACACAGGTCTCCTCCTCGTCTTCTGTAATATTTTTAACAGGTCCAGTCAGGACAGAAGCGAGTACAATACATCTCAACAGTTCATAGCAGGTTAGAAAATATAATCATACAGTAAAGTAAGATACAGGAACTGAAAGAAAGTACAGGATGTAAATAGAGAGAAAACTGTAATAGAAATATCTACTATAAGTAGAAAACTAACAGTGGTTAGTGAGTCAGAGTACAATATAAACATGTGAATGGCATAGGAGATTCTGATGAGACACTAAGGAGGTGATCAGATGAGATACTACTTAGATATTATTCACATATCTACTTCTACTCCCCCGTACCCCCAATCAATACACAAGGATCTAGCCAGGTTATGTTATGATTCCATGTAATGGCCCACAAGGGGTGATACATGGTAAGCCCATAAATGGGTGATCTGTGAATGCCCATAAATGGGTGATTCAAAGAAGACTCTGTGATCATGAGAGTACATGTCACAAGTGATCAATGAACCGTGAAGCATAGTAATACACCATGTAAGTGAAACGCACAGAACATGTAGTATCCGATGCTCCTTGAGGGAATAACATCTCAAGAAAGGATCCATATAATACTAATCCGTGTGACCAACGTGACAGTATCAAGTAAAGTAGTTTAAAGCAGGAAAATAATTCTAAACAAGATATAAAATGATCAGAGAATGTACTCGCCTGATGTCTGAATGTCCAAAGTAAATGTACTGTCCGAGGAGTGGTGTCTGGCTCCTATTTAGAACAACACAAGTCACAACAAGTCTAGAATGGTAAAAATGAAGTTCTACTATGCACTCTATATGAGTCTAGGTCAAACTAGGCCAAAGTCAACTCTTGGTCAACTCTGGTCAACCCTAGAAGTCAACTATGGTCAAACTAGGTCCAACAAGTCTAAATTAGGTCAAACAAGTCATTCTAGGTCTAAACAAGTCTAGGTTATGTTAAACTAGGTTTAACAGTCATTCTAAGTCCTAACAAGTCCATATTGGTCAATACACTACTATACTAGACTATACTAACATCACACATTGCATCCATAGGCTATGGGCCCAATCCTCTAGGCACTAGCCATACACTAGGCCATAACTCATGCAGAGTCATAGCCACGTAGGCCATGAGCTAATACAACATAGCCTATAGGCCAACACCATATATATATATATATATATCAATGTATTCACATATATGAGTATATATATATATATATATATATATATATATATATATATATATATATATATATATATATATATATATATACAATAGGATATGCCTAGTACTCTAGCTATCACACATATAGAATCCCCTTACAATTATACTACCATCCCACATTCACATTAGATTAGACATTGATATTTACTCATAGACATACATACACACATATATATATATATATATATATATATATATGAATATGTATACATAGAGAGGGGGAAAACAATGAGATGTGTGTGTGTTTCATGAACAAAAGTGTGTGGGTGAGAGTAGGCAATAAGTGACAGAAAAATATGTGTTAGAGGGTGTGTTAGAGGATATGTGAACTTGTGTATGTGTGTGTGGATAAACATTTGTGTGTGTGAGTGTCAATAGAATATCGAGTGTGTGTTAGAGTGTAAACCTGTGTAATAATCTGGGAATTATGAAGCATATGCCAGTGCCCAATGAAACAGTGTAGGGTTAAACAGGAACCTGTGTATGTGAACATGATTGATAAGGAACCCAAGTCCCTGTGTGTGTGTATATGCCACAGGGTTGTGTGTTAGCAGGAAACTGGAAATTAGATTTTTGGAATAAAGACAGTGAGCTCTTAGGTCTTGTGTAGGTGTGTGTTCATCAAGATATAGAGTGTATTGACAGGAACATGTGAACCTGTGGGTGATAGTGTTACAATGTACAATGCAACGAAATCATAAACAGTGTGTTTGATAGCCTACCATAAAGAATAGAAAAAACTTGTATGTGTGTGTAGGTAGAAACCTGTGTTTTCCAGTGAAGGAAATCAGAATCAATGTGTTAACAGTTAACAGTGCAAAATAGAAAAGAAACCAATCCAGTTTTCAAAAATGGGAAAGGAATCAGTTTCCAGGTTTTAAGAACAGTAAACATATGATAATGCTCAGCTCAATAAGAACCCTTAACTGAGATTGAAGTCTCAGGATTATTTACTGACATAGAATAGGAAATCATTCAATGGATCAATAATTTCCCATTCCCTGTCTCAAGAATTCGAATTTAACAGTGGCATTCAATACTAGTTGATGCAACCCAATCAAAATGCCCATTCGAAAATAAATGTGAAACTGAGATTATGATATAATAAGAATACTGAATGGATCTCAGTTTTGGAAAACTGGGTTCAAATGCCAAAACCCACAGTGTATCAATGAACATTGCAAAACCCAATGAAATTGAACTTCTCATTCATCAATTGAACACAAACAATGAACCTTTACAAACCTAAACGTGATATCTAATGTAATAGCAATTAAACCATATTTATTTTCATGATAACAACATTTGAATGCAATTTGAAATGGAGAAAACAGTAAATAACTCACTGATACTTAACAGTATCAGAAAATTTAGGATATTCTTATGTCGACTTTTAAATAGCATTTAACAAATGAGTTAATGGTTGGTATTTAGTGTCAAACATGTGCTCGTGTTATCCACATAGTATCATGTCCAAAAATAGGACACAAGTGTCCAAGAACTAATGCACATACACGCACGAGACTGGCACGATATTGTGCGACCAGTGCACGTGTCCTAACTGACTCGACACGAAACCAAGTGACACGAGACTTGGGGAGTGTCGTGTCAGACACTGCCCCGAGCTCCGTGTCAAAGGACACGCACCCACGTGCCTTGGATAGCTCGCACGAACCCCGGAGCAGCAGGGCAGTGCAGCTCGCACGCACGCGGTCGTGTCCAAGGGTTCGACACGACACTAAATCGACAGAAAATCACCTCAGTCACTTAGAAACCCGTAAGCGACACCAAGACACGAATTTCTATTCAAACACAAATCGAAATCTAGATCGAAATGCCCTTTGTGGCATTTCGTCAAACACCTACGCTGTTCACTGATACGTGTCCGATACAGACACGTACAGGACACGAAATCGAGCAAACCCTATTCCTACAGCACAAGGACACATAGGGCTTGGTATTTATGTAAGGAAGCCCTAATTTTAATGGTGGAATAGAAATATACCTATGTGTGTTCTTCAACACAAAAGTTTCTTCAAAGGGGATCTCCAAAAGTCACCAAACTTCTCTAAATTGTCCCAAACCTGTGATGTGACTCCACAAACAGCAGTAGAACAATAATTAGAGTGCTATAGAAGAAATCCCAATGAAAATAGTGCTCTATTGATTAATCTATGGAGAAATAAAGTGTAGGCTCACCTTGTCCTTAGAAAAAATGATGAACTATTGAAAAGAGGCACAACTTCCTAAAATGATACTATATAGGCAAGGCAGGGGGGTCTATGGCCGGCCACTAGGCTAGATTTAGGGTTTTTGGGATGCATCCTAGGGCTAGTAATGCATCATGACTAATGAGTGGTCTAGATTCTAGGGCTCTTTCCTAGTCCATTTGCAAATCACTCTATTTAACTAAACTTAAACCTATGTAATCAATACTAACTAAAACTCAAAGTGACTAACTAGACTAGCTATGACTAATCTAGGTTAGGTCCAATCTAGGTTAGGGCTAAACACAACACAAGACAATCAATTAAATAATATTTAAATCACACCATTCTAAATAATTATTTTAAATTCCAAATAATATAAATTAAGTTCAAATAATTCAAAATGACAAAAATACTCTCAAACTAAAAATGATAAATGAAATACCCTAATCACGTAGCTAGGCTCTAGGTCACTATCTCTAGGGTTACATTAGCAAAACACCAAATCACAAGTCATAATTTTAAATAGTTTGAAAATAATTAAAAATCACCAAAAATTATAATATGAAATAAATATCAATAAATAATAATTATAATTACAAAATTACCCTCATTTGGAAAATTGGGTGTTACAATCCTACCCACCTTATAAAAAATTTCGTCCTCGAAATTAAGATGATCGCACCCCCTCTAGGTCAAACATAGTCAAGGGTCAATCACTAGTCAATTTTCTCAACATCCTAGTACTTGGTCATCAGCTGGTCAACTTCCTAGGATTTTACCTATGCTAGCTACCTAGTGTTGGCAACTAGAGATTAGCAAAAGAAAACTCTATAATAGGCTAGCTCTTAACTTCCCATTCCTATCAAGTCGCCCATAAGTAAATACCTACAAGCTAAGCACACCAATCCCAAATACCACATATATATGCTCAAGAACAACAATCCATCACATATATCCTCACTACACCAAAAAAGGCATTTAGGAACAGTTTTTTAATGTGCCTAATATTTTTAGGAACATATAAATACCGTTCCTAAAAGTGGCGTTGCAATATTAGGAACAGTTATAAAGCGTATCAAATGTTATTTTGGAACGTTTAGAAGGCGTTCCTAAAGTAGATTTTGGAACACATATAATATGTTCTTAAAATATATTTGGGACGTCTATCAAGTGTTTCTAAATTCGCTTTTGAAACACATACAATATGTTCCGAAGGTATTTCTTGGGACATCTTTAAAACGTTTCTAAATGTTATTCTGAAACGTTTTGCATATGTTCCTATATATAATTTGCAACATTTTTTACATTATTCTTGTCGCTAAATTGAAATATTTTATTAACGTTCCAGTGTATTTTCCTAATTTCAATTTTACAACAAATTTTTTTAACCACAAATATAATTCATAAACTAAACATAAAACACATAATAAATGGTGCCATTTTTTTTATACATTGCCTCAATCAACATCCAAGAGAGCCATTAAATTAACCAAAGCTTTCAACTTAATATAAAATAAACATACAACAACATATCCCAAAAGTTAAATCTTTATAAAACATCATCAAGAGTATGTATAATGTAAGTTACAAATAGTATATAAAATCTAGCTCGACAAAGATATCAAAATTTAGACAAATCCAAAAGTTTTTTTTCCAACAGAATGGAGATTTGAACAATGCTAGCGGCAACTGGCATTATATATACTTGATGGATGCATGTGACTTCACAATCTCGCCAATACGGTGCATAAAGTGAGTTGCTCTCTTTCCAATTGCTTTTCCATGTCCGTTGAAGTCAATTTTCTCCCCATGTTTGTTGCTTTCCTGTGAAACTAGATTTTCTTGAGTGAAGTTGCTACCCATATGTTGTGCTTAGCAAGAAAACCTTCATTATCAACAAAAAAAATGATTATTGGTTTTCATAACATATTAAGAAAATAATGGAACTTAAACTACTAAAATGGTATTGTCTACACAATCATACAACACTTCAATTTGTATAATAGCAATATCTTTATTTGTTAAAAGAGCATTCTTCCTGGGAGAATTTTTAAACTACTATAAAAGTTCCGAGGCATATATAGAAATTAATAGTGAAAATAGTGTAATGCAAGAATTATAATAAAGAGATAAAAGAAGACTTACTAAGGCTCCATGTATTTGATGAAGGACTTGTTCCACACAAGGAAATCGCCGAGGGAAACTTCTCCAATTTTCTTAGATTCTGGATTTTTATCAGCCTTGTAAATCTTTGCAGAGAACACCTTTCGTGTAACCATGCTCACTTTCAATTCATCAGGTTCTAAAACATAGCCATGATATATACCCCGATGGATTGGATCTACTACCTCCTTGGCAATTGCAAGACAGTTGCCATCCCAGTCAAGCAGCTCACACAATCTTGCAACTTCGGTAGGTTCATTGTGTGCCACTTTAGTAGATTCTTTTCGTGGCACTTTAGTAGGTTCTTTGCGTGCAACTTTAGTAGGTTCTTTGCGTGCGACTTCAGTCGGTTCTTTGTGTGGCACTTCAGTAGCTTCATTGCGTGCCACTTCAACAGTTTTATTGCGTGCAGATGTCGTCGAGTCTCCTTGAGCTAAGGAATATCTTTTCCTTGTTAGATTCATGTTCATCATCATTGGGGGCGGCGAAGGCCCAATATTTGCTTCTGCTTCTGTTTGTGGTATGTTTTTCTAGAGTACAGAACAATAATTTATTAATGCACAAATATGATTTAAGTAAACACTCAAGTAACACGCACACACACACTTTCGTTCTTTGATAAAGTAATGTTAGGTACTCACCGAACACATGTTCAAACATAAATCAACTTTTGATTCCAACCTTTCAAAATTCTTCTCTATAGTCTTCCTTTCTGCTCTTTCATTCAAAAGCATTATATAGGAAGGAAGGCAATCCTCATACTGTCTCCTAGAAACATGGCTACCAACACCCGGAAGACTGCCTTTGGAGTTCTTACCTAGAACTTGAGTCAAATTATCAAAATCAATTGATAACTGATGAATGTCGCTATTGTTTTCACTATTTTTAGCTTCTTCGACCTTTTCTTTAATTTTTTCCTGTAATGTGATGTTGAATATAACTAAATAAATAAAAAAATATTTAAGTATATGTATTAAACTTTACTAATGTCTTTTATCTTACCATCAACTCCACAGCGCTAGGCAATATGCTTCTATCCTTTCTAGTATGAGTTTCTATCCACACTGCAGTTCGTAAAATTGGAATAGTAGGATCTGCTTGTTTTTGAATCTGTATCATAAATGATTGTTATTATATCATTTTAACCATTAAAATATTAAAGGTGTACCTGAATTCATACCATCTCCTCCTCAACCATTACAACACTCTTACGTCCTCCATTATGGCCACACCTACTACGCTTCTTATTTTCAGTATTTTTTACTCTACGTTCTTTTGTTTTTTCTCCACACTCATTTTCACAAAATTTCTCCCAATCCTCTTTTTTTGTTCGAGGAGGAATATTCAATTTTTGTGCCTCTATATTTGGACACTTGTCCAAAAAATTCTTCCGCAAAGTATTTTTATGCTTCCTAAAGACACTCGCCATTGAACCTTGAAGATGTCTTTTGATGTAGGTTGGTACTTAAAATTCTTTCTGCAATAAACATATGTTAAGAGGAATAAAACATATGTTAATGTGCTATTTTCTAAATAAAGATCCCCTTAAAAATAATGCAAAGATGTATAAATGTCATCTCACCAATATGCCATTCCAAATTTCATCCTTTTGATGATCAGGAACCAACCTCCAGTCAGTGTACTTGATGGATGCATGTGACTTCACAATCTCGCCAACACGGTGCATAAAGCGAGGCGCTCTCTTTCCAAATTCTTTTCCATGTCTGTTGAAGTCAATTTTCTCTCGAGGTTTGTTGCTATCTTGTGATTCTACATTTTCCTGATTGAAGTTGCTGCCCATATGTTCTGACATTGTGCTTAGCAATAAAACCTTCAGTATCAACCAAGAAAAAAGATTATTGGTTTACATAACCAAGAAAAAAAGATTGTAGTTTCAGTTTCAAGGAAAAGATGAGAAATGAGTCATGTTATCTACATGTAAAATCAAGTAAATGTTTATTTGTCAAACATTGTGTCATGTTCTGACATATGTTTATTTCAAAACTCGTGAATTCGGACCAAGAGTACTTGTGCTTTGCACATTATCATCAGATTTAGTGGTGACATATCATCAGTAAAGGCCATAAACTTGTAGAAAAAAATCTACTTATGAGAGCAAGCAAAATTTCTCCGTAGGAAAAAAATTGCAGAAGGAAACAACATAGGGATCGCAGAGAAAATTTCCAAAGCTTGAAGAAAGTTTCTATGCTAACCCCCTACCAGGCTGTATTTATGAAAGATCGCAGAGAAAATAATAGTACTTCCAGGTGGGCCGTTGTTCTAATTGTTCAACGTTCCCTGGGGCAAAAGATAAAGCCATGACACAAGTTGAGGGGAGACAGTTTCTCATAGCAGCAGCCAGGAAAGACAGCCTCTGCATACATTCTTTGTAGAAAACCTCAACAAATAGCATTTGGTCGATTCAAATCGTAGTTTTACTCACTTGTGGAGAAAATAAGTGAAGCTTTGAAGCCTCATGTACACCGATGAGTTCAGTTATAGCCGCAAGTCGGGGAACTTGGCAGCAGGGTCACCTGCCTACAGGTTAGCCAGTACAACATGGAATGGGAAGAGAGTGATGTAGGGGCAGGGGATTTAGTACTCACTACACAGGTAGTATAGGAGACTTCCCTGCAGGCTTATGCATAGAAGATAACTTCTTTTGCACTGTCTTGCATTAGTGAAGGCAGATAGAGGGAGGGTTCTATTTTCCATAACAGTAGCAAGAATGACAATAGCAGTGGCAGCCTAGCACCGATAGATGGATATCTAGATGTATAGATAGATTAGTGTTGAGTGAGAATACTCATGGGTGTCATAGGTGCACACAGATGACAGTGTGTATGTTGATATCAGTGAGAGTGAACCTGTGTGAGGGAAGATTGGTTCTAAGTAATCTGTTATATAAGGACAAGTAATATACAGACATATGGGAGATTAGATGTATGCAGGATTTAGGGTTCTCCCATTTTGCAGGCAATGCATTGGATCCTTCCTGTGCATGACAGTAGAGGGAAGTGGCTAACATCAGAACATGTGAGTTAACAGAGGGAGGAGTGATGCCTGTGTTGAAGGATAGGAAATCCTAGATGAGGGGAGCCAAGTGGCAGCAATGACAGGTAATGGGAAAGAGTGGGAATATGAAGCCTGTGTCAATAGGCAAGGGTAGTGTAGATATAAAAATAGATAGGAGAGTGACAGTGTGTGGAACGATGAGATGTTTTATTCGGTTAGGAGATTGGTGTCGAGTGGACTAATATGTTATATAGTTAATGTATCAGTTATAATCTTGTGACAGTCCTGCATATGGGTTTTGGTATCAGTCAGTTTGGAAGTAGGGATTTTAGCATCAGTATAGATAGGCTGATGAGTGATGTGGACGTCCTATATATGGGTTTTGGTATCAGTCAGTTATATAGTTAGTGTATCAGTCATTGATGAGTGATGTGGACTGTTTAGGACAGTGGACTATCATTGGATATTTATGTATGTTCAGTTAAATAGCTTATTACAGTATCAGTCAATTACATAAGGGGTCACTCGTATTTCATAACTGACATCTAAGGGGGAACATGTTTCTGAATACATGACTATGTAATAGGTCCTATTGCATTCATGTAGCAGTTGTATTAAGAATATTTATATCAGAAATAGTGAAGATGGGCTCGAGTATGCTGTAGAAATAAGGGGTGTCAGTTATAAAAGGGAAATTGTGTCTGCTATAGTACAACGGTTGATGGAGGAGTGCACAAGTGCATAGGAGATGGGGGTGTCCTGTCCATGCTTGACAACAAGGGGTTTTAGTTGTATCAGTTATAGGTTATTAGTATCAGTTAACTGATACTAAGAGGAGGGATAGTTAGGATATGGGCACTGTTTTGGTTTGTTGAGTGTATTAGGAAGTAGTTAGAGTGTCTTAGGTTGTGTGTTAATGAGTGATGAATTAGTGAGTTGAGAGTGGCAGTGGGTGAGTGTTAGAATGAGTTAATCTATGAGAGAAATTTAGTATAGAGAGTGTGGGCTTCGTGTGTCAGGTAAGTGAGTTCTTCCTTATGTTGCACAAGTGGGTTTTGGCTGGGCACCAAGTACAGTATTCTGGGGATGTGAAACCCTGGGTAATAGGTAATGATGCAGGGATGTTTGGGAGCAAGTCAAGTGCAGGCTGTGAAGGGGTTTAGGAAGAATAGGAACTGTGCACAGGAATTTTTTTAAGTGAAGAAAGCAACTGTAGCTATAGCAGTAGGTATAGGGATATGTGTATACATGTTTGTGTATGTAGGATATGAGTATTCATCAGTCGAATAGGTAGATTATGCAAGGAAAACAATAGGTGTAAGTAGGATTTAGATATTCAGTCCTACAGCAGTAACCAACAACGATAGGGACAAGTTAGGCATGTGATGTATGTATGGTTGAGTTCACAGGTTGTGCACTAGGATTTGGGGGAAATTCCCTGCAACATGGATTTGTGCAGAGCCTACTGCGTTTAGGCAAAAGGGGTACTTGGCCTATGTATGGGATCATGTATCAGTCTCTGGGAGGATTGGCCCTTTGTGCAGGGATCATGTATCAGTCTCTACAATAATTGTTGTCAAGCATGGAAAGCCGGGGGAAGTGGGATATGTTAACTGCTATAGGGACTATAAGTTCCTGGTAATATTTTTTTGACTTGGCTTATATTAGTGGCAATTTTGTGGATCATTAGTTTCTTCTCTAGTGTAAAAGGGAATAGAAAAAAAAACATATTGTAGAGTTGTCATTCTTATGTCACACAAAAATAATAGATAAATTTCTCACTTCTGCCAACTGCTGAAAGTTTATGTTCACAATGAGCTATTCATTCTTGCATATAATAAAAATGCAGTAATTATCCTTGTCAAATGTGCCTGTTAAGAAACACTGTAGGTGGTTTCCTTAGTTTTACAACATTTGTGCTCTATCTAGCTTCTTGTAGTTTTACGACATTTGTGTTAAGGTTGCATACGTATAGTTGGTAAATTGTACAGGTGTTCTGACATTGTGCTTTGCACATTATCATCAGATTTAGTGGTGGATAGAACTGAATTAGAAGACTGTAAAATTCATTCAGCAGGTAGAAGAGCAAATTGCAGTAAAGGCCATATATGCAAATAGTTTTTAAAGGCAATATATAGAAATGAAGTAAAATCTTCATTCAGCAGGCAGATTTGACATGTTATCTGCATGTAAAATCAAGTAAATGAAGACTGTAAAATTCATTCAGCAGGTAGAAGAGCAAATTGCAGTAAAGGCCATATATGCAAACAGTTTTTAAAGGCAATATATAGAAATAAAGTAAAATCCTCATTCAGCAGGTAGATTTGACATGTTATCTACATGTAAAATCAAGTAAAATCTTCATTCATTCAAAAGTTTTTAAAGGCAATATATAGGAAACTACAGTAATGGTTAATTTGACATATTATCTGCATGTAGGAAACTTGTAGGAAACTACAGTAATGGTTAATTTGACATGTAGTAAAGGTATACAATATATGCAGTAAAGGCCATAAACTGCAGTAATGGTTAATTTGACATGTTATCTGCAATATATGCTGTAAAGGCCATAAACTTATAGAAAAAAAATCTACTTATGAGAGCAAGCAAAATTTCTCCGTAGGAAAAAAATTGCAGAAGGAAACAACATAGGGATAACAGAGAAAATTTCCAAAGCTTGAAGAAGAGGCAGGGACAGAAGAAGCTGAAATTTCTAGTTTGCTTAGCAAATATGAGCAGTTATTTGAGGAACCAAAAGGACTACCTCCTAAAAGAAATTATGATCATAGACTACCACTCTTACCTGGCTCAGTACCAGTTTGTAGCAGACCTTACAAGCACGCTTACATACATAAAAATGAGATTGAAAGGCAGATCCAGGAATGTTAGACACAGGTATAATTAGACCTAGTAATAGCTCTTATTCATCACCTTTGATCCTAGTCAAAAAGGCTGATGGACCTTGGAGGTTGTGTATTGATTACAGAAGGTTAAATCAAAACAAAGTGAAGGAAAAATTCTCAATTCCTTTTATTGAAGAGTTGTTTGATGAACTCCATGGAGGCATTTTTTTCTTTCTAAATTGGACTTGAGAGTAGGTTATTATCAGGTGAGGATGCAGAGGAGGATGTCCACATAACAAAACCCATGAAGGACACTACTTATGATGCCTTTGGACGCACTAATGTCCTACTTTCCAAGCCATAATGAATGCAGTCTTCAAAGTCTATTTGAGAAAATTTATCCTAGTGATTTTTTATGACATTTTAGTTTACAGTGCATACCTCAAGGATCACCATGAGCATCTAGAGAGAGTCTTCATTAAAGTGAAAGAAAATCAGCTGAAGGTGAAAAGAAGCAAGTGTTACTTTGACACTGTTCAAAACCAAGTGGTCTATTTGGGACACATTATATCAGGCATGGGAGTGGAAGTGGATCAAGAAAAGTTGTCATGGAACGGCCTGTTCCTAGGACTATCAAGGAGTTGGGGGGATTCCTAGGCCTTACAAGATATTATAGAAGATTCATTCAAGGTTATGGCTCTATAACAGGACCTCTCACTGTCCTGCTCAAAAAGAATTATTTTCAGTAGAATGATAAAGCACAAGAAGCCTTTGAAAAACTGAAGAAGACTCTTACACAAACACCAGTGTTAGCCATGCCAGACTTCAACGAGAAGTTTATCCTAGAATGTGATGCTTCTGGAGTGGGAATATGGGCTGTACTAAAGCAGAAAGGTAGCCTATAGCCTTCCTAAGCCAACACATCAAGGACAGAGCTTTATTTTTTTTTATCTACTTATGAAAAAAAAATGTTAGCAATTCTGCTAGCCATTAAATGGAGCCAATATTTGTGGGAAAAAAACATTCTTGATTAGGACAGACCATAAATCTTTAAAACACATATTAGAAGAAAGGGTGTATATAGATGCTCAATACAAGTGGATACTCAAACTGCATGGCTATTCATACAGAGTTGAATATAAGGGAGAGAAAATAGAGCAGCTGATAGTCTACCTAGAAGGGAGCAAGCCACTCTATCTGTCCTTACTACAGATCTTGCAGACTGGTTACAACAATGTAAAAATCAAATGCAGGGTTCAAATTTCTACAAGTCCCTGAAGGACAAATGGCATCAAGGATTGCTGGATACTCTACTAAATATACTATGAGAAATGATCAGTTCTATTACAAAAAGAGGCTATTGATAGACCTATAGTCTGAATATGTTCCTCTCATGCTGAGGGAGCACCATAACATGTTACATGCAGGGCGCTCAAGCACATTGAAGACTCTCCACTGTATCTAAAGCTTCAACCCTACAGGCAGATTTCTGTAGCTCAAAGAAGATTTCAAAAGTTGGCTCCCAAATACTTTGGACCCTACCAAGTGGTGTCCTATTGCATACAAATTAGCATTACCTGACGATTTCCAAATTCACCGTCTTTCATGTATCACAACTTAAACAAAAAATCAGTGCTAGAGTTGAGCAACATGAAGGATTATCAAGTTATAAGGCCTATTACTGGAACCAGAGTGGACATTGGACAGGAGATTGGTGCAAAGAAGAAACAAAGCTGCTGTAGACCTCTTAGTGCAATGGAAAATGGGGACCCAGAGGATGCTACAAGGGTTCATTATGAGAAATTCATCAAAGAATATCCCTACTTTGACCTTGAGACAAGGTCAAATTAAGGGAGGGACATTGATACGATCTCATTCCTCTCCTTAGAGACTGAAGCTCTGATAGGCACTGAAGCTCCAAAGACTAGAAGACTAATTGGGTATTGACACTCAATGAAGACCCTGACTGACACTGAAGAACTGATACACTGAGGATAAGGAGGCTACAACCTGCATACAACCCAGACATTGATGTATTGAATACTGAGGGCTAAAGGTTGCTGAATCTACTATATACTGGCCAGTACATATGAAGCAGTACCCGTATCAGTACACTGGATAATTGCAAGTGTTGTTCCTTCCAAATTCTCAATAGTATAAAATTCTGAAGAAACAAAGTTTGAAGCAGCTTCACATCTCTTGTTGGTTTGTATCCAAGGTGACTACAGCTAATACATTCTCGAGGCTCCAGAACATATACAGAAGTAAAGGCATATATAGAAGCAAATGGTATAAGCCAAATGGTATAACTCAGGCTCCAGGGCTCCAAATGGTATACTCAAGCTTCCATAAAATGTTTTCTATCAAAATATTATCAAACAAAAAAAATCAAGATTAATAATTAAATATCTTAAAAAGATCACAAAACTAAAAAGTTACTCCCAAATATAAGAGATCGAGCTAAAAATAATATATTTAAGCAAAAAGGATAAAAAGTTCTAGTATCTTGATTCCTTTGGTGGCATAGGAACAATATTTTCATTCATCAAAATTGAACAAATTATGTAGGTTAGGATTGTCATTCAAAATGGACTGATAGTCGGTGGGGATGCTTATCATGTCAACTTGCTTAGTTAGCCTCTTGGGTGTATGTAAAACCACATGCCATCCATCTTCCTTTTGATCTTTAGAATAGAATACACCGCTGGCTACTCGAGCTAAAATGAACAGATCCTCCTCCACTTTTTCTTTGTTCTTGAGCTTCTTTAAATTTACCATCAAATGATTCCAAATATGATCAACCTTACAACCATTTTTGGAATCCTCTACTTTCACCCAATCACAATAAAATACCGTCTCCTTAAAATCTATGTAGTCCAACTCTAATATATCTCTAATTATTCCATAGTAAGTCATCATTCCTTTCTTTGGATTTTTATCTTTTCGACCAGCAACAAAAGTAGTATAAGCCTTCATAGATACGCCACTGTCTTGGGTCACCAAATTTATATCGGAGGAACTTGACGAAAAGACAAACCCATTGACACAATATTTATTGTATCTTGTTGCCTTATACATTGGACTGTTGACTAATCTCCATAAGGTTGTATTGGTTTCCCCAGCCTTCTGCAACTGTATTGCAAAAGAATTCACTAGTCACTAAATATAAAAAGTGACAAACTAGTAAGAAAATATGCACTACAAGAAAATTGATTTTTTCTAACGTTTTATAAACGTCGGGAAAAAGGTCAAAAACGTTGGCGTAGGAATTCCCAACGTTTTTTCAACGTTTTCGAAAAACATCGTCATTGCCGCAGTTGGGAATTTCTAACGTTTTAGATAAACGTTGGTATAGGTAAAGACGATGTTTGCAGCAACGCTTAATAAACGTCAAAAATTGTGAAGTAATGGCTACTAATTTTCCAACGTTTTAATAGAAATGTCGAAAACTAATCTTCTTTCACAACATTTTAAAAAAAAATGTTGGAATGTGCTTTTCCAAATGTTTCCCAACGTTTTATCATAAACGTCGGTATTGGTAAAGAAATTAAAAAAAAACTGGATATATTAGCCATGCACTTGTATTCAACTAGCTTCCTAATGAGAGTAACTAAACCACTCCAATTAACATTATAATTTCAAACAGTATCTAATTTAAAAAAATAAGCCTTTATTAAACAAAATATAATATTTTACAATACTACCGAGTTAAACAAAATAAAACATGTTTGAATTGATAGCAGTGACGCCTACCATCTGAGAGCTCTTCCTTAAACAACAGGTACTTGGACATAGTCAGCTCTTCCACAGCCATTCACTCGAAGATACTTCCATTTGAGAGCTCTTCCCAAGACCAAAAGTTTTAAAGCACCTAAAAATTCATGCCCAATTATCAATCAGATTCAGACGAGTGAAACTAGTTTTCTTATATTCGAAGGAAAGAATGACAATCCAAATCCAATAAACGGTGAAAAGTTTCAGTAAATAGCCATACGAAAAGGGAAAATCAATCACCAATTCATACGAAACCAAAAACTTACTTGAGCTCCTCCAGTGGGATCTGCATGATGCAGTTCTCTGACAGCTGATGCATGTTGTTAAGCTTTTCCATAAGCTAGAATATGAGTGACCTCATTACTAAAAGAACAATATCAGGATTCTTCACGCAATTGCAACATAATAGATGTTGTTGCTGCTACTATTTTTCTTCCATTGTCATTTTGTACACAATAATTCTCTACGGAATCAGTGTACTCTACAGAGAAGCATCAATAGAAAATATATAATCTAATCAGAAAAGGCTAGTTTCATCCTTGGGTAGATGGCTTAAGAACAGAAAGCCAACAAATGCCATGATAGAGTGTTACAAATAGGTAAGTCATGATATACAACATGGCATACAATTTTAGGGAATTACCTCACCAGAAGATGCCATACTGTCATCAAGCAAGAAATTTATCCCTTGTAACCGCTAGTATACATTTGAACAAGTAAAGCAGCCAAAGATCATTCTAGTTGTCAAATTTAAATCTAAAAGAATATTTCAGAATCAACAAATTTATGTGGAATTTGTTCATACATTCCGTGTTATCATAGAAAGAACTTTTATTACACCATCGTAGCTACCAAAGGCAATAAGAGGGACGTCACCACTAGCAGAACGAATGAGAAATTCCATGTTGTAATAGAATAAGTTTCAGGCCGATATTAGTCAAAATACCAGGAAAAACGAACAAACTAGAATTTGCTAATTTATATAAATAATAATATCGAAAATATTGCCAAAACAACAAATTTCCAAGTAGAACCCTACAGGGATCAACAGGTAAAACATGTTAAACTGAACATAATAAGCAAAAAAATATAGTAGTATAATTAAAGATGCAGTCAAATAGGTATAAAAACAAAACAATTATAACATAATCCTACTCTGCAAAATACCCATACCTATTATTCGGAGGATGTGGGACAAGATGTATGCAAACTGGAGCGGCTTTTTCCGTGACTCAAACCTACATCCTCCAATACAAACAACAAGCCTTACAGTCGTGCCATACTTCGTGACACCCTTGAGACAAGGTTATATAAGGGATATTATTTGGTTGTTTTGATCTATGACATGAGAAGACTCGAAATGAAACTGACAACACACAATGCATGGAAAAACATAAAATGCTAGCATAAATGCCGAATAGGTCATAAGCTTGGTTTTCACATGTAGACGTAAGCATAACTACTAGAAAACTTTAAATTTTATGTTAAGAAATATTACTGTAAAGCTGGAGCTGACATGCAGCCATGTTATTTCTTCAATGTCTTGGTGTAAGAGTCAGTGCAGGCTTGTGACATGGACCAATCTAGATGGCCGACCAAGTTACCTAAAAGTTCCACGAGGAAATCCATGGCCTTGAAAGGATATCCATTTGTTGCCATAACAACAAATTACATGAACAGAGAACACTAAAATAACTATCTACAGAACAATAAAAGGTATTCTCATTGATTCCGGGAAAGATGATGACGACATGTCATAATATAAATATGTCTTGAGATATTTTGTGTATCACCTATAACATCATTGATTCCGGGAAAAGGTATAATCATTGAAACCAGAGTAATGGAATAACTAAAAGTTGAAACAAGATGATGTGTTATATAATTTCTATGATGATTGAATGAATACTCACAGTGATGTCAATGATGTTAGATATACGTCTTGTCTCATCAGAAATGGACGGACGATCATGGATATGTCTCCATTCTCCATCTACAATGAATTTGTAATGGTAAATTCCAGATAGAAGAACTAGCAGAATAGATTGAACTTTGCCTGACCTATGCAGTGCTCTCCTATAAACACAGAGATGTCATGGACTTGCCATTAAAGTTCTAATACCAAACAATTTGTATAGCTTTGAAAAAATTGGTACGACGATAAACTAAAAATACATCATTTGTCAAATATTGAGTACCTTGAGGTCGAGTTATCCCATGAACCTTGCACAGCAACTTCATTTCCTCCATGGCTCCATGTAATCAATGTAAGAATTCCATTTCCAAATGTGCATTTGGAGATTCATAGGCATCATTTATCCATAGCTGATTGAAAATAGGAGAGGGAGTCAACGGGTCTCTGCATGGGAGAAACTGGAACCTGAAATACAGATAAAAAAAGAAAAAGTAAAGTAGTGAATGAAACATGAATTCAAAGCTTCATATTATATTGTTTGGAATTGTTTCCAGAGCTTCAAAATGATGCAAGTATCATAGATGAGTATAATTTAATGTCTGTATAATATGCATATATTCATAGTAGTATGACCAACTTATGTAGGTAAAATAAATACATACGGGTATTGATGGTCCAACAGTTGCTTGCTTGTAAATCCCGTAGAGAATCAATTTAGCAGTATCAGAAGTATTATCCGAGATATTCTTAACCTTCTCGGCATATTCTTCAAACTCTTCATGTAATTAAAATTTAGAAGGAAAAGATCATGAAAGGAACCAACAATTTTACATATTTTAAAAAAAAAGAACAACTATCAAGTTTATAATTGGGATACTTGAAGTTTATAATTTGGATACCTGAAGTTTCCATTGAACAAGTGTCTTTCTTGATGCCAAATGAAGAAGAGATGGAAAACAGTATAATTGTGTTTCATTAAACATAATGAAAAAAGTCTCTAAAGATGTGGAAAACCAAACACATTATCCACCATCAAAGTACATAAAACATCCTAGAAAATATATTTAAATAAAAACATGTTACCAATTGATGTCCTACTTGATAGCACATATTAACAGTTATCGTCTCAATTGATGTACTACTTGATAGCACATGCTAACAATTATCGTCTCAATTGATGTATTATTTCAAAGGAAACAAATACTTCCTCTTCACTGGCTTAGATTTGTCATTTGTGTCGTTTTCTTTCAAAATTTTATAAGCAAACTCATTATACCGTGCCTTCTATGCATGACAGAAGTGTTAGCTTCATAAATTGAAATTGAAAATGTTAGTAGCTGGTATAGATAGTTAAGCATAGATACAAGTATATAGCAATCTGGAATCAATCATCAAACTGTTACATGACATCGACAGGAATTGTTGGAGCATACCAACTATACCAAAATGATATGAGTGGGCATGATCGAGCCATCCAGGGACCAATTGAATCTGCTATAGGGAAAATGGCGAGGGACACTGCCTTATTGTTAATGCTTTTTCAATTTAAAATAACAATGTAAATAACTTTACCGTTGATTCAATACTACATGATCTCTTGTTTCTGGTGCCTGTTTTTGAATATTTGTTTGTTTATTAATTATTACACACTGAAAACTCTCGTCCAGATCATTCCTGAGCAAAATTTTGTGGACAATTTGCTCTAGAACCAACTTTGTCTATATGTAGATATATATCAGTTTGGTTATCTTTGTCAATGTGTTTACTTTGTACTACTTGTTCTCTAGAGTGGTCCCAAATAGAGATCGATAGAGACAAGACTTTATAGTGCTTGTAGTTAGAATATTGGGGTTCATGCGAGTAATCCAAATCAATGACTACAAGAAAATCTTGTGTAAAAAGAACTCTCACTTGACAACAGACAATAAAATGAGTAATCACATGTATCAAAAATAAGATGTTGGAACAAAATTTTTTACCCCAAGCACACCAAACAAGCTCGATCAGATTTGTACTAGCGATGATTACATAACTATATAATGCTTCACTAATAATGCAGAAGTTAAATTGGCGCAACTCAAATCTTAATAACTCAAAGTGAAAGAACTACTTGATCCGATCTTTTTAAGTAACAACAAAAAAAGACCAAGAAAATACTCATTTTATATATGAAACGTTATATGGATACTTACTCAAGGTTAGATTATCAACCACTCTAACCTCTACATACGAGCTAAATGTTGCCAAGAATGTGGCTGCAGTTTAGAAAGTTAAGGTGCTAAGAGATACGCCTACACAACTATTATATGACATGTCCAAACATTTTTAGACTTGTCAATAAAATTTTCGTATGCTACTTCTCTTGATTTTATTTCTTAGGAATTTCTACAAACAGTTGATCTACACTACACAGATAATAGACAAGTACCATGTTATATACCTGGCATGGACACAACTTCAAATTCCTTTTCCCAGATGAAACTTTGCCATTCGGTCGCTAACCATAGTTGGCTCCATTTTGCAATCGTCCTCTCCATGGACCCCTTCGCATATGGTTTCCTCAACAACATCTGTCGTACTAGCATGGATTCATTGACGGAAAAAAGACAGGACGAGGTGAAGGAGGGCTCATCGAGAGTGCAGGAGAAGGAATCCATACCACCATGACTGTGACTGACGATGCCAAGGGGAGGACACCGTGGCTTGAGTTCGGCTGACGAGTCCTCTGTAGAGAAATGACCTCCTCCTCCTCCTCTACTTTTTCTTTGAGTTTGTGGAGGGGCTTTTGTTGATCGGCGGCGGGAGAAATATGGTATTTTGTGAATGTAGGGATAGGACATGGAGTAGGTTTTTTTAATCAGAAGAGAGGAGTAGAGAATTCTGATGTGCAGGATTATAGGGCTTTAGGAGGGAAAGACAAAATGTTAGAGGGAAAGGAAAATAATCGTTTCCTATTCCACGTTTTTTTTTTGACAAAACGTGGGTAAAATTTTTGACATTTAAGACAAAAGCTGAGAAAAAATCATACCTAGAAAAATTTTATGCAAAAATTGACCACTCTTCTGAATGCTCTTACTCTTCCGAATGAACCGTCCAGTACATGAGCCCATTGCAAGAATCATGACTTGACTGAGCCATTGAAGAAGATATTTGAATAGTGTCAAGAAACAGAAACTCGATTAGTGGTGATACCTGAACAAGACAAAAAACACACTGGAAAATGCCTGCAACACCAGTCCAAACAGCGGTCCATGTAGCAATCTAGTGTTGCAACACCAATCCGCATGTAACCCAATTGTATCAACAAGACAAAAAACACATCCTGTACCAACAAGCCTACTGCCCCTCAATGGGATACAAATGGAACCACATATGCTACGAAAAGCCACAGCTTTAGCATGCATCAGTTCCAAGTGTAGGCATCGGCATCAGAATGAAAAAAATATAACATGCAACTTTTCAGGTGGAACAAACTAGCACTTTATTTGTTGATTAAAGTATAACAAGTTATGTTAAAAATGAATTTTTCACATTGATTATTAAATTACAAGTTATGCAAGTTATCCTACTGTCAATCTAATTTCTCTATAGAAGAGCAGTACGTAGGTCAAGTTTTTAATAAGAAACTCTATAAACCTGACGAGAGCGAGTTTCTAGTGCTTGTCATCAAAGCTGGCAGTAAGACAAAGGTTTATGTGGCTACAGACAAAAAAGGTTCACTTATTCTTCACCGGGCATTGTTAGGGAGGCTTGGCGAGTGGAAGATCCTCCTTGCTCATTACCTACTAATTCAATTTTGCTAGAGAAGGGCACAATCTATAAGATTGAAGTTTGGCAAGGTCTTGCAGATATTACTCTAATTTTTTCTATTGCAAGTATGCTAAAGAATATTTGGAGAAGACCAAGTGTCTGTTACTGAACAACCTTGGGGTCTATGGGGGCTGCTTCCATGCTTTGGTGTGGGATCCAGGGATCAAAATAGTTCTTCTTTGACCTTGGGACAAGGTCAAATTAAGGGAAGGGTATTGATACGAACGCAATTATGTTAGCCAGCTCCTAACCTTGATATACTTGGCTAACTACTATGCTAGATAGGATACAAGGGACTGATACTGAAATATTCAGATTGCTACATGGGCTAATATTGTTGTTGATACAATTGGGTTACAACCGGATTAGTGGTAGCTTGCTACTGAAGTTATTGGACCACTGAAGGCTCTGTAGGTTACGAAATTACTCAAACCACTGTGATACGTATTGTATCAGTGAAGTATCAGAGTGTAGTAGTAAGGGTTACTAGTAGTGTAATTCAAATTGTAGTGTGGTAATTAGCTGCTCCTATAAATAAAGGAGTGAAGGGAAGGAAAGGCATGGAAAAAGTATGTTTCTAGCTTTAGAATTCAATTTAGCTCTATAATTTCTTTTCCAGTCATTTTTCTTTCAATTCAAATTTAGTTGTTGTTCTTCCCCAAAATTTTCTTCTACTTTCAAATTTCTTCTTCAAATTATCCTAGAAATGTCAGATTACTCCAACTATTTTCCAGATTCAGATCAGTCACATTTAGGAACCTGTCACCAACCAAATTCCCTGATACACTTACACCTAAACCTATGTTGTGCCATTCACGTATTAAGATTCCAACTTTGAACAAAAATTAGAAGCAGGACACCAAGAACACAAATTGGTCGAAAGAATATTTGGTCGATCGATCACTCACCACGATGACGTACTAGGCGACGGCGGTCCGGTTGTTGAGCGCAGCCCACTGGACGACGTAGTAGTCGCCCCCGTAGGGCTCGGTAACGGAGCAATCCTCGACTTCGACCAACCTCTACAGCTTCTCTAGATCCCCGTCAAGGTGATTGCTTCCTCCACCACCTCGATCTCTGGCGACATTGGAGATCGATTTGAGTGGGATTTGAGGAAATTTGGTGGATTTTTGATGGAAAGAGGAGGAGGGAGGGGCCGGCTTTTGAGAAGATGGAAGAAAGAAATGGGGTCTATGGTTATGATGAGGAGTTTGAGGAGGACAGAGGGTCTCCGACTCTCCGTTGGAGGAGTGGGGTGCCCCCGGGGGGGGATCTGTCGGATGCACATATGGAGAGGATGACAAACGATTTTGGGGGGGATCCGCCGGAGGCGCATATGGAGAGGATGACGAACGATTTTGGCAGAGAGGATTTGGTAGGGCACAAAAAAATGAAACAAAATGAGCAGTATGTAGTAGCTTTAAATTTTGGAGGAATTTTTAAGCGGCAAAAATGCAAATACTCATATCTTCTCCTGAATCAATAAGCCGACTGTTTTTTTTCTTTGGGCTTAAAATAAATCGGATTTGTTTATCTTTTGAAGTCAAAATTAACAGACGTTTACACAAATCAGTCGCATAATTTTGACATTTATATCCAAACGTCAGCTAATTCCTCAATGTTTATTGCAAAACGTTGGCACATCATCTCTATGCTGACTCATCCATAAATGCCAAGAAATAAACGTTAGCAATCTCAACCTTTACGAGAAAACGTCGTTATTTTTCAACATTTATTGTAAAATGTTGGTGTATCATGTCTAAGACGACGTTCTCATAAATGTCGGTAGAAAAAAAGTTGGAAAAACCCTATTTACTTGTAGTGATGACATAGTTATGTAAAATACCTCATCACACAACCAAGGAATGAATTCCTTGATTGTTGTGCTCGTCTTAGTAGCCCCATCTTTTCGAATCTGGACATACGTCATTTGGAAATATTCAGCATACTTACTACATAAATTCACAATAATCAAAACAATTCATACTCTTAACAAGTTTAATAGTCATTTAGCTAAAATATATAGATAAAACATACTTTTTCCAGTCGTCCAAGTCTTCAAGTCGGTTGAGTACCCATCTTCGTACTTGTTCAAATTGCACATTGTTTATCTCGACGACTTTTCCAACATCTAAAGGTTTCTCATCTGATAAGTCAATATTCTCATCCACCCAATCTTCTCGACTCGACTTATGAGTACCTTCACCTATATTTGGCATATACTCCATGCAATACATCACAGATTCATCTGCAAGATAAGACTCTGCTATAGAGCCTTCTATGTACCTTTTATTAAGGGTATACTCTTTATACCGCTTCATTAATCTGACATAACAAAATATAAAAAATTATTAAATAGAATAAGTAAAATTGCATTAAATGCAAAATGTATTTTCTAAAAAATATTGTATACCTTTCAAATGGGTACATCCATCGGAATCTGACTGGGCCACATGCCAAAGCCTCGTCTGCCAAATGAACCATACAATGCACACTTATTACAAAAAAGGAGGGAGGAAGTTCCTTTTCAAGAATACACATTGCTTCCACTAATGCCATCTTTGCTTTACGGAGTTCCTCCTTATTTATCACTTTAGCACAGAAGATATTAAAGAATAAACTAATTCTGTGAATAGCAATTCTCAAGTCCTTTTCCTTTTTAAAAGCATGTTTAAGTAAAACTGGAAGCAAGTGTTGCATAATCATATGATAGTCATGCGATTTGAGCCCCCTTAGCTCTGGAGGATGGATAGTCACCAAATTACTCAAGTTAGAGGAAAACCCTGTAGGCAATTTTAAATCTTTTAAGCAACGACAAAATTCTTCCTTTTCCTCCTTAGTTAAGGCGTATGACGCCTTTGGCATTGAAGTTTTTTCGGTGTCTTTTTCTTCTACTAACCACAATTTCTTGTTGATGCCCAATTTCTTCAAATCTTTTCGTGCCTTCAACCCATCTTTTGTTTTTCTAGTGACATTCATCAACATGCTTAATAAGTGATCAGTGACATTCTTTTCAGTATGCATGACGTCAATGTTATGGCAAATCTCAAGAAACTTCCAGTATGGCAAATCAAAAATAATTGACCTTCTCGACCACGGAGGTGCAATAGTGGATTTAACATCCATATTGACATCTTCATTGACCCCAACCTTGCATTTTTTACCAATGTTCTTACTCTTTTTTTTTTGTCGGTGACTCTACTAAGCCCTTGTCCATCATTACTCTTAAGAATTTTAGAAATTCGTTGTTCAACTTCTTCACCAGATAATCGTCGTAGAGGTGGCCGATGATCTACGGACTTGTTAAATCTTTTATCATTTCTAAACTTGTGGTCGGACCTTAAAAATCGACGATAGCCTCGATAACATATTTTATTTGAGTATTCAAGATGCTCAGAGTCAACATCATCGGCGCATACTGGACAAGCCTTATAGCCATGAATATTGCACCCAGATAGTGTTCCATATGCAGGTAAATCGTGGACCCTCCATATCAACATTGCTTTCATTGTAAAAGAGGTTTTAGTAAATGCGTCCCACGTCGGTACACCATTTACCCATAGCTCTTTCAATTCATCTACAAGTGGTTCTAAAAACACATCGATGTGTTTGCCTTGTGATTTGGGCCCTGATATTAATAAAGTCAACAATGAGAACTCCTTTTTTATGTACAAAGATGGTGGAAGATTTAAAAGTGCTACAATCACCGGCCAACAACTATAAGTGCTGCTTTGAGTTCCATGTGGGTTAAAGCCATCAATTGATATTGCGAGCCGTAAATTTCTAGCCTCAACAACAAAATATGGCCAATTGACATTGACTGAATCCTATTGACCTGAGTCGTATGGATGTCTCATTAGATTTCCATCAGTTTTTGCCTTTTTATGCCAAGTCGTTGCATTTGCTATCCAAGGAATGCTAAAGAATCTCTATAGCCTTGGGATCAACGAAAAATATTTCACAAATTTTGCTGGCTCTTTTTTGACACCTTTTTTACCTCAGAGTCATGCTCAAAGACAAGCTTATACCTGCGGACTCCACATTTGGGACACATATGATGTTGATTGTATTCCTTCCAATATAGGTGTTTGCCATTGATTGTAAAAGAACAGAACAATTATCGGAGGACTGAACTTAGACTCACAATACAAACTCGCTCGTACAAAGAAAGCCTAGGGATAAAAACCTAGGTACAGCAGACTAAGTACGATTGTTTATTTTTGATTCTGGGGGGTGACGATAGAGGCTCGGGAAAGCGACGGCCGCTCTGCCTTACTCCTTGGACGATCGGTATGCAGCCTTGGCTCGGGGAAGATCTGCTCGGCGTTGACGAAGAAAGGCTCTTCTTACTCTCCTCGGGTTGCTCTCCTGGCTTCTCTCTCTCTGTGAATATGAAGAAAAGGGGGAGCTCTCTCTGTGTATATCTCTCTCTTCTTCTCTTTTTTTTATTCTTTTGTTGCCGACCTTTTTTACATGGGAATGATGCTGGCTATTTGTAAGAGTGGGGTCGGAACATTAGGGTTTGCTGATGATTATCTATTTGGAATGTCGGCGCTCCTTCATTCTATCTGGGCCCTTGATCCTGATCATAATGAATCTCGGCCACTAATGCGGATAGCACCAAATCTTATGAGCAGTTAATGCTGACTGCTTTAAATCTTCGTGATTGATTATGCCAATATTTGATTGCTCGCCACGTGTCCTATTGGCTTGATGAGGAATGATATCCCCTGATCTCGGCAATTATGATGATGATGTCGAATATTCTCGTTGGGATTCTGTTGCATCTTCAGTGCCACATTTTTTAAATTAAAGATCCTGCCAGGGCCGCATAGGGTGACCAACACTTGAACCGCAGGGGGATACTACTCGTCAGCCGCATGAGTTAATGCCTCATCGAGCCACAGGGGATGAACTTTCCGTGAGCCGCATATGCATAGTTTCTGTAGGCCGCATGAATTAGCGTGGTGTTGAGCCGCATAGACCGGGCTATTGGTGGACCGCATATGGCGGATTTTTGTTAATTATATTAGAGTGACTCCTCAATGAGCCGCATGAAGCTGTTCTCTATCCGAGCCGCATGAGACTTTTGCCATGCGGCAATCTAGGATTTTTTGTCAGATCGGGTCAGAGATTTTCTTCTTTTCCCGAAGAGTCTGTCATTATGGCAGAGCCACTATGATACTTTATGTCAGAGACAGCCGTCGAGTCGTGTCAGAGCATTAAATGAGGCCATTACTCCAGTGGCCAACTGTGGGGGGGGTCACACGTGTCGTCAATTGAGCCGCATATTCCTGCTGAACTGCATTCATCCTCGAGCCGCATGAGTCTGAGGGTCTTCTTTTGGGCCGCATAGGGCAACTCCAGTATGAGCCGCATAAACTTGCTACCCAAAACCGCATGGGCCATTTATGCCTTTATTCTAATATTTTCCATGCTTCTACAGGACCCCCTTCAAAGTTTTCAATTTGTAAAATTGAAACACTTTGAATAAGAAGCATGGCCCCGTTCATGCCGCATAGGATGTTCTGTTTACCTGAGCTTCCTGGCCGCATTAGCATCTCGGCCGCATAGATTCTTCTGGCCACATAAGCTCTTTGCCATGCGCCCTGACCACGTGAGCAAATCTTCATTAATTGCCTTCGATTTGATTTGACGCCGCCTTTTGGGGGAGGATCCCAAGGGTCGGTTTTGCCTTGACCGAAGCGTTCTCGCCTTTATTTCTGGAGGCGGCGCATAATCCGAGGCGTCTTTCTACTTTATGGATCGCCTATAAATAGGAGTTTTTCAGCTCTTGGGGATTTCTTTACCTCCTTTCTTTGCTTGAATTACCTGTTGCCAACTTTGCTCTTCGTTTTCCTTCTTCATCCATCGACCATGGCTCCCAAGAGATCTGCTGCATCGAAGGCCGTGAAGGGCAAGGTAGTTGCTGCTACGGCGACTGCGGCGACGAATGTAGTCGCTCCTCCGTCGGCTGCTGTAGGCGATGTCCATCCTGATGTTCACCCGCCCATCGCTGGTAAGGGGGTCACTCCGAAAAAACCCTAACTGCTGCCATGGCTCTGTTGCATACTTTATGCACAAGCCACATATACGAGACGTATCGATGTGACCGCATAAGCAATTCGCCCATTATGGCCGCATGAGCTTGTCATATTCGATCAGTGCCGCATGTGTGTTTTCGACTTGGGCCGCATAAATGTTGCTCACTTTTGAACCGCATGAACTTGATGGTTTGTAGCCGCAGCGGTTTGTATGAGTCGGGCTGAGCCGCATGAATCTATAAACCCTTCTCAATCTGAGTTGTACGGACTTGGTTAATTCAGGGCCGCATGGGGCTATGACGCGCAGAGCAGCATAGACCTATCTGCTGATGAGCCGCATGAGGCTGTGGCAACCTGAGCCGCATAGACTCCAATAACCTTTCAAATGCTTCTGTTTTTTTGTCTATCTTCTGACCTTGTTTCTTTTGCCTGTCTTCAGTGACTCTGCCCGTGAATCCTGCTGGGGAACTTATGGTAGGCTCGCGTCAGTTTGCCTCGGGCGTTCATCGGGATGACTTAGTTCGTCAAGTGTCCGAACAGCTACTTGTTGATGAACCTTTGGAACGACTAAATGTCATCAGGGTTCAATCCTTTCAGTTCCTTGTTGATATGATAAGCTCTGGGCAGTCTGACGGGAAGTATCTGAAACCGATCTTCCTCTTTGGGGATGCGTTGGTTGTAGAAAACTCTCGAATGTTGGATGTTTCGGAGAGTTGGGATTTTGACCTGGACGGGATGCCGATTCACATCCCTATTATGAAGCGCCATTTCCCTTTTGAGTGGTTCAATATGATCGTTCTGGATAGGCAGATGTCGGACACCCTCACTCCAACCAGACCGGGGATGTTTGTTGGTAATATCCGTTATAACAGAGCCACTGGGTCAGTGCGCGCAGTCAAAGATCCAGCCAGTCGGTCCGTGATGGGGTTAGTTCCAGGTACCTTCATCAACACCCCTGGTCCTAATTTTTCATTCTTTCAGGCTGATACCTTCCTGAGTCAGCTAGCTCGCAAAGGGTCCTATCCTATTGGTAGGTTGGTCCTGCCGAGCTGGGTACACCCCATTCCTCCGTGGGCTAATCTGTCCTCATGGATCCTACGAAAATATAAAGAGTTTTTACGGGGAGTCAACCTTTATGAAGCTATACGGGGTACCAGCCACGGGTTGCCCGTTAATAAGCCACTGTTCATGGCCCTTTTGGAGATGTACAATCATCGAACGGGGACCTTTTTTACCCCTGTTGGAGAATTAGGGCTCGCTCTTCACGAGATGTATGCTGTCTCCAAGCTCCCCTGGGGGGATGAACCCTTCGAAGTATATACGCCGACGAATGAGGAGCTCCAAAATTTGGATCAGCGATTCCCCGGTTTCGTCACCGTGTATCAAGAATTATTATGCCATCATAGCACCTGTCACCGGACGACTATCCAAAAAAATGATAGCTCGGAGGGGGACTCTCCCCATACTAAATCTTGGGTTGCATACCTTTTCAAATTTAGCGCGGCTGGCCGAGTTACTTCCCGAGATCGTTTAACTCCTAAAGAAGTGGAGGTCTTGATGTCGACTGCCCGGAGGTCGAAGTCTCAAAGTGGCAGGTTCGGGAGCTAGATTGACTCCTTTAGCTACTTTCGTTATGGCACTCGACGGTTGTCCGAGAAGGCACTCTTGGCCGGATTTTTAATGGTGTGGCTGCGCAATTGCGTGGTCTCAGGAGGGGCAGGTTCTATTGAGAGGATCAGTCGCCACTTCATTCTTCCTGCCGTGAAGTTGGCCTTTGGGGTCAGGCTGGCCCTCCTTCCTGCCATGGTGTGCAGTATTCAACATGGTCTTCGCGCCTTCTCGTCCAAGGTCATTGCTCGTGACGTGGCAATGGATTTTGAACGTGTAGAATTGCCTTACCATTACTTACTGGGATGGCTATTGCTGTATTATCAATCCTTGATGAGACCCGGGACGGGAGATGGCGTTACAGGTGATGACGTGTTTCTTTTCAAGTATCACCACCAGCCTTGGGAATGTAGTACCATGCCGGCGTGTCGGAGGATGCAGGCGAGGGTGGATGGGTACAATTTCTTCGTATCCGTTCCTTGTTTCACTGATCAAGAGGTGAGGAGTGTTCATGTTGATGGGGTCGGACCTCCTCATTTCTTGCCTGAAAAGATGCGTTTCTGGCTGCATAACATTCGCCCGGCGCATCTAGTTTACCGGAATCGCACCACTGTGTATTTGGAGCCCTACTTGCCTAGTAGGTTTGCCCGTCAATTTGGGTATAGTCAGCTATTCCTCGGGCGCCCCAGTTCTCTCCTGGGATTTGAAGGCAGCATTCTTGACGGTATCAGAGCATGGAGCTACTATGACACCTGTCATACTCGGACTAGCTTCTTGGTCCCTGCCGCAAATGTGACGGATGAAATCCTGCATATGGCAGCCCTGTATCATGTCACGGCGAATCCTCCTCCCCTCGATTTTGACTTGAGGACTAGCTTTATTGTGGGCACTCGCCTAGCGAAGAAGGCTATGACGTCGAGAGCAAAGAAGAAAAGGATGAATAGGGTTCCCTCGTCCGATTCTGAATCCTTTGACACAATTGAGGAAAATAATGAGCGGGACGACGAAGACTCCTTTTCTTCGGGTGATGGGATAATGGCGGGTCAGCCTCCCGTTATGGCGGCTGAGATGGCGACGGAACAACCATCGGCCGTATTTGACGAAGCAGTGGACCCGTTACCGTCTACGTCGGAGGAGGTACAGGTAGATCTATCGCCCGCCATGCCTGGTCCTTCGCGTAAGCGAGGCAGGCACGAGCCTACCGGCGGAGAAGTAATTTTTTCTGTAAAGAGAGTGGCTGTCGGTCCCCGTAGGCTGCTTATTACGGAGAAGGGTGAGGGTGTAGACGATGTTCCGGAGGTAAGTCCAAGTCGGAGTTCTATCTTTATTGTAGCTTTCTTTCCTCTCGGGGATATGACTTGGTCATTTTTTCTTCGTAGGTGTCTGACGAACCAGGCTCTCCTGAACCATCTGCTGCTTCAGTAGTTGATCCGGCCCTTGCCGTTTTGATTAGCAACATGTGTGCCGCGGTCCTCTCTGCGGGGGCTCTCCCAGCGGCGACTAAGGACTCCCAAGCTGCTGAGGCCCCAGCCCAGGGTGACGAGATTTCTGAATTTCAACGAGATGACACCATCTTCGGTGCATCCCCTCCCGAGGATGCAAGGGCAGATGAGTCTTTTATTCCTGACTCGGAGGCTGTTGGTGAAGAGGTTGTGATGGCTGTAGGCGAACCTCAGCCTCCACATTCCTCCACTGGTAAGCTGAGCCACATATTGACCACCGAGGGGGCTTATTTGCTCTATCAACATATCCTTCGGGTCAAGTCGATTTATAGTTGCCTTGGCCCTACAGGTCCTGACCCTTTACCTCCCGCCGCGGATGTCTTCGGGGAAGGCCTGGTCTGCCGTGATCTGGACGAAAGGAGCATTTCCTCTCCTTCGTCATCGCATGTTGAGGGACATCCTGCCAGCTCTGGGCAGATGGGGATGGAGTTGGTGCTGGCCCCGTCCTCGTCTTCAGCTGCTTATACGGCACCGAAGATCGACTTCTCGACTCTGCCGAGCATCCAAATTCTGCGGGCCGCTGAAGAGGAATTGACCGATGTTCAAGCGTCTTTCCGTGCGGAGTTGGTTTCTCTTATGGCAGAAGCGGCAGATTCCGTCGCGTCTTCTTCCGTGCTACCAGCCACACTCCCGCTGACACCGGTTTCCTCGGAGGCTCTGGACGAGGTGACGCAGGATGTGGTTGACAGCTTTTATCGCCACTTAGGGAGGGGTATAAACGCTGCCGTGGAACGGGGGGTCCCTTTTTCTCTGTCTCTACGGGGAGCTCGGGGCCAAATTGACACTCTGAAGGGTCTTCCTGGCGGGCTGGGGTTAGCAGCGTTCCTGGAGCCTAAGCTGACAGAGGCTGACCAGCTTGTGACCCAACTGCTGGCAATACGGCAGGCTGGTTTGCCTGCTGCGATCGAACGAGAGCGGGGCTTCCTGGTTGCTGCTCGGGACAGGATCAAGCTCGCTCGAGAAACTGTCGGGCCGGCTGTGCAAGGGGATCTTGACAAGTTCTCCGTCTCCTATGACCGACTGGGTCGTCGTAGTCAGGCTTGTAGGGCCCGGGAAGAATCTGCCTCTCGTGGAATAGCTGACACGAAGGAGCGGATTCTCGCACTCCAGGAGGAGTTGGCCTTCTTAGAGTCAGAGCGGGAGGCTGCTCATGCAGAACAGGAGTCGATTGCTCGGGAGGCCGAGCGGATTTTTCGAACTTCTGCCAACCTGGAGCGATCTTTTAAGAAGTTCGAGGACAACTGGCAGGCCCAGGTTCATCTGGAGGACCCGGCGGTGTTGAACCAGGAAGCTGAGCGTCGAGCCAAACAGAGGTTTGAGCGATCGGTCGCCTTGATAAAGGACCGCCTCACGGTATTATGTGCCCCGGAACAGTGATCCGCCATCTGTCTTCTTCTGCTTCTCTTTTTTGTTTTTCTTTCATATGTGTATGTTTTTATCTGCAAGGGATATGATCCCCACTGATGTAGCTCTTTTAAATTTTGAGATAAATGAGCATGTTTCAACTCATCTTCTCTTTCTTGTTCTTGTGGTGTTCATGGAATTTGACTTGCAGGCGGATTATTTATGGACTTGTTACCCTGGGCGTGCCTTGGTTTTAGGTACGGATAACAAGTTTGATCAGGATGTCCGGGACAGCCACGACAAAATGGTCATGGATGTTCTCGGTACTGGGGAAAGGAATGCCGTAGAGCAGCTGGGCTCCCGGGGTATGGTAGGATGGTGGATTTATGCTTAAGAAGCTTAGCAAGGGATATTTGTGGACCTATTATCCTTGGCGTACCCTGGTTCAGGATACGGATAATAAGGTGGGAGGAAGCCAGTCATATTTGCTCCGAGATTATGAGGACGTAGCAAACATGAGGGTTTTACCGTAGAATCTTCCTACTCAGAGGTAATGAGAACATGGTAGGGGGAGACTTCACGGAAGACTTTTCTATAATCAATAGTGGTCAACAGAGGACGTTTGTGGTCAACAGAGGACATTTGTGGTCAACAGAGGACATTTGTGGTCAACAGAGGACATTTGTGGACCTATTATCCTTGTCGCACTCCGGTTGTGGGTACGGATAATAGGTTGAAAGGGAACCAACATACTTGCTCAGAGGTAATGTGGACATGGCAAATATGGTGATTTCTTCGACGGAGCCTTCCCACTCAGAGGTAATGAGGACATGGCAGGAGTGGGCTCAATGAAGAAGGGGTGCATAGAACTACTCAGAGGTAGGAGGACATGGAAGTTCTTTGCGAGGGGGCGGTTTATTTTTGGTGGAAGTGAAAACGACTCAGAGGTAATGAGGACATGGTCATTTCGGAAATTAGTGGATCGATTACCCTTTTTGTGCACTGGGAGCGCGGGTAGTGGATCATGAGGGAGGATCTCTTTCAGAAAGAAAGTTCAGAGGTATGATTATACGTGACTTACTATCTGAGAGAGTGACCGGAATGTAAGTACATAATTTGGATTTTCTAGAATATTGAGGAGATGAGAGTTCAGTGGCACCAGCGGGTGCATGGCTCGGTAATCTGAAATGTTGTGGATGTGGGTTCAGTGGTATCAATAGATACATGACTCGATAATTTGGAAAATGGTGGGTGCGAGTTCAGGGGTACTAAGAGGGTACATGACTCGATAATTTGGAGAATATTGTCTAAACATAGTATTTCTTTAGAAACTTGCCGTTGACGGGCAACATAAGCAAGTCCCCATTCTGCTTGGCGAGGCGGTAGGCGCCGTTGGAGAACACGGCCTCGATGACAAATGGACCTTCCCATTTTGGCTGGAACTTGCCTGCGGTCTTGTGAGTCATGACCATTGGTCTCCGGACTGCCAGAACGAGATCGCCCACTTGTGGAATGTTCTGATTTTGACCTTCTTGTTGAAGGCTCCTGAGATACGTGCTTGGTATAGCTCGATCCTTTGCTGGGCTAGTAGGCGCTTTTCGTCTAAGGCCTCCAACTCTTGTAATCGGCGTCGATAGTTATCATCCGTTGTCAATTGATAAGTGAGGACGACGCGGAGTGAGGGAATCTGAGTTTCCAGTGGGAGGACTGCCTCACTCCTGTATACTAAAGAGAATGGTGTATTCCCAGTAGCTGTTCGAACTGTGGTGCAATAAGCCCATAAGCATTTGCCGAGCTTCTCGTTCTAGTCGCGTTTGTTGGAGGAGACAAACTTCTTGAGGAGTTTGATAATTGTTTTATTGAATGCCTCTGCCAACCCGTTTGCTGCCGGGTTATATGGTGTCGAAGCAACATTCTGAATACGGTATTTGTCGCAGAATCGATAGAATGCATGGCTTACAAACTGCGGACCGTTATCATGGATGATCCTCCACGGCAGTCCGAAGCGGTAGATGACGTGATGCTTAAGGAAGCTGATCACATTTGAAGTCTTAACTTCTGCGAGTGGGACGGCTTCCGCCCATTTGGAGAAGTAATCGGTGATCGCAAGTATAAAGCGATGTCCTCGGGAGGAAGGTGGGGTGATTGGACCAATGATATCCATTCCCCATGCTTCGAATGGCCAGGATACCACCGTTGGATGTAGAAACTCGGATGGTTCGTGAATGAAGTCCGCGTGGACTTGGCAAGCCTTGTATTTTCTGGCATAGTCTATTACGTCTGCCACCATCATGGGCCAGTAGTAGCCCATACGGCGAAGGCGGTCCTGTAGCTTAGGGCCAGGCTGATGGGCCCCACAAACACCGTCGTGAGCTTCTCGTACAGCTTCTTTGGCTTCTGTGTTTGACAAGCACCGGAGTAATAATCCGTCGTAGGATCGTCGGTACAGCATCTTTGTCTCTGTGTCGTAGAAGAATCTGAGAGAATGCCGTCTGATGGAGGTGGCTTCCCTTGGATTCTCCGGGAGGATATCGTATACGACGAAGTCAATGAACGGCTGTCTCCAGTCTGGTGTTTCGTCGACCGTCTGGGCGGAATAGCTCGCCATGAATTGAATATTGTTCTTGGGACAGACCAGTTCGTGGCCTATCACCTCAACCGAGTGATGCGCTTGGTTCGGCACTGCTAAGGAAGTGGCAAGGCCTGCTAGGGCATCGGCTTCGATATTTTGAAGTCTGGGGACGTGTTCGATGAAGAATCCCTCGAATGAGGAGATAATATTGATTGCTATTTGGTGGTAGGGGATCATGTCTTCATGGCGGACTTCGTACGACCCCCGAATCTGATTGACGATTAATTGTGAATCGCCGTATGCTTCGAGATATTCTACACCCAGCTCCTTTGCGAGTTGGAGGCCAATGACCAAAGCGTTGTACTCGGCCACATTGTTGGAACAGGGTTCCGTGAGAGAGTAGGCGCGATTGATCGCTAGCCCGGTAGGAGAGATCAATATTACCCCGACCCCGACGACGATATTTTCCTTGGGTCCGGTTCTTGAAGCGCCATCGAAGAACATCCTCCATATGTTGTCGTGGGTGGTTGTATTAGAATCGGCGACCTCATCTGGGATTTCCTCGTATATTCTGGATGACCCCGATCCTGGATGGGCCGCCAAAAATTCTGCCAGGGCTTGGCCTTTGACAGCCTTCTGTGGGACGAAGATCATATGATATGGGGATAGCAGTATTGCCCATGTAGCGAGGCGAGAGCTGAGCGCCCCTGGTTTAGTCATGAGGACCCTGAGAGGATTTACCCGTGAGATCACATGTATGGTTTGTCCTGTAACATAATGCCGCGTCTTTTGAATAGCGAATACCAAGGCGAGGCATTCTTTCTCCACGGCAGTGTATCGGTGTTCGGGCCCGACCATCATTCGGCTAAGGTAGTATATGGCCTGTTCATGTCCTGCATCGTTATTTTGTGCCAGCAGGGCACCGAGGGAGTGTTCCATTGCTCGTATATAGAGCAAGAATGGTTTTCCAGGGACCGGGGCCACCAGGACTGGAGGATTTGACAAATATTCTTTGATGTCGTCGAAAGCGCGTTGGCATTCTTCGTCCCATACGAATGAGACTCCCTTCTTCATGAGGTGTGTGAACGGCCGGCATCGTCCGGAGAGATTGGAAATGAACCTTCTGATATAGGCTAGCCTCCCTTGGAGGCCTCTAAGTTCACGGAGATTTTTCGGGGGACCCATCTCAATTATTGCCTTAGTTTTCTCAGGGTCTACATGAATACCCCGTGCAGTGATGATGAAACCTAAGAACTTCCTGCTGGATACGCCCAAGAACGACTTTGTAGGGTTCATCTTCAGGTTGTGGGCTCGCATCAAGTCGAATACCGTTCTCAGATCTTGCAGATGATCCTCCTTGCGGCGACTCTTGACAGCGATGTCGTCGACGTAGCATTCCACTATTTTGCGCAAATGTTCTCTGAAAATGATACTCATAGCCCGCTGATATGTGGCACCAGCGTTCTTTAGATCGAATGGCATGACTGTGTAACAGTATGTGCCGATCGGTGTTCTAAATGATGTGTGCTTCTCATCGTCGGAGGACATCTTGATTTGATTGTATCCCGAGAATCCATCCATGAATGACATTCGTTCGAAGCCGCATGTGTTGTCAATCATGATGTCCGTGATCGGGAGGGGGAATTCGTCTTTCGGACATGCCTCATTTAGATTACGGAAGTCGATGCAGATTCGGATCTTCCCGTTCTTCTTAAGGACTGGGACTATATTGGCAACCCAGTCAGGGTGTTGCTCCTCACGGATGAAGCCGCTGGCTATCAGCTTGTTGACTTCGGTTTTGATCGCGTCCATGACGCCCGGGCGGAAGCGTCGTTGCTGCTGCTTGACTGGCTTTGCATCCGGCCGTATATTGAGTTTATGGAGAGCAATATCGGGATCTAATCCCGGCATGTCTTCGTAACTCCATGCAAATACGTCAATGTATTCTCTGATGAGTTCCAGCAGTGATTCTCGTTCCTCGTCTGTTAGGCTTTTACTGACGAAGATTGGCTTTGGAGAGGATTCGGTGCCGAGGTTGACCTGCATAACTTCATCCTCCGTAGGAGGTTCTCTTAGCTCGAACCGCTTTTCCCATTGTGCGTCTAACTGTTGGGCCCATGGCTCAAGCTCGAGGATTTCAGGAATGTCCTCGTCTTCTTCGTAAGCGTCGGCAAATGCCATGTTGACTGATAGGACTTGTCTGAATATGTCCCCAATGCTTGTGTCTGAGTCAGAAGTTGGTGACCCGGTTGAGTGTAACTGCCAATCACATTCTTCATCTAAACTCTCTGGAGTCGTTGTGGGAGTTACATACCCTAGTCCACATCGAGTTTTGCTATAGTAGTCCCGTGGTTTACCAGACGGTACTGGGGGCTTCAAAAGTAGTCGCCGTCCGGTACCGTAATTCAAGCCTGGTGTAGTTTCTAGATCATATCCTTGTTTTTGCATGAGGTATTTGGACTGGGGACTATAAAGGTATAGAGGCAATCTCCCGGCATCTGACCCAAGATCGACTTCTTTTATGGTGAAGGGGTACGGATCGTCTTTCCGGCCGAAGATAATCGGGTGGTCCCCTCCCTCGACTATTCGGTAAGCATCTTCTGCCGGAGTGAGCTGGATTGTGGTATATACATTTGTCACTTGTGTGTGTAGGTGAGTGCCTATACCGTGGTCTATAGCATACATTGTACATAGCTTGTTGAGCTCGATGTAATTCAAAGATAGCCCTTTATTGATAAAATAAGGTATCTTCTCGAGAGGGATTACATCATCCGCGGAAGGGGTATCGGAGTGGGCAGCCACATACTTGGCAAATTCTGGTTCTTCTTCGGCCACCCCCTGTATAAGTGAAGACTGGGAGAGGGACCTAGTCAGCTTGATCTTCAGAGGCTCGACCGGGGAAGCAGGTCGTGGAGTTGTTGGTGGACTAGCAACCCCCAGCTTGGCATCTGACGTGGGGCGAGGAGTGGCTGGTTCGCTGGAAGTGTCAGACCTCGCGTCGGGGTGACGGCCCTTTTTAGGAAGACATATTGTGAGCGGTCTGTCGGAGGGATTGAGTTTCTCCGCTTGGAGCTAACCGACTCTCGGTAGTCTGATGGTAAAAGGCCCTGGTGTGGGTCTCGGCACTTGGCCAGACCTCGGCAGCCGGATTCTCATCTTCTCTTCTTGCGCCGATAGACTGATTGCGTCCTTACGCAAAGTAGCCGTAAGGGGTGCAGAACTGCCCGGTTTACGAGCGTGGAGGTGGATCGTCAGGGGTTCTTCTGATCTTGTGGTTGTTTTGGTGTGAGCTTGCACCTCCTCTTTGACCAGATGCTTCTTTGATTTTTCGTACAGACAGGAGTCTGAGTAATAAGATTCGACCCCTTTGAAGGGATCGATATCAGCAAACTCTGTCCTCACGAAGCCGTGCTTATCGACATATTTGAAGCACTGGTGTAGCGTGGAAGGCACGATCATGTAATCGTGTATCCAAGGCCGCCCCAGAAGGATATTGTAAGAAGTGTCGGCATCTATGACGTAGCAGGTGACTTCTGATTGGAGATCACCAATCTGACATTTCAAGCGAATCTTTCCTATTGGGTAGCTCCTGCCCGAATTGAAACCGCTAATGGCGGTGCTTGTAGGCGTCAGGCGATGCATTGGAATGCGAAGATGATGTAGCAGACCCTTCGAAATGATGCTTATGGAAGACCCAGGATCAATGTGCATTCGGTCTACCTTTACGTCGCCGATGTATCCAGTGTAGTACAATGGGCGATCGTGCAGGTTAGTTTTAATGAGCATATCCTGCGGAGAGAAGATGATATTGGGCATTGCACCTGTACACGCACTATCTTGGAGATCTGTAGGCTGATTATCTCCCGTGAGGTTGACCTGAGCCAAGTATCCGTCGGCATTTTGGAGCACCTCACTTAGAGCCGTGCGGACATCCTTCGAGAGCCTCAGGAGTTCACATAAGGACAATTTGGCCGGTGTATTAGCCAATTGCGCCAAGATGTCGAAGTTGTAGGGCCTCTCCAGCCCCTGAGGTGCCTCCTTTCGGAGGGATTTGTCGAAGCGAGTCTCCTTCGGCCTAGGCTTGTCGGTCGTCAAAGGCTGAGCCGGTCCCGGAGTATCAGCTTTTGTGGGCTGCTGATCATTAGTCGGATTCTCGGCCACTGGTTGGGCTTGTGCTCCAGATCGAGTAGTGACGGCTGAGACTTCCTCCTCCTCTGCCGAGGCGGTGCGACATGATCTGACCTTTCCACTTTTCTTTTTAGAAGGTAAAGTGGGCTGAGTCACCTCGTGGACTAGGTCCGGATGGACCCACATGATTTCCCCTCGTGATGTGGTGAGGGGTACTAGGCCGGGAGTTTGATCACGGGTAGGCGGAAGATTAGTGATTTCCATCATTGCCAGAGGGATGGGTATGACACTGTCTTGAGTCTCTGTTGGAGGGAAATTGCCGAATTGTACGGACACCATGTTGGCTGCTACGGTTACCTCCTCGAAGTCGATAGCCAGAGCGTTCGAATCGATGAGGTTCTGGATATACCGTTTCAGTTGGTAGCAGTCGTGTGTAGCATGGTGGACGTAGCGGTGGTAATGGCAGAACTTCGAATTTTCCAAATCAGCAGGCCGAGGTTCCCGCCTTGGTGGAGGAAGCTGAATTCTATCTCCTTGTATAAGCATGTCCAAGATAGGCTTGACGTGGCCGTCTTCGAAAGAATAAGTGATTTGAGGCCATTGTTTGTCTACTGGCTGTGGCTCGGGCTTCTGGGCTGTATCGGTCACCATGGCCTGCTTGCCTTTGTTGTCCCGGTTGTTGGAGGGGCTACCCCCATTGTCGTTGCTGGCGTTGGGAAGCTTCCTCTTGTTTTCTCCCTCTGAGATATGCAACCCCAGTTGGCGAGCTTTCTTCAATCGTTCCTCGGCACTTGTAGCGCTGATGATAAAGGCCTTCCAGTCTTTGAATTGACTTTCGCCCATCCAGAGACTAATTGTTGGGAGTAGTCTCTTTTGGCAAATTTCAATCAAGGAAGAGTCCGGGTTGCCAGATGGTAACTTCATTGCAGTTTGACGAAACCGCTCAATATAATTCCTTGTCAGCTTTTTCTCTCCTTGGACGACGTCCATGAGGGTAGACATCGTGACGTCCTGCCCTACCTCATAGAACCTCTCCAAGAACAAGCGCTTGAAGCCAGCGAAGGAGTGGATGCAATTATCTGGCAGGTTACGGTACCAATCGAAGGCGACTCCTTCCAGTGCCCCAATGAATAACCGTGTGAGGATGGCGTCATCATGGGGCAGATGGTCGGTAGTAACCTCAAAGTAAGTGATGTACCGGCTTGCTGATGTCTTACCATCATATGGGTTGATATTGAACGGCTTATATCTTGGAGGAAAGGGCACATCCCTCCTTTCAGCTGGGTATGGTTGCCGTATTCTGAGGTCTTGAGAATTTTCTCGGGCGTGGAACATTGCTCGAAGCTCCTGAACCTCTCTCCTTACTTCTCGGGCCTCATCTGTCGCGGTAGGGGCCGTTATCTCGGGAGCATTATTGCCCGGGTTTGGTGCCGCTGAATTTGAATCTATGTTGTTCGCGGGACCCGTGCTTGTCTGACCAGGTGACACTCCCTGCAGAGTAGGAAGCGCTGCTTTGATCTCGTCTACAGACTTGACCAAGGCGTGCAGTATGGCCTCCAAAGTGTCGATACGTTGGCGATCGCCGGAACCACCTTGGCTGTTGTCCGTCATGAATACCGTCCTCACGTGAGGAGTGACAGAAGGAGAAGTGGCGGACATGCCCTCCGAGTCATACTCATGCATCGAAAAATCATCAGGATATGTGGGGATGTTCTCTTCAGGTTCGGACTCGGAAGGAACAGTACCCCCAGCTTCAGAGCTTGCTTCGTTTGGGACGTCTTCGGGGACGTCGGTATCTGTTGTATCCGTCGGAGGATTTGCTTCCTCCAGTCCGTCTTCTTGGAATGTCGGGTTGTCGTGGAGGTTTGGAGGAGTGCTACCCCCAGTTCCGACGACCCCCAATGACGTAGACGACGAACTTCCTACTGCAGCAATTTTCGTCTTTGAACGGGTGTGTTGGAATACTCCAGTAGAGGATAATCCTTTAGACGACGGCTTCTTAGCTGCAATAGTTGACACCTTTGGGCTGGAGATGCTTGTCTTCTTCCCTCTCCCCTCCACGGGGACTTTCCGTGCGGAATTGCAGGAGGCAACGGGAGGTGCCTCGTCTTCCGAGCTCGGATGTTGTAATCTTTGGAAGACGGATGGCCGGTCTTCCGTTACTGCCGTGTTGTTGCAACAACAGTTGACGATAATCTGGGTGCAGTGACGTCCCTGTGAGGACTCTCTGCACGCTGAGGCTCCTTCTCTTTCCTTGCGTTTGTGGAGGATAGCTTCACGCAGGTCAGAGGGACCACTTTGTCCGTTTACCGCCGGGGGCTGGACTCGAGTGGTTTGATACAACTTCCCGTCAGAGGCCCGCGTGATACTCAGCGGAACACCCCGATAGTCAGAGGTGGGGGCAGCTGTCTGGACTTGATGAGCCCGCGCTGCCCTAGACTTTTTTCTTTTTAGCACTTGTGGGTGCGTAATAGGAAGAGTCCACATTAGGTGTCACAGAGTCTGGATTTTCATCCAGAAAGTGATCAGAGTTAGGACCGCATGAGAGTCGGTCGAAAACTGATCGAGAGAAGCGCGGTAGAGACGCTATGCGGCTAGCGTTGGGTGCCGTGCAGGCTATCTGCATGCGACTGTCTTCTGTTGTGGGACGAGTTCTTATGCGGTTAGGAGTCACGGCCGTGCAGGATGTCCGCATGCGGTTGGCATCTGTGGCCGCATGGGTTTTCTGCAAGCGGTTGACTTTACTAGCCGCAGGAATCTCATCCATGCGGTTGGAAACTGTAGCTGCATAAGTTATGTGGCTGACAGAAGTGGCCGCATGAATTTTCTTCGTGTGGTTGACGGTTGTGGCCGCATGGATTTTCTTTCTGCGGCTAATACCCCTCTGTGGCTCAGGTTGAGCAGAGACCCTCTTTGCCCCTGCAAGTCCAGCATCATAGTATTTTTTTCTGCCGGACTTGGGGACAGCAGAGGTGTCTGCGATCTGAAGTGGGGCTGCAGGAGAATCTTTCTCAACGTCTTGAGCGACCGAGGGTATTCCATCGAGGGCTTGGGGAGGAGTAAATGACTTTGGCCTCCACTCTTTGCGAGCCTTCGTGGTGCGCGTGCATTTCTGGATCGGCCCAGCGCTGCCTTCAGAGAGCATCTCTTCGAACGCCTGTTGGTCGAAGCGGACGACCATCTTCTGTTGTGTGGAGCCAAGTTTGGCTGCATCCGATTGCGTCACCAACTCCTCAGCCGTGGAAAAGTTAGTCCCCAGCAGAGTCGCCATCGTGTTTGCCATTGATTGTAAAAGAACAGAACAATTATCGGAGGACTGAACTTAGACTCACAATACAAACTCGCTCGTACAAAGAAAACCTAGGGACGAAAACCTAGGTACAGCAGACTAAGTACGATTGTTTATTTTTGATTCTGGGGGGTGACGATAGAGGCTCGGGAAAGCGACGGCCGCTCTGCCTTACTCCTTGGACGATCGGTATGCAGCCTTGGCTCGGGGAAGATCTGCTCGGCGTTGACGAAGAAAGGCTCTTCTTACTCTCCTCGGGTTGCTCTCCTGGCTTCTCTCTCTCTGTGAATATCAAAAAAAGGGGGAGCTCTCTGTGTGTATATCTCTCTCTTCTTCTCTTTTTTTTTATTCTTTTGTTGTCGACCTTTTTTACATGGGAATGATGCTGGCTATTTATAAGAGTGGGGTCGGATCATTAGGGTTTGCTAATGATTATCTATTTGGAATGTCGGCGCTCCTTCATTCTATCTGGGCCCTTGATCCTGATCATAATGAATCTCGGCCACTAATGTGGATAGCACCAAATCTTATGAGCAGTTAATGCTGACTGCTTTAAATCTTCGTGATTGATTATGCCAATATTTGATTGCTCGCCACGTGTCCTATTGGCTTGATGAGGAATGATATGCCCTGATCTCGGCAATTATGATGATGATGTCGAATATTCTCGTTGGGATTCTGTTGCATCTTCAGTGCCACGTTTTTTAAATTGAAGATCCTGCCAGGGCCGCATAGGGTGACCAACACTTGAACCGCAGGGGGATACTACTCGTGAGCCGCATGAGTTAATGCCTCATCGAGCCGCAGGGGATGAACTTTCCGTGAGCCGCATATGCATAGTTTCTGTAGGCCGCATGAATTAGCGTGGTGTTGAGCCGCATAGACCGGGCTATGGGTGGACCGCATATGGCGGATTTTTGTTAATCATATTAGAGTGACTCCTCAATGGGCCGCATGAAGCTGTTCTCCATCCGAGCCGCATGAGACTTTTGCCACGCGGCAATCTAGGATTTTTTGTCAGATCGGGTCAGAGATTTTCTTCTTTTCCCGAAGAGTCTGTCATTATGGCAGAGCCACTATGATACTTTATGTCAGAGACAGCCGTCGAGTCGTGTCAGAGCATTAAATGAGGCCATTACTCCAGTGGCCAACTGTGGGGGGGGAGGTCACACGTGTCGTCAATTGAGCCGCATATTCCTGCTGAACCGCATTCATCCTCGAGCCGCATGAGTCTGAGGGTCTTCTTTTGGGCCGCATAGGGCAACTGCAGTATGAGCCGCATAAACTTGCTACCCAAAACCGCATGGGCCATTTATGCCTTTATTCTAATATTTTCCATGCTTCTACAATAGGATGCAACCATTTCTGCATGCATGTATGGTTTCGCATTCCATTCCCAAGTCCTTGATCATGTTCTTCATTTGTGGATAATTTTTGGGAAGATTGTAGTTTTCTACAAATAAAGACTTTACCCAATCCAATATAGCAGTCACGCTATTCCCAGTCAAACTGTATCGTGTTTTCAAATTCTGTAACTCGATAATAGTAGACAACATTGTCTTACCCTTAGGACAACCATTGTACAGAGGTTGTGTTGCCATCTCCTTATATTTTTTGTATTTTCTACTCTCATTCATCTCGGTCTCAACACCAACAGTTTGATCGCCTCCTACTCCACCTTCAAGTGTAATATTCATGTCTTCTAACTCGTGCTCATTCCTCCAATTGTTCATATTGAAAACATGATCAACAAGTTCCTCCATCATAGGCTGGTCAGCTTCTTTGATTGGGTCAGATTTTATTGTAGTAGACTTCTGGCCCATCGAATTTTCTCTATGTTGATCCCATAGCACATAGCTCTGATCAATACCATTTGACAACAAATGAAAGCTGATTAAATCAAGCTCTATGTGTCCCTTCGAGTTTCTATATCGAACACATGGGCATAAAAAACGGTCTTCTCCGTTAGCATTCTTCTTGACAAATTTCACAAATAGTTTGACACCTTTAATATATTCTAAGTCCCCCCGTTTGTTCATCCATGACTTGTCCAAAGGCATTTTCTATACCAAAAAATTCTTTTTATAAGATAAATCTGTAGAAAATAAAAACAAATGAAGTAAATACTCAATAAAGTCATAGGAAAAAAAATATAAATTAAGGATCTCCAAGATGTATGACATGAGAAATAAATTAAATTATTTGAAGACTTATAGAGATTAACTATTTATGCAAGCAAATCTCAATTTTACAAAAATTTGCAAATATGTGATACTTTTCAGTGGCGCAACATGTGCCTCATAAGTTTGCAAATGGACAAAGTACAGTTTATAGTATTAGCCGATACCGATTTGAGACAGCCAATACCAATATGGTTCGGCATGTCCTAAAATAAAGAAGAAAAAGAAATTTACTTCAAAATCAAAAGAAGAAAAAGAAGTTACTTCAATATCAAAAGCTTCCACATACCTATACTTCATATATCACTTCTCAACAACTAAAGTCCCAAAATAAATCAAATAGTATCGCATAAGCTTCAATCAAATCGGAATGACCAAATTTCTCATGTATACTCCTTGTTTAGACCAACCTCCCTTCTCAAATCTTCTTCCTAACAGTTCTTAGCAACCTGATGCAACTCTCTAAGCCTGTCATAGTGCTAGTCAGGACCTAGTTCAACATGACAACATCCTCGAGCATTATAGGTTACGGTAATAAAAAAACACACCTACATTTCACCTGTATGTTGTTGTTTTTTTCTTATTTCAGTCCAGGGGCTTTTCTTATTAACAACTATAGGACTTTAATTAACAACATATTGTGTGAACAAATAAATCCTTTGATTTTTCAGCTGGTCCCTGCACATATTCTTATGTTATAACTAGGCTCCCTATAATACGGGGACTTGTGAGGCTTAAGATTTACAATTTTACATAGCAATTACAGTCATATGCTTTGTTATAACTCTTTTATAAACGAGTTTGATGCCTTTACTATACGATAAATATCAAAAGTTGTTCAAACATGACTTCAATCTTGTAGACATTCTCTTGTTCCAACATAACTTTATGAAAGATCATATATAACCGTTTCATCATTAAAAAAATGCTGCAACTAGATTATGCAGCCTCTTTGTTTATGTAACAAGATAGAAATTTCCGTTTAAGATAAGGGCAAGTCCAAACAACCATTACAAGTTAGGCTAGCAATCAATTGGACTTGAAACTTATATCAGGAGTTGGCTTAAATTCGACATAAGTCTGACAACACTTGGATGCTATTCTATATGTATGAAGTCTCATAAGTTTGACAAAAATTATATCAGGAGTTGGCTTATATTAGGACTTGAAACTTATATGATTCTTTTGTAGGAACCCTAGAGGGGGGGTGAATAGGGTCAAGCTAACTAATCAAGCACTTAGCACAAGCTAATTGGCAATTTAAAAATATCAGTACAAGAGAAGAAGCAAATACAATACCGACACCCGATGTATCCTGGTATCCTCCTAAGAGGCAGTCCAGTCCCGGAACTCTCTCCGGCTTTAATCCACTATTTGAGCAAATAGTTACACACGAGTTTGGATCCGAAGAACTCGCCAACTTCTTACACAAGAGCTTTAATCCGAAGGGCTCTCCGACTTCAACCGAGTGTTTGGATACGAAGACTCCCCAACTTCAACCGAGAGTTTGGATACGAAGACTCTCCAACTTCAACCGAGAGTTTGGATACGAAGACTCTCCAACTTCAACCTTTCACAATAGGTTTTGATCTCCTTACAATAGGATGAAGATCTTTCTTTTCAACTCAATAACTCTAACACAATTTGTGGATGGCAAATGAAAGCTTTGTAGAGTTGTTTGTGGATAGGCTTTGGTGGTTTAGAAATTTTTAGGCTCAAAGCATCAACCTTGAATGAACGGGTTCAAGGCTATTTATAACCAAAGCAAAGGAAAGTGCAATAATGCAACTTTCACAGGCTGACGGATCATCCGTCAGATTTCCGCGGAAATCCGCCGGATCATCCGCCTGTATAGTCCAACGGCTACAAATAGAGCCGTTCGGATCAATCCTTCGTAAAATTCGACCGTTGGAATACAAACGGTCATATGGCGGAAAATCCGTCGGATTTCAGCAGAAGTCCGCCGGATAATCCGAACACTCACAGAAGGTATTCTGTGAGACCATTCGGATCTTCCGCCGGATTTCCGCGGAGATCCGCCGGATCATCCGCCAGGATTCCGAAGATTGTCCTAGGTTATTATCTACCCTAGCTTTCGATTTTGCCATCCATTTCTTGTGTTTACAATTATTCCTAAGACTCATTACAGACTCCAGATACACTATAGCAGGTGCACGCTTCTTCAGAGTCTTGAAATGATGATGGCAAGGCTTGGCTTCTTCCTTTGATAGGTGCTGGCTTTTTTCCTTGGCGGCAGCTGTCCAAAGATATCCAGTTTGTAAAAACTGAATACCTTTCGGGGGCTTCGCCCCCGAACCCCCGACGAGGGGCGCTGCCCCCTCGACCCCCGTCCGCTGACCGGGCAGCGGAACCCCCGGTGCGTGGCTCCAGAGATGTCGTCGGGTGGTTCAGAGAAATCTTGTGGGATCCGTCGTCTTTGGCCCACCATGATTTCTTCATTGCATATGTCCACATTGATCTTGCTTATTGCTTTTCTGCATGTACATGTTAGACGAACATAGCAATATACATGTAGCAAGTATGATAAGATAAAACACATTAGGACTATGCAAAGTTTAAGTATAAGTGCTAAGGTGATAGCATAAATGTTAGTGATATCATAATGATTAAACTTAATTGAATGACCACAATCAAAAATGTAGTTTTGATTTTGGCGACCCAAGTAAGTTTAAGATAGATAAGCTCATATCACTAATATGTAAACCAATAGGCACATATCACAAAAGGTATAAGTATAAGTAGAAATGCTTTTGGCGATAGTATGAAGATTAGCGATAGTGAAGTACTAAACTTAACATATTAACCATATTCAAAAACATGATACAATCATTGGGCCAACATCTTTTTATTACAACACTTGGATGCTATTCTATATGTATGAAGTCTTTTGATCGTGTTTCACGCCAACTCCTTTTATTTTTGCCATGAATACTTGTATGATGAGAAAACTTGTGTTTCCAAGTTATCATCACTATATATCACTCTAAGTCTGATAAAAAACTGTTTTGCTACATTAAGGTGCAGATATGAGGAGGATATATGCCATCCTTTTCTGCAATGTTGCGAAGGAATCCTCGGACTTCAAAAGGTCGAGGTAAGTTATGGATTGCATTATACCGATCCAAGGTTGTAATTGATAGTGTAAATATGAAGATGTTAACTTTCCTGATAGCATCCAATACAATTAACATACTTTCCTATTATCTTTCGATAAATAGGGCAATACTGGTATCGACTGGTGCACTTACATCATAACAGTGTAAATAGGCATCACACTCATGCAAAAGTAGTCCAAAATAAAATTTGGTTGCATTTCTCTATCTAGTTTGATATTGACTAACATTACAATATGCTCGATGTTCGAGGGGAATTTGCACATGATAGTAAACATCTAAAGGTTTTGATCCTATGGAGGTATGATCATAGGATGGAACTCAAGATATTTCAAACTAATTGGTGAATGGAAAGGTTCTTTTGTGATCTTAGTTTTATCAGATTAGTAGATCAAGTCCAGTTCACTATCTCATCACTTTATGGTCCATGTCTTCGGTTATCTCAGATCAGAACTCGGGAACTTGATTATGTTATATCTATTTTCCATGGTACTTGGTTAGTTTTCCATATTCGAAGTACAATCAGAAAGTTCTAATGGATTTTTTAGAAAGCAAAAAAATTGATGTTCCATTGACGGCGAGAAACTTTATGTTGTCCAACAAAAGAGACGATCCAATTCACAGATTCTTGTTTCTTCGAATAAGATGGTTTATTTTCGCTATCTGTGTTTGGGAGAATCAAAGTCACTTGGTGTCTAACTTTCTAAGATCTATGTATATAGGAAGAATCAAAGTCACTTGGTGTAAATTGGGGGAAAACGAAAACAAAAATTATACTACTTAAATATATATCGAAATTACGCATACATAAGAGAGAGGCATGATGAAATTCAAAAATTAAACAAAAAAAAGAAATAGAAAGAACAAACCCTTCCTTGATGGATGATGGCAAGCCCACCAAACCCTTTTCAGCCCTGAGTTGCGAATCCTTCCTCGATGGCGATCTTCGAACCCTTCGTAGATAGAAATCTTAAAACCCTAGATGGCGACCTTAAATCCCTTTATATATGGAGATTTTACACAGGTTTGAAGCTCTGTGATTGGTGAGATCTTCAAACCCTTCTTCTAGCGATCGTAGGAGATTGAAATTGAGTCGGAGGAGATTGAAATTGATTGATTCGGAGGAGATGGAAATTGATTCGGAGGGAGATTGAAATATTGGAGAAGAAAACTGCGGGAAATAATTGTACTGCGGGAAATATGAGGGGGAAAAGGTTTGGTTATATTGTACTACGGGAAATATGAGGGGGAAAACGTTTGGTTATATTGGAACATTTAGGTTCGGCTATATTTAGTAATTACTTAAGATGCACATGGATGCAATGTCAACTTGGAACATATTTGGAACACTAAAAAGGTGTATTTTAATAAAATAAAATTATAAAAAATAAAATAAAATATATTAGGATCTTTTTTTTGCTGCGGAACATATTTAATATGTTCCAAAACCTAGGAACAAAAAATAAGTATTTCAGATTGAAAAATATCTAGTGTTTCTAATTTGCCATTTTGGTGTAGTGCCTAAGTATGTCATCTATATATGTATATGACTGATCAACCAAGGGTTAAAGTAGACTAAACTCATAAGGGACTGAAACAAAGCTTAGAATTAGGCTAAGGAGGAATGGTCTGAAACATCAATATAGGCAAAAGGGAATGATGCCAAGGGAACTGAAATTATGAGCTAAAGGACATGACATTTGGGTCCACTTGTAAAGTCAAAGTGAAAGAAAACCTACATGGTGACTGAAACATGCCTCTAGATCAACCTGGGCTCTCCTCTTTATCTGGCTGAACTAACTATATGCAGGACAGTGGTCTGAAGAAATAAACCAACTGGTGTACAGGGAATGCAATAGTCAGTATACTACAAATGGGTGCAGGCTACGTACCAATCAAAATGCATTACATATATATACAACTATATATATTAACCCTCATCACCTCAACTCTACTCAGGGTCTAATAACACACACTCCCTACCACATGCCTACCACTCCAATGAAGGGGTCAGATACTGTAAGGTGTACTGGGACAGAACAGTGAACTATCCCAAGTGGTGAGTACAGGCCTCTAGTATGCATGATACTAACTCTCCAGATATGTAGAATATGGTAAGGGGTTGATGGTTATATTGGTGAGTCAATAATTGAGGTCTAAACTATGGTCCCGTGAAACCTATGATGCAACATGGTAGGTAATGAAAGTCGAGTGCAGTGAACAACCTGAAATAGTATGAACCAAGGGAAGAGGGTCTCTGGTGAAGGGTCTACACACTGCCTATAAAGGTTGATCAATCATGACTGAACTCCACACAAGGAGAAATTAACTAAAATAGAAAACTGAGCCAAATATAGGCTAAATAACTTGTCAATAATCCTATACAACAATGACCTATAGGTACCAACCAACCCATATCCCATATGCCAATATCATCTGTAACCTATCTATATAAATAGACCTCTCGGCCTTAGGTGAAACTACAACTATACTTAAGGGCAGGCTCTGGTCATAGGTGCCTCCCTGGAAAATGGTAAGGAAAAAAATAATAATCATAAAGGCTGCAAGGCAAACTAACATCCTATACGTAACTGGTTGATATTATAATTAACATGGGAAATCATCTACAATGGGTTACTATTCTAATACCACTACTAACTACCATCTCTAGGGTACAGACACCCTACAAGTCGTCATATTATTACACTATGAAGACCTACCCATGAATAAGTTCTACAAACTAAAATATCCCTACTCCTAAGTTATTTGATGGAATACAATTTTAAAAACAACAGAAGGGTATGAAAGAGATGATATGTTGAAATCTTGTCAAGATAAAATCTGATAATCATATGCGTCTGTCCAAAATCATGTTACTCAGAGTCTTCATCATGTTAGTGAGCAAGGCTACGATAATCATAGAGTCCTTGACCAAGGTACATACCTCTAGAATCATGGTATTTAAAATTTTCGTATTGTCGCATGATTGGCAGTAAAAACCTTAAATTTCAACACCCGAGAAATACATCCTAAATCTGACTATATGTCCTCACTATGCCAGCTAACACGACTATCAAAGATTCTAAATTCTATAACTAGGTGACCTAGCCCATATGATTCATCTCAGAAGAAAATTAAATATAACACAAGAACAACAAGACAAAATTGATCAATCAACAAGGAATAGAGGGAATCAAAATTTCAAGGCAGTTATAAGAGGCAATTTCGGAAATGGAATCAAAAGAACGGAACCTGCAACTAGATCTCCAACGGCCTGAGCATCCTTGACTGTCCTGGCGAAAGCTCGCTCCTGCTGGCCTTCCCTGGCCTGCTGCTGATGCTGCATGTACCTCTGCTGCTCAGTGGGTAAGGGTAATCTCTTTTGCTGGCC